>CM056719.1:29144301-29258605 GCA_029844215.1 Przewalskia tangutica | reverse complement strand
TTATCCTCGGCCACACTTACCAGCGATTTCTGAGACCTACAAGATTTACCATGACTATGACGGGGCGGGGCCATACCACGAATGTGCGAGAACCTCTGACTGGAAACATACCAAAGATAAGCCTCAGGAAGGCGGAGCTTTCAGCCACTGTGAAATGAGATCCTAGGCGGGGATCCGGCCGATGTACCTACATGCGGCATGAGCGGCCCGAAGGAGGTCGGTCAACAGTACAGTATGTGAAGCGTCAAATCGTAAATGAAATCATAATAGCTTAAAAAGCGGAGACGTGTATGATAACCAAAAATCAACACGTGACATAAGCGATCAGAGTCGGGGACTCGCGCGCCAAGTCACCACTCAGAAATATAACGCTATGGGTCTCACGCCCACAGCATCCATCATGTTCGCATCATGGCGCGTGCCGGAATCTGCGCCGGTGTAGACATGTCCGTGATGCAACAATAATAACAAGGCCGCATGGCCCGTACCCCGAATCTTTGCGTCGGTGTAGACATGTCCATGATGCAACAATAATAAGGCCGCGTGGCCCGTACCGGAATCTGCGTCGGTGTAGACATGCCCATGTAACCTCGATATGATATCTTGGGTGGTCAACCTGCCGCGTGGCCCGTGCGAATCTTGCGTCGGTGTAGACCGTCCGTATTGCGGTAATAACCATATATCGGGTAATCAACGACGCGTGGCCGTGCCGGAATCTGCGTCGGTGTAGACATGTCCATGTGACATCAACAACAAGACAATAATCAAAATGGAAACATACCCGTGGAATTCTCCTTCACCGCCAAAGACGCCCAAGTAAGTTCTCAATAAGTCAACCGCCTCATCGAGACACGCAGAATACGAAATACCACACTTGCACAACAAAGGCTATCATCACAAGATAGGCAAGTTTCTTGACAACAAGCATAGGCAAGTTTCACAACAACAAGCATAGGCAAGTTTCACAACAACAAGCATAGGCAAGTTTCAACAACTCAAAGTACTTTCATTTTATGCCAAAGTCCGGTTTTAACCCCAAAGTACTACATACGTTAAGTTCTTTTAAAAGAGATCCATTACTTTTATAAAAGTCACCCGATACCGTAGCCTTAGAATGACCAACCACGTTCCTTTCCAAAATCAAGTAACAACATTCTTTTCCTAAGTTCGGTTTGCCTAGTTTCAATTACTCAAGCTTCTCATTTTCAAATGGTTTCATAGTTCATAAACTTAATCACTTGATTTCTTTTTAGAACAATTGAGTAATATATGTCTCGCGTGAGAGTAGGTTATTCTTGTTTACAACATTCTTATTACAAAGACCATGATCTAGAAAATGTAATATCATTTTGTCTCATCTTAGTTTCTATGCGGATGGAGGTTTCTACGGTTTTAATACGATACATCATTATTCAATACATTTTCCTTTATTAACTGCGGTTGGTCCTGTCGATACGTTACGATTTCCAAATCGGTAAAACATTATCCCTTTAAATAAAACCAAGTACTCATTACTCACGAATGAGGTTTCACAAACATTCACTTTAAAACAAATAAGTTAAGTCTCTTATCTTATAAGATCAAGTCTCTTAACTTCTAACATCAGTAAACCATTCTTAAGCCGTTATACCTAACTTCCCATAAAGCTAGTATAACTCTTAAGTTTTCAAAACACAATACTACACTTCGCTCAAAACGATTCATAAATCTTTTGAAATACTTCAAGTTTTATTATAACGCCTGCCGCTTATAAATCAAATCGCTTATCTTTTAAAAACCACAACCCATTTTCTTACCTACATAAAGTTATAACCAACTTCCCATAAAGCGTTATAACACTTTATGTTTTACAACAATCAAATATAATTAACACGTACGCATCTACCGTGCTACATAGTTCACACATATCATGCTAGAAGAGATAGGAAGAGGTTCACATACCTCGCGACGGTTGTCGACTAATAGCAAACGCTCCAAGTACCTCAACCCGTCGGCCACTCCTTAGTCCGTAAGATTACGCCACACGTAGCACTTCAACCTATAAGGCCACAAGGCGCTTTATTAACATTTAGATCTCATCGTAGAACATTCTAGAAAATTCGTGAAGACCTCCCCGCAAGTCAGCGTAAATCTCCTCCTCTATCGAGGCGGCTACCAAGCCAACCAGGGGTTATACATCTAACCTAGCGGTACAATTCTACTCCACGGTACTACTACACAAGTCTCTGTAATACAACCCTATGTAATTACAGTTCGATTCTTCTTAGCTTAAGTCGCAAGACATTCCGTAAGTATTATTCAGCTTAAGTCGCAAGACATTGCCGATAACTACGCTCATTACTATATATAGTATACAACAACTATATATTCAACACTTATGTAATTTCCAATTACAATAGAGGACAAGATAATTACCTCGATAAGCCCAAAATTATCCTAGTTTAAAGTCGCTCCCGAGCAAGGTTTAGCTCCAACTCAGTGCGCTCCAACCCGCTCCAAACTACCCTTAGAAGTTCTAACTAACTTCTACTTACAACTTCAACAACGGTGAAGATTTCCTTAGGGTTTCGTTTTAGTGTTGAGGGAAAGTATAACGGTATTTTACGGGCTTGTATAAGTGTAACCTTGGGAATACTACAAGGTATTTGGGCCAAGGTATTTGGACATTATAACAATACTAGGAGTATTTCTATACCACAACAAGGGGTATTTATACGAGACAACTAGGCTAGTGGGGTACCCACCAAAGCTTCACAAAGGGGGTGTGCTCTGGCTTAGGGCCTTTCTCGAGGAGGGGCTTTGGGGCTAAAGCAAGACAAGAGGAGGAGTAGTTTGAGACTTAGATAGATTGCTCAAGTTTAGGATGAAGAATGTCTTCAACTAGAGGGTATTTATAGGTCAAGTGAAGGCCAACCAATGGCCAAGATGAAGACAAGTGCATAGCAAGTGTAAGGCCAAGATTTAGCCATGTGCTACCTTATCCATCTACCACACAACTTGCACAAAATATCCTACCAACTAAAGTAGCCCCAAATCGTCCCAATTGCCGTCCAAGCCTTCCAATGTGAGGGTGACACATGTCACCCTCCGTTGGTCCAAAATGTTTCTCTCGGAAAAATCCGCAAAAATTATAAATGACATAGCGAATTTTCCCTACGAAAGTCAGGAAGCGTTTGGTCTAAAAACGACTCTTTTCGGCACTTGTGTACAAATTCGAACCTTGTCTAGTCTTTAAGGCTAAAATTTTATACGTACGCCCTCACGTACATACTCTGGAAATACGGGGTATAACATTCTACTTGGCCCGATCGGTTTGATGACGCAGGCAGGATCTAGTGTTCAGGTTCACATATGGGTGTTGTTTTACATCATGTACTGCCGGCAGTGAGAAATGAGTTCCACGGGCATGAGTGATATTATGGGCGTGAGACCCATAGTTATGTGTGAGTGATTATTACGAGGATATCGTCCCTTACTTGGCATAATCTTGTTTATTTCGAAATAGTTTTATAAAATGATGAAATGGGATTTCATTACAGTATTTTTCAGTTTCACATACTTGGTACCTGTTGTACTGACCTCCTTCGGGGGGTTGCGTTCATGCCGCAGGTAGAGGTACACCAGTTGTTGATCATCGCTCATAGGATCACGTCAACAGTATTGGGAAGCTCGTTTCTCGAGGCTTATCTTTTGGTATGTTTCCCTGAGTTGTAGGTTCTTGTACATTCAGGGGTATGGCGGGGCCCTGTCCCGCCATAGTTGTTGTTATATTCTTAGAGGTGCATGTAATCTTGTGGCGAGGTTGTAAAGGATTGTAACTGTTCGGTTTGATATATATACATGAAGGCGACCGTTTTGGTTGGCCTATTTTCTTATGATGTATCTTGTTTCCTGTTTAAGTTTTTATTTCCGCTGATTTTCTCTGATGTTGTATAACTAGGGTGCCCGGGGTAAGGGACCAGTCGCGGGCCCGAGGTCGGGACGTGACAGCATGTCTACAGACCGTGTATAGTAGAGTCTTGTTGATCGATGTGTTGTGCACCACATCTATAAACAGGAGGCTATAGTACATTTAGGATTGGTTTCCCTTCTTCTCACTCTGAGTTCGTGCGATAGAGTTGTGTTGTTAGGGTAGTCTCTCCCTAACGTGTTATTTTGATTGCAGAAATGAGAAAGGCAACAGTGACCCAGAAAGGATTATATGGACTTCGTATCCAGGTTGGTAAAACTATTGTACAGTTGGTATAATGATGATGTGTATCTGTACGAGCGTATTTATATGGGGTCATATGTGCGTTTCCTAGAATGATTATGAGTTACAATGAGTTGGTTAAACCTTAATAATTACTTGGAAGGTGTGAAACGGTTTATTGAATCCACACCTAGGCTTTATATATGTACTTATTTGGAATAGTCAAGGGGTAATGAACTGACTAAGATTGTGATAGACTCTTGAAAGATCAGGTTTAATTGACTTATGGACATACCATGTTATTAGATTAAGCTGTGTTGTATGCTTAAGTGAGATGCACGAATAATATTTTTATGGAGTAAATATGGTTGTTGTGATTAGGACAACATGATATTGAGATTATGAGAAACTATCTTACCCGTATGAGGGGAGAGATATGTAAGATTGGGACATGAAATAATCGAGAATCGTGGAATAATAGCTAACTATTGAGACCTTAGATGAACATTCGATGACGAATGTTTCTAAGAGGAAGGAAGGATGTTACACCGTAATACCGTGACTACTAATTGAGAACGTGATTAAGGATTTAAGATTTGAATTTTGGAAGGAAAGAATAATTACATTTTCTTAAGGAAAATTTGGAAAAAATGTGACGGAAAAATTATTAACTTGGAGTATAATACTTCTAATTGGATTTATGGACTTAGTATTGGATTATAAGGTGTTGGAATTGATAATATGAGATCCGCCGAGAATTTCACAATTTCGCGGGGACCTTCGAAAAATTATAATATTTTGGACCAACCGGAGGGCGACACGTGACACCCCTCCACTTGTCTTGCTAAGATGACAACAAATTAGATATTTTGAGAGGGGACAAGTGGACATGGGTCCCACTCCACTTGGCTATACATATCCAAGTCTTGCAAGACTTGGATCACTTTACACTTAGACCAAAAAATAAGCTCTCATCTTCTCCCCTTTATCTCCATAATTTCGAGAGCCCCTTGGCTAAGAACAACCATTGTTGATCAATTTATTTCTCCAAGATTAAGCCCTTAAACCAAGTGCTAAGCCTAGATTAAAATTCTACACGTTTTTACTTGTCTTGGCCGAAAGTTGATGCCAAAACCCTAGGGGTTACATCGACTTTTGGAAGTGAGATTCAAAGAGCAGTTACTCCTAAGGTTGTAGGGGTACATATATGTGATTGGAACTTGAAGAAGTGGAGGAAACGAAGCAGCTAACGCTCAATAAAGACAGGACTGTTTTGGGGCGTTTTTGGGCATAAAATGAGGTAAAAATCCTTCTTCTTTTAAAGTAATTGGATATTAATTATTCTTATTATGTATGGATGAACTTGTGTTAGAAAAGAATGAAGAATAAAAAGCGTTTGAGCCATTTTTGGGGATAAAGCCTATTTGGGATAGATTTGGTGCAAATGGAATTCGTTGGTTATTGTCGTTGTTATCTTCACCTATTGCATGTTATAATGGATTAATATTGTTGTTAATAAGTTGTTATAACTTATGTACAAGTTTTGGAACTCGAATTGGAATAAAATGGATTAAGGAACGAGTTATCGGGTTGTAGTTGTTGTGGCGAAGCGCCCAAAATTGTTAGGCGTTGTTGTGTCGTTTAGTGGACTGTTTTGAAGTATTAAATGCTGGAAATTTAGTTGTTGTTATGCATGTTTAAGTGTAGTAGTTGCTAATGAAAGTCCTAAGGGAATAAGGGTGTGGAAAGGCGTTAAAAGGCCTCACATTTTACCCTCGTTATGGTTTGATTGCGGACTGTTTTTATGGGCTGATTTGTGAACTGTTTCGTATAAGCGTAGGACAGAATTTTACACGCCGATTAGGCGTGTAATCCCCTTTGGCTAACTGTTGGTTGTGCCTTGAATGTGGCCTGTTGGTTGATGAATACGGGCCTTGGAAAAGGTGGAAAATTACGTAGAAACAAAGGAAGTGCTGCCCAATTTTCCGTAGAATTAGAGGGCCATTATTTGGTATAAGTCCTACACTTGATAGCTTGTAGTTGATAGAAGTGCTATTGTCATTTTAGGTTGAAGTACTACGTGTAGCACATTCTACTTGGCTTGTGGAATAGCCAATAAGGTTGAAGTACATTGGAGCGTATTTCTACTTGTCGTTTGGGTTAGTCGCCAACGAGGTATGTGAACTTCTTCCTTCCTTTGACATGATTATTTGGTAAGTCTATGTGACTAAATTTTAGCGAGTCTATGTGACTAAATTTTAGCGAGTCTATGTGACTTGATTTGGTAAGTCTATGCGACGTAATTCATTTGAAGTAAGTAAGTCGATTTTGGAAATATATGAGTCTTGATTAGGAAAGTATGAGTGGCTTAGTCAAAATTGTATAAGTTACGTGAAGTACTTTAAAGTTAAGAGATTTGATTTAAGGTTAAGAGACTTGATTTCTTTACAAGTTATGAGACTTTATTTTTCAAGATATGAGACTTGATTTCTAAAGTTAAGAGATTTGATTTAAAGTTATGAGACTTGATTTCTTTACAAGTTATGAGACTTTATTTTTCAAGATATGTGACTTGATTTCTAAAGTTAAGATATTTGATTTAAGGTTAAGAGACTTGATTTCTTTACAAGTTATGAGACTTTATTTTTCAAGATATGGGACTTGATTTCTAAAGTTAAGAGATTTGATTTAAAGTTATGAGACTTGATTTCTTTACAAGTTATGAGACTTTATTTTTCAAGATATGGGATTTGATTTCTAATGTTAAGAAATTTGATTTAAAGTTATGAGACTGGATTTCTTTACAAGTTATGAGACTTTATTTTTCAAGATATGGGACTTGATTTCTAAAGTTAAGAGATTTGATTTAAAGTTATGAGACTTGATTTCTTTACAAGTTATGAGACTTTATTCTTCAAGATATGAGACTTGATTTCTAAAGTTAAGAGATTCGATTTAAAGTTATGAGACTTGATTTCTTTACAAGTTATGAGACTTTATTTTTCAAGATATGGGTTACTTGATTTCTAAAGTTAAGAGATTTGATTTAAAGTTATGAGACTTGATTTCTTTACAAGTTATGAGACTTTATTTTTCAAGATATAAGACTTGATTTCTAAAGTTAAGAGATTTGATTTAAAGTTATGAGACTTGATTTCTTTACAAGTTATGAGACTTTATTTTTCAAGATATGGGTTACTTGATTTACTTCTAAAGTTAAGAGGCTTGATTTCGAAAGAGTATGTGACTTGAGTTTTAAAAGTATACGTTTATTGATTTAAAGAGAAGGAGTTTTATGATTCTTTTTAAGTATGTATGTACGTAGTATTTTTGGGTTTAGTTTCCCTAATGTTGCAAGAATAAAAGTGTCTTAAGTTCTCTAAAATGGAAGGTTGTTATAATAGCTTTATGGGAAGTTGTTATAACGATTTAAGAAGAAGTGAAAAGATGGTTTAAAAATGTTATGTAAGGAAAATCACACCGAGCCTACAAATAGGCCGGATTATGTTATGAGATACACCGATCCTACAAATAGGCCGGATTATGTTATGAGATACACCGAGCCTACAAATAGGCCGGATTATGTTATGAGGTACACCGAGCCTACCCCGAGCCTACACATAGGACGGGTTACGTCATCTTACACCGAGCCGCACAGGCGGGCCGAATTATGCTACATGATTCCACAGTACACGAAGGCCCCACAGGTGGTCCGGATTATGCTACATAATTCCACAGTACACCGAGCCCCACAGCGGCGATTATGCTATGATTCCACAAGACACCGAGCCGCAGCGGACGGATTATGCTACATGATTCCACAGTATACCGAGCCCCACAGGCGGGCCGGATTATGCCACATGATTCATCAGTACACCGTGTCCCGCAAATGGGCCGGATTACGTTATCACGTATGGATAATCAAAGTAAGCTCCCAAATAAGAAGTCCCTCCATAAAAGGCCAGGTTATGTTATGTAAGATATGTAAGTTATGTGGAAAAACTAGATTGAATTCTTAAGTATGTATGTAAGAATATGATGTTAATTCTTTTTGAAAGAAGGAAAATAATGATTAATGTACGATTGATTTCAAGAGTTAAAATGGCACGGTAAGATCTGGTATTTTAATTTTTATACTTGCCCCTGTCATTCTTTTGTACAGTTATGATCTTGTTTAATGTACTTTATTTCCGTTCCATACTTAGTACTTGTTGTACTGACCCCCTTAGGGGGGCTGCGTTCATGTCTGCAGGTCTAGGTACACAGTTGTTGATCCGCGAGCTTAGGATCCTTGCTCAACATTTTGAGATGGCTCCAAGTTTCGGAGTTTGTCATTATGGCTAGGTATATTCAGGTGTACGGCGGGGCCTTGTCCCGTCATAGTTGTTGTCACCTTCTTAGAGGTCTGTATTCATATGTGGGCTGTACTGGTGTAAGTTGTATTTACATTGTTGTACAGCGTAGACCCTTTCGGGTGATTTATATTTATACGGAAGCCTTTCCGGCTTTGCCTTTGTTTTAAAAAAAAAGAGTGATATTTATCTTCCGCGGTTTATTTATGTTGTATGGGTATAAGGGTGCCCAGGTAGGGGCACCAGTCACGGGCCCGAGATTTGGGGCGTGACAGAGTGGTATCAGAGCAGTTAGTCCTCGACATGTCTACATACCGTGTATAGTAGAGTCTTGTTTATCGATGTGTTGTGCACCACATCTATAAACAGGAGGCTATAGTACATTTAGGATTGGTTTCCCTTCTTCTCACTCTGAGTTCGTGCGATAGAGCTGTGTTGTTAGGGTAGTCTCTCCCTAACGTGTTATTTTGATTGCAGAAATGAGAAAGGCAACAGTGACCCAGAAATGATTATATGGACTTCAGATCCAGTTGGTAAAACTATTATGCAGTTGGTATAATGATGATGTGTATCTGTCTGAGCGTATTTATTTTGGGTCATATGCGTTTCTAGAATGATTATGAGTTACAATGAGTTAGTTAAGCTGAATAATTACTTGGAAGGTGTGAAACAGTTTATTGAATCCACACTTAGGCTTTATATATGTACTTATTTGGAATAGTCAAAGGTAATGAATGACTAAGATTGTGATAGACTCTTGAAAGATCGAGTTTAATTGACTTATGGACATACCATGTTATTAGATTAAGTTGTGTTGTATGCTTAAGTGAGATGCACAAATAATATTTTTATGGAGTAAATATGGTTGTTGTGATTAGACAACATGATATTGAGATTATGAGAAACTATCTTACCCGTATGAGGAGAGATAATGTAAGATCGGGACATGGAATAATCGAGAATCGTGGAATACTAGCTAACTATTGAGACCTTAGATGAACATTCGAGGCGAATGTTTCTGAGGAAGGATGTTACACCGTAATACCGGGACTACTAATTGAGAACGTGATTAAGGATTTAAGATTTGAATTTTGGAAGGAAAGAATAATTACATTTTCTTAAGGAAAATTTGGAAAAAATGTGACGGAAATATTATTAACTTGGAGTATAATACTTCTAATTGGATTTATGGACTTAGTATTGGATTATAAGGTGTTGGAATTGATAATATGGGGTCCGCCGAGAATTTCACAATTTCGCGGGGACCTTCAAAAAATTATAATATTTTGGACCAATTGGAGGGCGACACGTGGCACCCCTCCACTTGTCTTGATAAGATGACAACAAATTAGATATTTTGAGAGGGTACAAGTGGACATGGGTCCCACTCCACTTGGCTATACATATCCAAGTCTTGCAAGACTTGGATCTCTTTACACTTAGACCAAAAAATAAGCTCTCATCTTCTCCCCTTTATCTCCATAATTTCGAGAACCCCTTGGCTAAGAACAACCATTGTTGATCAATTTATTTCTACAAGATTAAGCCCTTAAACCAAGTGCTAAGCCTAGATTAATATTCTACACGTTTTTACTTGTCTTGGCCGAAAGTTGATGCCAAAACTCTAGGGGTTCCGTCGACTTTTTGGAAGTGAGATTCAAAGAGAAGTTGCTCCTAAGGTTGTAGGGGGTACATATATGTGATTGGAACTTGAAGAAGTGGAGCGAAACGAAAACCGCGCACCAATAAAGACCGGACTGTTTTGGGGCGTTTTTGGGCATAAAATGAGGTAAAAGTCCTTCTTCTTTTAAAGTAATTGGATATTACTTATTCTTATAATGTATGGATGAACTTGTGTTAGAAAAGAATGAAGAATAAAAAGCGTTTGAGACATTTTTGGGGCTAAAACCGATTTGGGACAGATTTGGTGCAAATGGAATTCGTTAGTTATTGTCGTTGTTATCTTCACCTATTGCATGTTATAATGGATTAATATTGTTGTTAATAAGTTGTTATAACTTATGTACAAGTTTTGGAACTCGAATTGGAATAAAATGGATTAAGGAACGAGTTATCAGGTTGTAGTTGTTGTGGCCGAGAAACTGCCTAAAACTGTTAGACGTTGTTGTGTCGTTTAGTGGACTGTTTTTGAGGTATTAAATGCTGGAAATTTAGTTGTTGTTATGCATGTTTAAGTGTAGTAGTTGCTAATGAAATTCCTAAGGGAATAAGGGTGTGGAAAGGCGTTAAAAGGCCTCACATTTTACCCTCGTTATGGTTTGATTGCGGTCTATTTTTATGGGCTGATTTGTGGACTGTTTTGTATAACTGTAGGGCAGAATTTTACACGTCCAGTTAGGCGTGTAATCCTTTGGCTAACTGTTGGTTGTGCCTTAAATGTGGCTTGTTGGTTGATGAATACGGACCTTGGAAAAGGTGGAAAAGTACGTAGAAACAAAGGAAGTGCTGCCCAATTTTCCGTAGAATTAGAGGGCCACTATTTGGTATAAGTCCTACACTTGATATCTTGTAGTTGATAGAAGTGCTATTGTCATTTTAGGTTGAAGTACTACGTGTAGCACATTCTACTTGGCTTATGGAATAACCAATAAGGTTGAAGTACATTGGAGCGTATTGCTACTTGTCGTTTGGGTTAGTCGCCAACGAGGTATGTGAACTTCTTCCTTCCTTTGACATGATTATTTGGTAAGTCTATGTGACTAAATTTTAGTGAGTCTATGTGACTTGATTTGGTAAGTCTATGAGACTTAATTCATTTGAAGTAAGTAAGTCGATTTTGGAAATATATGAGTCTTGATTATGAAAGTATGAGTGGCTTAGTCAAAATTGTATAAGTTACGTGAAGTACTTTAAAGTTAAGAGATTTGATTTAAGGTTAAGAGACTTGATTTCTTTACAAGTTATGAGACTTTATTTTTCAAGATATGAGACTTGATTTCTAAAGTTAAGAGATTTGATTTAAAGTTATGAGACTTGATTTCTTCACAAGTTATGAGACTTTATTTTTCAAGATATGAGATTTGATTTCTAAAGTTAAGAGATTTGATTTAAAGTTATGAGACTTGATTTCTTTACAAGTTATGAGACTTTATTTTTCAAGATATTAGACTTGATTTCTAAAGTTAAGAGATTCGATTTAAAGTTATGAGACTTGATTTCTTTACAAGTTATGAAACTTTATTTTTCAAGATATAAGACTTGATTTCTAAAGTTAAGAGATTTGATTTAAAGTTATGAGACTTGATTTCTTTACAAGTTATGAGACTTTATTTTTCAAGATATGGGTTACTTGATTTACTTCTAAAGTTAAGAGACTTGATTTCGAAAGAGTATGTGACTTGAGTTTTAAAAGTATACGTTTATTGATTTAAAGAGAAGGAGTTTTATGATTCTTTTTAAGTATGTATGTACGTAGTATTTTTGGGTTTAGTTTCCCTAATGTTGCAAGAATAAAAGTGTCTTAAGTTCTCTAAAATGAAAGGTTGTTATAATAGCTTTATGGGAAGTTGTTATAACGACTTAAGAAGAAGTGAAAAGATGGTTTAAAAATGTTATGTAAGGAAAATCACACCGAGCCTACAAATAGGCCGGATTATGTTATGAGATACACCGAGCCTACAAATAGGCCGGATTATGTTATGAGATACATCGAGCCTACAAATAGGCCGGATTATGTTATGAGATACACCGAGCCTACACATAGGCCGGATTACGCCATATTACCCCGAGCCTACACATAGGTCGGGTTACGTCATCTTACACCGAGCCCCACAGGCGGGCCGGATTATGCTACATGATTCCACAGTACACCGAGCCCCACATGCGGGCCGAATTATGCTACATGATTCCACAGTACACCGAGCCCCACAGGCGGGCCGGATTATGCTACATGATTCCACAGTACACCGTGCCCCACAGGCGGGCCGAATTATGCTACATGATTCCACAGTACACCGAGCCCCACAGGCGGGCCAAATTATGCCACATGATTCATCAGTACACCGTGTCCCGCAAATGGGCCGGATTACGTTATCACGTATGGATAATCAAAGTAAGCTCCCAAATAAGAAGTCCCTCCATTAAGGGCCAGATTATGTTATGTAAGATATGTAAGTTATGTGGAAAAACTTGATTGAATTCTTAAGTATGTATGTAAGAATATGATGTTAATTCTTATTGAAAGAAGGAAAATAATGATTAATGTACGATTGATTTCATGAGTTAAAATGGCACGGTAGGATCTGGTATTTTAATTTTTATACTTGCCCCTGTCATTCTTTTGTACAGTTATGATCTTGTTTAATGTACTTTATTTCCGTTCCATACTTAGTACTTGTTGTCTTGACTTCAGGGGTGCGTTCATGTCCGCAGGTCTAGGTACACAGTTGTGGATCCGCGAGCTTAGGATCCTTATTCAGCATTTTGAGATGGCTCCAAATTCCGGAGTTTGTCATTATGGCTAGGTATATTCGAAGTGCAGCGGGGCCTTGTCCCGTCATAGTTGTTGTCACCTTCTTAGAGGTCTGTATTCATATGTGGGCTGGACTGGTGTAAGTTGTATTTACATTATTGTACAGCGTAGACCCTTTCGGGTGATTTATATTTATACGGAAGCCTTTCCGTCTTTGCCTTTGTTTTTAAAAAAAAATGAGTGCTATTTATCTTCCGTGGTTTATTTATGTTGTATGAGTAGAAGGGTGACCAGGTAGGGGCACCAGTAACGGGCCCGAGATTTGGGGCGTGACACTATGGACCCGCATGAGGTAATTCCCTCGCATAGGACTGGTCCGCCCTGCATGGGACTATTTCACCCGCATGAGCCATACAGACTCGCATGAGGTAACTTCCTCGCATCGTGGGGAGCAAATCCACGGAATATGCAAATGCAACAAGCCCGGGGAATGACCCCGTAATGAACAATATATCACAAGCACAACCGGCTAACATAATCACGTAATACAAGCACAACCGACTACCATAAATATCATAAGCAAGTTAAGACATCCCTTAACTCTTATTAGACTTAATTAGCATGCACTCTTATTTTATTTAACTTAAGGCACTAACATGTCATGAAAAATCCGAGAATTTAACCCAAAGTACTACGTACTTCTATTCCTTTCAAAAGACTCTTTTTTTAAATAAAACCCCAAGATACTAATACCCTTAGTATCGAGGCATGCTTACTTTCTCAAAACAAGTCACTACACCTTAGAAGTTCATTTCAAGGCTTTTAAACCAAGTGACTTCTACTTTCAAAACTTAGGCAACTTATGCCTTTAAATCAAGTAGACCACTCTCTTAACTTTCCATAAAGCCGTTATAACTAACTTCCCATAAAGCCGTTATAACTCTTTATGTTTTAGACAAACCAAGACAATTACGTTCCTTTATGAAACCAAGAGACTTATATTTTTGACACCAAGTATTATATACTCTCAAATCAAGTTTCATAACTTTCAGAATACTTCAAGTTCCTTAACTTTAGAATTCAAGTCTCTTAACTTTAAATTACTTCAAGTAACCCATACTTTTCCAAATCAAGTATTCAATTCTTTTCAAGTCAAGTAATCTTTACATGTAACATCAAGTAACATATACTTTTAAAAGCCGAGTTACTTCACTTTTCGAAATCAAGGCAAGGATACCAAACCGAAACCAAGTTCACTTAAAATACGTACGTCTACCGTACTATACCTTTGTAAATACTCATGCTCAAGAGATAGGGAAGAGTTCACATACCTCTCCGACTTAATCCACTTGCCAAGTTGAATATGCCGCACGTAGAATGTCAACCTATAATGAGCATAATACGTCTATCAACTTCTAACTTTCCAACGTAGAGTATTCTAAGTGTAAAGCTTTCTATTCTACGGAAAATTGGGCAGCACTTCCTTTGTTTCTACGTACTTTTCCACCTTTTTCAAGGCCCGAAATCAATAACCAACATGCCACATTTAAGGCACAACAAATCAGCAAATCCAAGGGGATTATACGCCCAACAGGACGTATAAAATTCTGCCCCACAATTAATATAAAACTATCCAATATTAAATGGCCATTCTCGGCTCAATTGTGTATCAACAAAAAGTTCATTCCAATTACTTTTCAATCCAAATTGTTCTTCTAACATGTTATATAGCCGCAATCGATTACAACAACTATAATTCCTTCTTTCTATAACATGCGACGATCGTAACTAACAATTAAATTGAATTAAAAACTTAATGGCTAACCTGAACTTTTCGGACTTTAGTGTCACGCCCCGAATCCCGGGCCCGTGACTGGTGCCCTACCTGGGCACCCTTCTAATCATACCTCAAGTAAAATGCGGAAGATAAATATCACTCTTTTTTTTAAAACAAAGGCAAATCCGAATAGGCTGCCACCATACATATAACAAAAGAACTTACATCTTTTCAAAATACAATCCACATACATGACTACAGACCTGTTATACCCCGTAGTTTCAAGGTATGTATGCGAGGACGTACGTACGAGAATACGACATTGGAATTGGAATGGAAGAAAGAGGTGATTTTTCCACGGAAAAGTTTCCGGTTTTTGTGAAGGAAAAAGATTCGTTAATGGGAATTGGATTCCCAGATTTGGTATTCGGACTTCTTGGAATTTTAGAGAATTATGGAATTTTATTTTCGGAAATGGTCACGTGGGGCCCACGGGAGAAAATTTACGATTTTGTGGGGCCCACTTTGTTTTCGAGATTTTGGCCATTGTGGATATTTTCGGAAGATGAAATATTTTGGACGAGTAGGAGGGCGACACGTGTCACCCCCCCCCCTAGTTGCCTTGGACGAATTCCACTTTGTACACAACACCCGTTTAGAGTCGTTTTTCGACGAAACGTTTTACACAACTTCGTAGGATAAATTCGGCTATGTCATTTCTAATTTTGCGAATTTTTCCGAGAGGCGAAACATTTTGGACCAACGAGAGGCGACACTTGTCACCTCTCATTGATGGATGTTACACGGCATTGAGGCCAATTGGATGACAATTTTTGTCAAGTAGTTGGTAGGATATTTTGTGTGCAAGTTGGCCAAGGACACTTGCCTAAATCCTCACCCTACACTTGCCTTGCACTTGGCATAATCTTGGTCATTGGTTGGCCATGTCTTGACCTATAAATACCCCCCTTGTTGAAGAGTTATTTCATCCTAAATTGAGCAATCTATCTAAGTCTCAAATCCCTCCCTCTCCCTCTTGTTGTTTCGTCCAAACACACCCCTCCCCTTTTGAGAAGCCCTAGCCGAGAGCAACCCCATAAAGCTAGCCTAGCCAAACACTACCCCCCCTCCCTTGGTAGAAAAGTTGCCTTCTAGTATTGTTATAATGCCCAAATTACCCTAGCCCAAATCCCTTAGTCCTTAGTAGAAGTTGTGAAGAACTTCTAAGGTTTTCTTGGAAGCTACCGGAGCGCACAACTTAGGAGCTAAACCTTGCTCAGGCGCGACTTTTATCTAGGATATTATTGGGCTTACCAAGGTAAATAACCTTATCCTCCTTTTGTAATTAGAATATATATACTGTAGAAGTATAGGAATAAGTATTAAATACTTAGAAGGATATTGCAGAATAGAATTGAACTGTTATCACAGTAGAAGGGTTTAAAAGATGAATAATAGAACTGTACTTACATAGGACTGTTTTCACAGTAGACTTGAGTAGCTCACCGGGTAGGGAAGTGCTGCCCAAATGACCATAGAATAACGAACCCTCTTCTTAGAACTTTGTACAGTACAGTCTGGACGTTGATAGACGTATTTGACTGTTATAGGTCGATACTCTGCGCGCGACATATTCAACTTGGCAGGAGGTTTTCGCCGAGAAGGTATGTGATTCTTCCTAAAGCATGATATTTTACAATATATATAGTACGGTAGACGTACATGTGTTAACTGAATAATAACTACGGCAATGTCTTTGACTTAAGCTGAATAATACTTACGGCAATGCCTCTGGCTTAAGCCTTTGAATAACACTTGGCAATGCCTCACGGCTTAAGCCTGAATAATAAAGAACTGAAAACATTTCAAAGGAATACTGAATCATTTTTTAACAGAAGAGTAACATTTGGTTTTAAAAGCTTAAGAGTTATACTAGCTTTATGGGAGGTTAGGTATAACGGCTTAAGAGTGATAAAAAGAACGATTTATTGATTTAAGGAAATAAGAGACTTGACTTATTATACTAATATGAATTTTGTTTAAAGTGTGAAACCTCATTAGTGAGTAAATAGTATTTTGGTTTTCAAAAGGAATGATGTTTTACCCATGAGAATAAATGTCGAACAAACCACTAGGCGCTAATAAAGGAATTATTTTGACTAATAAAGTATTATTAAAACCGGTAGAAACTTCCATCTGCATAGGAGCTAAGATGAGACAAAATGATATTACATCTACTAGATCATGCTTTGTAATAAGCTTGTTACGAATAATGATAACCTACTCACACTTAGGGTATATGTTTCTCAAATTGTTTTAAAGGATTAAAACTATGAACTACAAACCCTTTCGAAAATGAGAAACTTGAGTAATTGAAATTAGGCCAACAGGCGTTAGGAAAAGAATGTTGTAACTTGATTGTATTGATTTGTGATAGTCTTGTAATATTTTCTTGTTGACTTGATAAGTAAACATGTTAGGATGCTACGTGAGTTAGTATCTTGTGATATTTGTGTAAAGGGGTTTTTCCTTGTTGTGCTTATTTATTGTGAACTGTAGTTTTGGCTTATCATACATGTCTCCTGCCTTATATAGACTACTATGATTTCATTCTGATATTTTCGATTTCACATACTTGGTACTGTTGTCTCACCTCGCCGAGGCTGCGTTCATCCGCAGTAAAGGTACTCCTACCGTTGATCCGTTCTTAGGATCACCGGCGTTGGGAAAGCTCGTTCTCGGAAGCTTAGCATTTTGGTATGGTCCTGTCGTTGTAGATATTAGTATTCAGGTATGGCGGGGCCCGCCCATTGTTGTTTAAACTCTTAGAAGTGCGTAGACTGTTGTAAGGTTGGGATGTAGCGTTCGTTTTGGGTTATTTATATACATTATGCGAAAGGCAACCTTTTTTTCCGAAGCGTGTCTTATTTATCTTGTTTCATATCTTGGTTGTTTTATATTTGGTTTTTCTACGATGTATGACTACTTGGGTGCGGGTAAGGCACGATCCACGCCCTAACGGGTCGTGACAAAAGTGGTATCGAGCGATTAATCCTCGGAAGTGTCTACGCACCGTATCTAGTAGAGTCTTGATTATCGGTGTGTTGCACCACACCAATAATCGTGAGGCTATAGGATATTTAGGATTGGTTTCCATTCTTCTCACTCGAGATCGTGCTTTAGTTGTGTTATAAGTTGGACCTCTAACGTATTCCTTTCTTTACCGGTGATGCCTCGCGCGGCAACTTCGGGCCCAGAAGCAAGCGTGAAGGAGGCTGCGAGTAAATCTGAGATTTAGAAGCGCAGCCCAATCATCACTGAGGTGATGCTTCATGCGAGGGAGTTACGAGGCGCCGCCAGCAGTAGAGTTTACGCGTGGCGGCCGATTCCTCTGCGGTCATGACATCTGGACTTTGATTCACGGCTTGGAGCGAGAAAATATGGATTGGAAGGAGCGGCCTGTTGCTAGCAAGGACTTGGCGGCAGAGAGTATTTTATGTACCGGTATTCCAGGATATTGATGCTTATCTAAGAAGGGTTGTGAGGAGTAGCTCTTGATCGGGGACGAGCGGGCTTGCGTTCGAGATTATGTGCGTGCGAGAGAGGTAGAGATCGGCAGTGACCAGGCGGCGAGAAGAGGCGATTGGCGGGATCATTTGGTAACTCTCGAGGCGAATCGCCTCGGCAGCAATTAGACATGCGCCTCGCCAAGGCAGCAGTGTCCTCCACAGTTGATTTTTCCTCGGTGTTCACGCGGTGTGGCGGTGTCATCGGGAAGTGCCGTCTTTTTTTGGTGCTTGTTTTTATTGCGGCCAGGCCATATAGCAAGGGAATGTTCTGAGGAAGGATACAAATCGAGGACTCGGCTACTAGACGATTGTGGATGCGATGGTTCGGAGAGGAGGGTGTAAGCGGAGGCCACCCCACCGGTGTGGCGTTGTGGTCGATGTCATCATGGGAGTGTCGTTCCGCGTCGACTTGTTATGTTTGCGACAGCGGCCATTTTCCGAGGAATTGTCCGGCCAAGGTGGTGCGGATGTAGAGACTCGGCCTTCGGATCGATGGATAGTTCATCACGCCCCGGTATGCGCCCGGCGTGGGTTTGATTAGAACGACCTAAGGAAGTCGGCGTGAATCTGGTATATCCTTAACCCTTTAGAGATTTATATGTGTAGCGAATATCTTAAGTATTATTTTGGATAGCATTGTGTTAATCGTGATTGGGAATCATGATTAGTTAATCAGGAAAGATTGGGGATAGAGAAAGTGGGAGCCTTAGGATGTATGCGTAGAGACCTTAGAGGCGAGGCCATCTTTGGTAAAAGAATTACCGTGTTTGACCCTTGTCGAGTGCATAGTATCGTGAGATATTTTGTGGGATGAATCACGAGTAATGTGGAATGGAAGAGGGTAGAAGACGCCAGGTTTTAAATGCGTGATTGGTGAGATTGTTCGAATCGGGAGCTAGTGTTTGCGCATTGCGGGTTGGGTGGAGGCACGTGTGCGGGTCGACCGTGGCTGTTTGGTGGTGGGGTCAGTTTTTGGTGGTCCCCGGGTGGTAGGAGTCACTAGGGTGTTAGGCCCAAGTTTAGTTAACCAACGTCTGAGTTCGTGGATACATTCGACCGATGGTCGGGCGAGGAGGTCGGCCCGTCTTGTCTTCTAGCAAAGGCAGTGTACTCGGTAGTAAGTTGCGAGATGATTATTTGAAAGGTTGTAAGGCTGCATCGGGTGCCTACCTTCACCTTATGATGACAGTGGAGCCAGTGCATTTGTTTCCTTTTTGGAAGTTTTACGAGCGGGTTAAGAACTCGTAAGTCTCAGATCGCATTCGCCTCGGGCGATGTTTGGATTTCGCGAGTAGTTATGGGGATTGTTGTCTCTGTAAAGGAATGTTTAAGCTACCATTTTCGATTCGGATGTCGCCTTAGGAAGCCTTGTAGGGCGGAAGTATAAGTTGCCGATCGATTGGTTCGATGTTGGCGCGTTGAGATAGTTAGTTGAGTTTGTTCAATTTGTGGATAGGGTGTGATGAGTTTTGGAAAACAGAGAAACTTAGCCGTGTTACTTTGGGCCTTTTGAGTTCATGTGAAGATTAGGCCGGTTGCCTATGTTAGCATTGTCGTCCGACTTAGGAGGCGAGACGTCCGGTCTTCGTATTGTTATGTTCGGAAAGTATCGAATCCACCCAGTGTTCCCGATTAATGATGACCACGTTAGAGATAGTAACCGAGATTTGGAAACTAAGCGATGAAGGGTGGTAAGAGTTCGAGCGTACAAGAAGTGTCGACATCCTCGAGGATCATGGCGGTACCATTTGTTGGGTCGTCGGGGCAAGGCTCGCGACAAAGTGACAAAAGTGGTATCACGGCGAGTAAGGAAGAAACGAGCATGTATTACGAGCATAGGTGTGATCATTCGTTTGTAAAGAGTAGGGCGAAGGAGTATCTTTTAGATCTCGAGTAGGAGTTTTTGTGATAGAGGTGATTCCTCGTGGACTTGGAGATAAGTATGCGCTTGTTGTGTTGTGACCAGGTGTGGCATGGTTGTTTCCGTAAGTATAGCAGTAAGGACTATACTGGCGCCTGTTTGTTTTGATACCTAGAAGGAACATTCGGGACGAATGTTTCTAAGGAGGGGAGAATGTTATACCCCGTAGTTTCAGGGTATGTATGCGAGGACGTACGTACGAGAATACGACATTGGAATGGAAGAAAGAGGTGATTTTTCCACGGAAAAGTTTCCGGTTTTTGTGAAGGAAAAAGATTCGTTAATGGGAATTGGATTCCCAGATTTGGTATTCGGACTTCTTGGAATTTTAGAGAATTATGGAATTTTATTTTCGGAAATGGTCACGTGGGGCCCACGGGAGAAAATTTATGATTTTGTGGGGCCCACTTTGTTTCGAGATTTTGGCCATTGTGGATATTTCGGAAGATGAAATATTTTGGGCGAGTAGGAGGCGACACGTGTCACCCCACTAGTTGGCTTGGGCGAATTCCACTTTGTACACAACACGTTTAGAGTCGTTTTTTTGAAGCGTTTTACACAACTCGCGTAGGATAAATTCGGCTATGTCATTTCTAATTTTTGCGAATTTTTCCGAGAGGCGAAACATTTTGGACCAACGAGAGGCGACACTTGTCACCCTCATTGATGGATGTTACTGCGGCATTGAGGCGATTGGATGACAATTTTTGTCAAGTAGTTGGTAGGATATTTTGTGTGCAAGTTGGCCAAGGACACTTGCCTAAATCCTCACCCTACACTTGCCTTGCACTTGGCATAATCTTGGCGTTGGTTGGCATGTCTTGACCTATAAATACCCCTTGTTGAAGAGTTATTTCATCCTAAATTGAGCAATCTATCTAAGTCTCAAATCCCTCCTCTCCTCTTGTTGTTTCGTCCAAACACACCTCCCCTTTTGAGAAGCCACTGGCGAGAGCAACCCCATAAAGCTAGCCTAGCGAAACACTACCCCCCCTTGGTAGAAAAGTTGCCTTCTAGTATTGTTATAATGCCCAAATTACCCTAGCCCAAATCCCTTAGTCCTTAGTAGAAGTTGTGAAGAACTTCTAAGGTTTTCTTGGAGCTACCGGAGCGCACAACTTAGGAGCTAAACCTTGCTCAGGCGCGACTTTTATCTAGGATATTATTGGGCTTACCAAGGTAAATAACCTTATCCTCCTTTTGTAATTAGAATATATATACTGTAGAAGTATAGGAATAAGTATTAAATACTTAGAAGGATATCAGAATAGAATTGAGTGTTATCACGATGAAGGGTTTAAAAGATGAATAATAGAACTGTACTTACATGGGATTGTTTTCGATGAACTTGAGTAGCTCACCGGGTAGGAAGTCTGCCCAAATGACCATAGAATAACGAACCCTCTTCTTAGAACTTTGTACAGTACAGTCTGGACGTTGATAGACGTATTTGACTGTTATAGGTCGATACTCTGCGCGCGACATATTCAACTTGGCAGGAGGTTTTCGCCGAGAAGGTATGTGATTCTTCCTAAAGCATGATATTTTACAATATATAGTGCGGTGAGCGTCGTGTATGTTAAGCGAATAATAACTACGGCAATGTCTTTGACTTAAGCTGAATAATACTTACGGCAATGCCTGGCTTAAGCACGAATAACACTTGCGTGATGCCTCACGGCTTAAGCACGAATAATAAAGAATCGAAAACATTTCAAAGGAATCTTGAATCATTTTTCTGTAAGAGTATCATTTGGTTTTAAAAGCTTAAGAGTTATACTAGCTTTATGGGAGGTTAGGTATAACGGCTTAAGAGTGATAAAAAGAACGATTTATTGATTTAAGGAAATAAGAGACTTGACTTATTATACTAATATGAATTTTGTTAAAAAGTGTGAAACCTCATTAGTGAGTAAATAGTATTTTTGGTTTTCAAAAGGAATGATGTTTTACCCATCAGAATAAATGTCGAACAAACCACAGCAGCGCTAATAAAGGGAATTATTTTGACTAATAAAGTATTATTAAAACCAGTAGAAACTTCCATCTGCATAGGAGCTAAGATGAGACAAAATGATATTACATCTACTAGATCATGGCTGCTGTAATAAGATTGTTACGAATAATGATAACCTACTCACACTTAGGGTATATGTTTCTCAAATTGTTTTAAAGGATTAAAACTATGAACTACAAACCCTTTCGAAAATGAGAAACTTGAGTAATTGAAATTAGGCCAACTTGAACGTTAGGAAAAGAATGTTGTAACTTGATTGTATTGATTTGTGATAGTCTTGTAATATTTTCTTGTTGACTTGATAAGTAAACATGTTAGGATGCTACGTGAGTTAGTATCTTGTGATATTTGTGTAAAGGGGTTTTTCCTTGTTGTGCTTATTTATTGTGAACTGTAGTTTTGGCTTATCATACATGTCTCCTGCCTTATATAGACTACTATGATTTCATTTCTGATATTTTGATTTCACATACTTGGTACTGTTATCGACCTCGCCCGGGGTGCGTTCATCTGCAGTAAAGGTACTCCTCCGTGATCCGTTCTTAGGATCACCTCTTCAGCGTTGGGAAAGCTCCGTTTCTCCGGAAGCTTAGCATTTTGGTATGGTCCTCTGTCGTTGTAGATATTCGTATTCAGGGGTATGGCGGGGCCCTGTCCCGCCATTGTTGTTTTAAACTCTTAGAAGTGCAGACTGTTGTAAGGTGGGATATCGCTGACCGTTTTGGGTTATTTATATACATTATGCCGAAGGCAACTTTTTTTTTCCGTAGCGTGTCTTATTTATCTTGTTTCATATCTTGGTTGTTTTATATTCCATTTGGTTTTCTCGATGTATGACTACTTGGGTGCCGGGTAAGGCACGATCCGGGCCAGGCAGTCGTGACAAGACCTCTAAGAGTTTTGACATAACAACTGTGACGGGATAGGGCCCCGCCATACCCATGAATATACATAATCTACATCAACAGGGATCCGTACCAAAAGATAAGCCTCCGAAGTGAATGGAGCTTTTTTCCAAAACTGAACAGAGATCCTAAGAGCGAGGATCACCAACCTGTGTACCTAATACCTGCGGGCATGAACGCAGCCCACGAAGAAGTCGATAACAGTGCAGTATGGAGCGGAAATAAGTGCGATAAACAAATCATAACTGTACAAACGAATAACAGAGGCAAGTATAAAAAGTAAATACCAGATCCTACCGTGCCATTACAACTCATGAACTTAATCGTACATTATTATCTTTTCCTATTTTCAATAAGAGTTATAATCAAATTCTTACATACATACTTAGAAAAAAATCATCAAGTTCATAATCACATAACTTACGTATCTTGCATAACATAATCAGACCCTTTATGGAGGGACGTCTCATTTTGGAGTTCACTCTGATTATACATACGTGATAATGTACCCGGCCCATTTACGGGACACGGTGAAGTCATAAAAAGTCTTCCCACGAAGGTATACTGCCCGGCCCATTCTGGGACAAGGTAAAGTCACATAAGTATGCCCATAAAGATATACTGCCCGGCCCATTCTAGGATGCGGTAAAGTCACATAAGTCTGCACATAAAGGTATACTGCCCGGCCCATTCTGGGACGCGGTAAAGTCACATAAGTATGCCCATAAAGGTTTACTGCCCGGCCCATTCTGGGACGCGGTAAAGTCACATAAGTCTGTCCATAAAGGTATACTGCCCGGCCCATTCTGGGACGCGGTAAAGTCACATAAGTCTGCCCATAAAGGTTTCTTGCCGGCCCATTCTGGGACGCGGTAAAGTCACATAAGTCTGTCCATAAAGGTATATTGCCCGGTCCATTTCAGGGACGCGGTAAAGTCACATAAGTCTTCCCATAAAGGTATCTTGCCGGCCCATTCGGGGCCGGTAAATCACAAAAGTCTGCCCATAAAGGTATCTTGCCGGCCCATTACGGGGCGGTAAAGTCACATAAGTCTGCCCATAAAGGTATCTTTGCTGGCTCATTCGGGGCGGTAAAGTCACATAAGTCTGCCCATAAAGGTATACTGCCCGGCCCATTCTGGGACGCGGTAAAGTCACATAAGTCTGCCCATAAAGGTATACTGCCCGGCCCATTCTGGGATGCGGTAAAGTCACATAAGTCTGCCCATAAAGGTATACTGCCCGACCCATTCTGGGACGCGGTAAAGTCACATAAGTCTGCCCATAAAGGTATACTGACCGGCCCATTCTGGGACACGGTAAATCACATAACATTTTAAACCATCTTTTCTTACTTCTTCTTAAGTCGTTATAACAACTTCCCATAAAGTTATTGTTATACCGTATTTCGGAGTATGCGTAAGGAATACGTCAAAAGTTAGGCCTCGGGCGTTTTTGGGCACAACTCACAAAGCGAATAGTTTCGACGAAAGCGTTTCCACGACTTTCGTAGGGTAAATTCGGCTATGCCATTTCTAATTTTGCGGATTTTTCAGAGGCGAAACACTTTGGACCAATGAGAGGCGACACTTGTCACCCTCTCATTGGTGAACTAATGGCGGTAATGGACCGAAATGGATAGCCATTTTTGTCAAGTAGTTGGTAGGATATTTTGTGTGCAAGTTGGCCAAGGACACTTGCCCTAATCTTGACCCTACACTTGCCTTGCACTTGGCATAATCTTGGCCATTGGTTGGCCATCCCTTGACCTATAAATACCCCTCTTGTGATGAAGAGTTCTTCATCCACAAAAGCCTTCCAAGTCTACAATCCTTCCTCTCCCAGAGCCCCACCGTCAAACACCTCCCCTTTTGGAGAAGCTTAGCGAGGCTACCCCTAGCCTGTGAAATCTACCCCCTCCTTGGTAGAAAATTTGCCTTCTAGTATTGTTATAATGCCCAAAATACCTAGCCCAAATCCCTTAGTCCTTAGTAGAAGTTGTGAAGAACTTCTAAGGTTTTCTTAGACTCTGGAGCGTACAACTTAGGAGCTAAACCTTGCTCGGTGCGACTTTTATCTAGGATATTATTGGGCTTACAGGTAAATAAACTTGTCCTTCTTTGTAATTAGAGAATACATCTTGTAGAAGTATAGAATTAAGTATAAATACTTAGAAGGATATTAAAGAATAGAATTGAATCATTATCACAGTAGAAGGGTTTAAAGAAAAATAATCAAATCATCTTACTTAGAATTTGTTTTCACGATGAACTTGAGTAGCTCACCGGGTAGGAAGTCTGCCCAATTTTCCGTAGGATAGAGAACCTCTACTTAGAATCTGTTTTGAGTAGTGCGAGCGTTGATAGGCGTGTCGACTATTATAGGTTGAATCTCTGCGACATATTCAACTTGGCGGTGGTTTTATTTGAGAAGGTATGTGATTCTTCCTAAAGCATGATATTTTACAATATATATGTAGTACGGTAGACGTACATGTGTTAACTGAATAATAACTACGGCAATGTCTTTTGACTTAAGCCTGAATAATACTTACGGCAATGTCTTGCGACTTAAGCTGAATAATAAGGATCGAAAACATTTCAAAGAATCTTGAATCATTTTTAACAAAAGAGAACTAATTGGTTTTTAAAACAGAAGCTTAAGAGTTATACTAGCTTTATGGGAAGTTAGGTATAACCACTTAAGAATAATAAAAGAAACAGTTTGCCTATGTGTTTATAACAGACTTATATTGAATTGTGAAAAGAATAATAAGATGGTTTGATAAGTAGACATGATATGATGCTATGTGTGTTAGTGTCTTGTAACGTTTGTATAAGAGTATTCTTGTTGTGCTTATGTTGTTTAACGATAGCTGTTATGTTAGTGTAATATCACTCACCTCTTGACATGTTCAGGGGTTGGCGCCTCCGATGCGGGGTAGACTCGGTGATGCAGGACCATGATTCGAGAATACCTCATGCGGGTCCAGGGGACCTATGCGGAGCTACGGGAGTTCCAGGTTAGTGTGCGGGGTTATACCTCATGCGGTCTATATGGCCATGCGGACTACGAGTCCAGGACGATGCCGAGGAGTAGCTACCCTCGATGCGGGGTTATATACCCTATGCGGGCCTATGTGAGTGGCCTATGCGGACTACGGGAGTCCAGGATTAGGCTTGCATGGTGATACTACGGGAAATTGGCCCTGCTTCGATCATTCGCAGCCTAGAAAAGACCTGTTACAGTTTACCTATTGTTGCTCTTGTTTGTGATGTGGCACTATGTGCGGTTTCCTTGGTTGTTTCATACATATTTGTAAACTGGTTTTAAAAATGATATGTTTTCATTTAAGTACTTCTGATTTAGCATACTTAGTACTGTTATCTTGACCTCCTTGGCTGCGTTCATCATGCGCGAGTAAGGGCAGCAGTGCTAGATCCACATCCTTAGGATCTCTTTGCATTGGTGTCGGGAGCTCCATCTTCTAGGAGGCTCTACTTTTTGGTATGATCTCCTGTATTGTAGATAGTTTGTACATTCGAGGGTATGGCGAGGCCCACATCGCCATAGTTGTTTACTTCCTTAAGTGCGTCCAGTCTATTATGCAGTTGGGATGTAGCGCAAAACTTGGGTTATATATATATGCGAAAGGCAAGCTTTTCATCGAGATAAGCGTGTCTCATTTTACAATTGTTTCATGTCTTGTTTTATATTTCCGCTGATTTTCTCGATGTATGATCTTGCAGGTGCGGGTAAGGCACGATCACGAGCCGGGCAGTCGTGACAAAAGTGGTATCGAGCGATTAATCCTCGGAAAGTGTCTGAACCGTATCTAGTAAGTCTTGATTATCGGTGTGTTGTGCACCACACCAATAATCAGGAGGCTATAGGATATTTAGGATTTGTTTCCATTCTTCTCACTGAGATCGTGCTTTAGAGGCGTGTTAAAGTTGGACCCCTAACGTATTCCTTTTACATGATTATGCCTCGCGTAAGGCAACCGGGCCCAGAAGGGCAATGCATCCGAGGAGGCGCTAGTGGGACACCTAGAGTCACGAGGCTCGGGCCCGATCTATACGAGACGGCGAGTTCTACGACGCCGACCCCGAGAAGGTTTAGGGCCGCGGCGTGGTGATGAGACCACTGATACCTACACCTCGATCCGCGGCTGGAGCGGATGAGATAGGGTTCTGAAGAGATGGCCGATTCTGGCCAGATCGTGGCGGCATACGAGCAGTGGATCACGGCGATTCGGTAGTCGAGAGTTCCCAGACGTGTTTCAGGCGACCTCCGGGTATCCCTCCCGAGAGGAGATTGAGTTTGTATAGACATATTGCGGACACTCGGCTATTTCTATTCCGCCATACTGAGAATGGCACTGCCGAGTTGAGAGAGTTGAAGGATCGGCAGGGATTTGCTAGAGAAGGGCTTCATCAGGGCCTAGTGTTTCTCCAGAAGCGCCGTGTGTTCGTGAAGAAGAAGGATGGGGCAGCTGCGCATGTGTGTTGATTCTGAGCGGTGAACAAGGTGACCATTAAACAGATACCGCTTCCCGGGATTGATGATTTGTTCGACCGGTTGCGAAGTGCGAGATGTTTCTCCAAAATTGATCTACGGTCGGGCTATCATCAGTGCGAGTCGAGAGAGGTGGATGTCCCTAGATCGCATTCGGACGATGCGGGCATTATGAGTTGGTCATGTATTTTGGGTTGACCATGCTCGTGGTATTCATGGATTTGATGAACCGAGTGTTCAAACCATTTTGGACACGTTTGTGATAGTGTTCATTGATGATATCTTGGTTTATTCTCGCTCGGAGCGGAGCATGCGGAGCATTTGAGGCGATCTTGTGATTCTCCAGACCAGCGATTATACGCCAAGTTTTCCAAATGTGAGTTTTGGTTGACTTGGTGGCTTTTCTTGGGCATATTATCGGGGATGATGGCATTCAGTGGATCGGCCAAGATCGAGCGATCGAGGACTTGGCCTAGACCTCTTACTCGGCAGAGGTTCGTAGTTTTACGGGCCTTGCGAGGATATTATCGGTTCGTGGAGAAGTTTGCTTCTATCTACGCACCATTGACTAGGTGACTCGAAGACGGCCAAGTTTGATGGTGATGCTTGTGGCGGGGTTTCGATTCTTGAAAGAGGCGGCCGCCCGTTCTTACTCTTCCGGAGGTCGAGCGGTTATGTTGTGTATTGCGATCGTCGGGCATCGGGTTGGGATGTGTGTTGATGCGGCATGGCAAGGTTATAGCGTATGCATCGGCGGTGAAGAAACACGGAGGAACTACCCGCGCGATTTGGAGTTAGCGGCGGTGATTCACGCCTTGAAGATCTGGAGGCACTACTTGTATGGGGTTCGTGGATATTTATACGGACCACAAGAGCCTCAGGTATATCTTCGACGAGAGGAGTGAACTTACGGCGAGGCGGTGGTTAGAGTTGCTTAAGGATTACGATGTTGATATCTGTACCACCCGGGGAAGGCCAATGTTGTGGCAGATGCTCTTAGTCGTAGGTCGATGGGGAGCCTATCAGATGTGCAGCTAGAGAGGAAGGACATGGTTCGTGATTTGCATCAGTTAGCGAGCCTTGGTATCCGTTTGATTGATTCTGATAGCAGTGGGGTTCGAGTTCGTGAGGTTGCCGAGTCTTCCATCGTCGAGGAGGTGAAGAGGCGATTCGAGGATCGATTTTGACACGTTATCGTGTCACGACTCTTCGTGGGGAAGGGTCCTTTGAGGTAGCACTTGATGGGGTGCTAAGGTTTGAGGCGAGTTGTGTGTTCGGATGTTTGAGGACTTGGCGGAGTTCTTGGGGAAGCACGCGGTAGCGGCGTTACTCTATCCGTCGAGTCGACCAAGATGTACCACGACGCTTAGATCGTGTATTGGTGGGATGGCTTGAAAAGGGGCGTTGCGAGTTCGTAGCTCGGTGCGTGTTGTCGGCGGTGAAGGTAGAGCACGGAGGCACGGTGGTTTATTCTGACGATAGAGATCCCGACACGGAAGTGGGAGGTGATCAACATGGACTTCATCACGGGATTACCTCGCACTCGGAGGAGACATGATTCTATATGGGTTATCGTCGGCGGTGTGAAATCAGCCCACTTTCTTCCGTCGGAGCGACTTTTGGTGAGGATTATGCGGACTTTACATCAGAGATCGTCGGTGCATGGAGTCCCTATTTCGATCATATCGCAGAGGAGCCTAGTTTACGGCTAACACGGAGGTCTTTCGAGAGAGGTTTAGGGACGCGGTGAGCACGATCGCATTCCATCCACGAGACGGACGGACAGCAGAGCGCCTTATCGGACTCTTGAGGATATCTGCGAGCACGTGTTATCGACCGAGGTAGTTGGGAGGATCATTTGCCTCTAGTTGAGTTTGCGTACAATAATAGCTACCACTCCGGTATTCGGATGGCGCCTTATGAGGCCTTGTATGGGAGGAAGTGCGGTCGCCTATAGGTTGGTTCGATGTGGGCGAGTGCGGCTAGTGGGACGGTTGGTGCGTGAGCGATGGATAAGGTGAAGCTTATCGGGGAGAGGTTCTTGGCGGCTCGAGTCGGCAAGTCATATCACGAGATCATCGTCGTCGGCATCCGAGTTCGAGGTTCATGATTGGGTTTTCTAAAGGTGTCACCCATGAAGGGTGTGATGAGATTCGGGAAGAAGGAAACTTCGGCCCAAGGTACATTGGGCGTTTGGTTGTCCGAGGTAGGCAAGGTTGCCTATGAGTTGAATCTGCCGTCCGATCTGGAAGCGGTGCATCCGGTTTTTCACGTATCTATCTTTGAGAGATGTATCGGGGATCCATCTAGGTACACCCGATTGGCGATGTCCAGTGTGCCAGGGTTATCGTATGAGAGATTCCATAGCGATAATCGATCGTCGAGTTAGCGTCTGCGGACGAAGGGCGTGGCAGTCAAAGTCTTGTGGCGGAGCGAGCTCGGGGAGGAGATGACGTGGGAAGGCGAGGAGGACATGAGGCGAAATATCCTCACCTATTCCCCACACCTCGGGTAATTCACTTTCCTACTTGTAAATTTTCATTATCGTTTATGCCTAAGTGTTGTTTTGTGGCGTGTATGGCATTTGCAAAGCTGTTTAAGTTATGAAGAACCTTATCGTTATACGTCACGGGAAGGAACATTCGGGACAAATGTTTCTAAGGAGGAGAATGTTATACCGTATTTCGGAGTATGCGTGGGAATACGTACAAAAGTTTAGGCCTCGGACGTTTTTGGGCACAACTCACAAAGCGAATAGTTTTGACAAAGCGTTTCCACGACTTCGTAGGGTAAATTCGGCTATGCCATTTCTAATTTTGCGGATTTTTAGAGAGATGAAACACTTTGGGCCAGCGAGAGGCGACACTTTTCACCCTCTCATTGGTGGACTTAATGGCGGTAATGGACCGAAATGGATAGCCATTTTTGTCAAGTAGTTGGTAGGATATTTTGTGTGCAAGTTGGCGAGGACACTTGCCTAATCTTGACCCTACACTTGCCTTGCACTTGGCATAATCTTGGCCATTGGTTGGCCATCCCTTGACCTATAAATACCCTCTTGTGATGAAGAGTTCTTCATCCACAAAAGCCTTCAAGTCTAAAATCCTTCCCTCTCCCTTGAGCCCTTTTCGTCCAAACACCTCCCCTTTTGGAGAAGCTTAGCGAGGCTACCCCTAGCTGGCCGAAATCTACCCCCTCCGGTAGAAAAGTTGCCTTCTAGTATTGTTATAATGCCCAAAATACCTAGCCCAAATCCCTTAGTCCTTAGTAGAAGTTGTGAAGAACTTCTAAGGTTTTCTTAGACTCTGGGAGCGTACAACTTAGGGGCTAAACCTTGCTCAGTGACTTTTATCTAGGATATTATTGGGCTTACCGAGGTAAATAAACTTGTCCTTCTTTTGTAATTAGAGAATACATCTTGTAGAAGTATAGAATTAAGTATAAATACTTAGAAGGATATTAAAGAATAGAATTGAACTATTATCACGGTAGAAGGGTTTAAAGAAGAATAATCAAGCTACTTACTTAGAATTGTTTTCTGATGAACTTGAGTAGCTCAGGGTAGGGAAGTCTGCCCAATTTTCCGTAGGATAGAGAACCCTCGCTTAGAATTTGTTTTGAGTAGTGCGAGCGTTGATAGGCGTGTCGACTATTATAGGTTGAATCTCTGCGTGACATATTCAACTTGGCAGGTGGTTTTCGCTGAGAAGGTATGTGATTCTTCCTAAAGCATGATATTTTACAATATATATGTAGTACGGTAGACGTACATGTGTTAACTGAATAATAACTACGGCAATGTCTTTTGACTTAAGCCTGAATAATACTTACGGCAATGTCTCGCGACTTAAGCCTGAATAATAAGGATCTGAAAACATTTCAAAAGAATACTGAATCATTTTTAACAGAAGAGAACTAATTGGTTTTTAAAACAGAAGCTTAAGAGTTATACTAGCTTTATGGGAAGTTAGGTATAACCACTTAAGAATGATAAAAGAAACAGTTTGCCTATGTGTTTATAACAGACTTATATTGAATTGTGAAAAGAATAATAAGATGGTTTGATAAGTAGACATGATATGATGCTATGTGTGTTAGTGTCTTGTAACGTTTGTATAAGAGAGTATTCTTGTTGTGCTTATGTTGTTTAACGATAGTTTGTTATGTTAGTGTAATATCACTCACCTCTTGACATGTTCTGGGGTTAATTTGCGCCTCCGATGCGGGGTAGACTCGGTGATGCAGGACCATGATTCGAGAATACCTCATGCGGGTCCAGGGGACCTATGCGGAGCTACGGGAGTTCCAGGTTAGTATGCGGGGTTATACCTCATGCGGTCTATGTGGCCATGCGGACTACGAGTCCAGGACGATGCCGAGGAGTAGCTACCCTCGATGCGGGGTTATATACCCTATGCGGGCCTATGTGAGTGGCCTATGCGGACTACGGGAGTCCAGGATTAGGCTTGCATGGTGATACTACGGGCAATTGGCCCTGCTTCGATCATTCGCAGCCTAGAAAAGACCTGTTACAGTTTACCTATTGTTGCTCTTGTTTGTGATGTGGCACTATGTGCGGTTTCCTTGGTTGTTTCATACATATTTGTAAACTGGTTTTAAAAATGATATGTTTTCATTTAAGTACTTTCTGATTTCGCATACTTAGTACTGTTATCTTGACCTCCCGAGGCTGCGTTCATGCCGCAGTAAGGGCAGCAGTGCTAGATCCACATCCTTAGGATCTCTTTGCATTGGTGTCGGGAGCTCCATCTTCTAGGAGGCTCTACTTTTGGTATGATCTCCTGTATTGTAGATAGTTTGTACATTCGAGGTATGGCAGGCCCATCGCCATAGTTGTTTACTTCCTTAGAGGTCTGTAGTCCTATTGTACAGTTGGGATGTAACTGCAAAACTTGGGTTATATATATATACCGTAAGGCAAGCTTTTCATCAGATAAACTGTGTCTCATTTTACAACTGTTTCATGTCTTGTTTTATATTTCCGCTGATTTTCTCTGATGTATGACTGCTTGGGTGCCCGGGTAAGGCACGATCCACGGGCCGAGCAGTCGTGTGATTATTGTAACAACCTTTCATTTTGGAGAACTTAAGGCACTTTCATTTCTTCCAACATTAGGGAAAACTAAACCCAAAAGTACTACGTACATGCATACTTATAAAAGAATCATGCCACGCCTTCTCTTTTAAATCAATAAACTTCTTCTTTTTAAAACTCAACTTACATTCTCTTTTGAAATCAAGCCTCTTAACTTTTGAAATAAATCAGGGAAACCATACTTTTTAAATCAAGTCATTCCTTCCTTTAAGAATCAAGTCCCATAACTTGAAAAATAAAGTCTCATAACCTTTTAAGAATCAAGGTTCATAGTCTTAAAACTTCATAACATAAACTCTTTAAATTAAGTAACATATAATTTTATGAGCTATGCAGAGGTTATACTTGTTTATAACGATCTTATTAAAGCAGCCATGATCTAGAAAATGTAATACAATTTTGTCGTATCTTAGTTTCTATGCAGATGGAGAATTCTACTCATTTCAATATAATTGATTGTCAATACATTTTTATTAATGCTGCAAAGGCTTGTTCGACGCCTATTCTCATTAGTGTAGTCAATTAGCAAAGTCAACTCGACTCCAATACTTCCTAATGACTCTAACCAACATCCCCCATAAGACTTGGTAAGAACTTATGATAACTTAGACATACCTTTTACATAGAGTAAATCAACATACGTACCTCTTAACTTCTAAGAGTAGAAGGAATCATGAAATAACACCACGTGTATATTTCATGCGTGAACATGCCAAAATAAGGAAGAGGTTCACATACCGTGACGACTAACGACAAGTAGCAAAATGCTCCAAAGTACTTCAACCTTGTTAGCTATTCCACCCTTCAAGTAGAATCGCTGCGTAGTACTTCAACCTATAATAACCATGTCGTCTATCAACTCCTAGCTTTTAACGTAGAATAATACTAAGTGTAAGGTCTCTTATTCTACGGAAAATTGGGCGACATTTCCTTTGTTTTTACGTGCTTTTCCACCTTTTCAAGGCCGAAATTAACAACCAATTTCCTGCGTACATACAAGTCTAAAACAGCGTAAAGCGCCACAAGCGCACCAAAATATTCCAAATTCTAGCCAATTCTCAGCTTCTAACAACAATAGCATAAGCCTTCCTTAAATCCATTATACTTCAAGTCATACATCCAAACTTATACATAATTCATACCAACATTAATGACATGATTTCCTTGACATATGACATGAAATTAATGAAGGTAACAACGACATTAATCAACGAAAGCTTAAGGCGATAAAGCGTCCAAAATTGTCACAACAACTTCCACCTTCCAAAGATCATTTTTCCTTAATCATTTATGATTCAAATTACATTTCAACACTTACATGTACTCCATAACACATATTACTAACATGATTACTTCATTTTTACATGCGACAAGTGAAGTTAACAACAATTATAACCAACGAATCCAACGACGCCAAAAACCCCCTAGTCTCGGCTTTAACATAAAAATGGGACAAGTACACCTTATGTCACGACCCGACCCCGGGCCCGCGATTGGTGCCCTACCTGGGCACCCTTACAGGTATACATCAGAGATAATCAGCGGAACATACATGAAACTTATAAAATAAATCAACAAAAAAAAAATATAGGTTAGCCGATAAGGCTACCTCCCTGGACGCATATACATACATAACCAAACGCAGTTACATCCTTCTTATTTACAAACCGACCCATAAGATATGACTACAGACCTCTAAGAGTTTTAACATAACAACTGTGATGGGACAGGGCCCCGCCATACCCCTGAATATACATGAATCTACAACCTCAGGAAAACCGTACCAAAAGATAAGCCTCCGGAGTAAATGGAGCTTTTTCCCAAACCTGAACCGAGATCCTAAGAGCAGGATTACCAACCTGTGTAGCTAATACCTGTGGGCATGAGCGCAGCCCCGGAAGGTCGATAACAGTGCGAGTATGGAAGAAATAAGGTCTGATAAACAAATCATAAGCATACAAAAGAATGACAGGGGCAAGTATATAAAAATAAATACCAGATCCTACCGTGTCATTACAATCTCGTGAACTTAATCACACTTTATTATCTTTTCCCATTTTTCAATAAGAGTTATAGTCAAATTCTTACGTACATACTTAGGAAAAATCATCGAGTTCATAAACATATAACTTACGTATCTTGCATAACATAATCCGACCCTTTATGGAGGGACGCCTCATTTTGGAGTTCAATTTGATTATCCATACGTGATAATGTAACCCGACCCATTTGCGGGACACGGCGAATTCATAAAAATCTTCCCAAGGTATCTTGCCGGCCCGTTACGGGACGCGATAAAGTCATATAGTCTGCCCATAAAGGTATATTGCCCGACCCATTCCTGGGACCATAAAGGTATACTGCCCGGCCCATTTCTGGGATGCGATAAAGTCATATAGTCTTCCCATAAAGGTATACTGCCCGGCCCATTCCTGGAACGCGATAAAGTCATATAGTCTGCTCATAAAGGTATACTGCTCGGCCCATTCCTGGGATGCGATAAAGTCTCTTTACATAACATTTTAAATCATCTTTTCCCTTTCTTCTTAAGTCGTTATAACAACTTCCTATAAAGCTATTATAACAACCTTTCACTTTAGAGAACTTAAGGCACTTTTATTTCTTTTTTTACATTAGGGAAAATTAAACCCAACAGTACTACGTACATACATACTTAAAAAAAATCATAAAACTCCTTCTCTTTTTAAATCCATAAACTTCTTCTTTTAAAAACTCAAGTTACATTCACTTTTGAAATCAAGCCGCTTAACCTTTGAAATAATTCATGGCAACCAAACTTTTTAAATCAAGTCACTCCTTCCTTTAAGAATCAAGTCCCATAACTTGAAAAATAAAGTCTCATAACCTTTTTAGAAATCAAGGTTCATAGTCTTAAAACTTCATAACATAAACTCTTTTAATTTAAGTAACATATACTTTTATGAGTTGTGAATAGGTTATACTCGTTTATAATGATCTTATTAAAGCAGCCATGATCTAGAAAATGTAATACAATTTTGTCTTATCTTAGTTTCTATGCAGATGGAGAATTCTACTCATTTTAATATAATTGATTGTCGATACATTTTCTTTTATTACCGCTGCAATGGCTTGTTCGATACTTATTCTCATTCGTTCAGTAAATTAGCAAAGTCAACTCGACTCCAAATACTTCCTAACGACTCTTATCAACATCCCCCATAAGACTTGGTAAGAACTTAGGATAACTTAGACATACCTTTTACATATAGTAAATCAACATACGTACCTCTTAACTTCTAAGAGTATAAGGAATCATGAAATAATACCACATGTATATTTCACACATAGAAGATGCCAAAAGAAGGAAGAGGTTCACATACCTCGCGACGATTATCGACAAGTAGTAAAATGCTCCAAAGTACTATAACCTTGCTAGCTTTTCCACCCTTCAAGTAGAATACGCTACTCGTAGTACTTCAACCTATAATGGCCATGTCGTCTATTAACCTCTAGCTTCAAACGTAGAATATTTTAAGTGTAAAGGCACCAAATTCTACGGAAAATCGGACAGCACTTCCTTTGTTTCTACGTACTTTTCCACCTTTTTCAAGGCCCGAATTTAACAACCAAACATGCCACATTTAAGGCCCAGCAATTCAGCTATCCAAATGGGATTACACGCCTTAACGAGCGTGTAAAATTCTGCCCCACAATAATACAAAACAATCCAATAATTCCATGTCATTCTCGTCTATAATGTATCATACTACAAAGTCTTATCCAATTCCTTTTCAATCCAAGTTGTTTAGTCTAACATGTTATATAGTCACAACTAGTTGTAACAATTATAACCACTTTAATCAACTCTTTAGATAACATGCGACGACTAAACTAGTAACTAAATTGAATTACAATCTTAAAGGCTAAGTCATGCAACTTTCGGATTCCATCCAAATATTCCATAACACTTATCAATCTTCATAATATATTTCACATGATCAACTCTAACTACTACAACATAAAATCTTGAATTACAATAGCAAGACGGAGATTATTACCTCTTTGAGCCCAAAACAATCCAAAACCTAAAGTCGATCCTTAGCAACTTCAACTCCTTTTCTTGACATTCCAATCCGCTATTTGCAACCCTTAGAAGCTTGTGAGAAACTCCTCTTCTATTTCCAACTTCAAAGTTGAATAACACCTTAGGTTTTCGCCTTGCGACTAACGTAAAAACGTCATTTTTCCGGGTTCTTTCTATTGAGATATCTTTACAATACCTCTAGGAACCTTGGTTTAAAGTATTGAGATTATTGAACCCTAAACGAAAAAAAATTCTTCTTTCTTAGTGCCAAACCCGAGAGCTTTCTAAGCCTAGCTCAAGTTTCTCTAAAATTTTCTAAGTGTTAGAGACAAGTCTTGCTACTAGGATGATTATATAAAACAATGGAGGGTCTAGATTATAACACTTATATGGCTTGGATGAATGGGATTTAAATATCAAGCCAAGTGGCTCTTTGACTTAGTCAATAAACTCAAACTCTAGCTTTGCAAGACTTGGTCATCTTTACTTTGGTCAAATGACCTTTCTAACCATGGTCAATTTCGACCAAGACCAACCAAGGAGGGGTGACACGTGTCACCCTCCCATTCGTCGCAATATTTCGTTTCCCGACATTTCCATTATTCCGATAAATTTTCAAGTCTCAAATCTTAACGTCCTGACTTCATACATATGTTCTTATATACATATCCTGGGATCACGGGGTGTAACATATTTCCCCCTTAGAAACATTCGTCCTCGAATGTTCTTTCGGAGCTCAACCTAAAATTTCTCGGCATAGTCTTATAAAACTACACTTAATGAAACCTAATTATGCTACATATGGCCCTAATACATCGCACATGCATATCTATCCATCATAAGCCAAACGAGAAAACAAATCCAAAGTGTGCACCATCACTATTTACTCCCATTCACGGCCTAAAAGGATTTTCTTTTCGTACTTCCAACATACTCTAGCACACATACATAATATCAGTATTATCCGTTCAAGACACTTAAACATACAACAACCTTATCATGCATACAAGTCTCTAAAAGGTCAAAGATATACCTGAAATCATATAGGCGGTTCAAAGGACCGCTAAAACTGGGAACTTCCACCACGACCTCTGCCACGGCCTGCCGGTGCATGAACATCCTGTCTAGCTATTGAAGGCGAAGAACCATGGCCCGATCCGATAGACTATCTTTGTCCCACCAGGGCCACCTCTATAAAGACACTTTCTTAACATATGGCCTAGACGACCACAAGAAAACAAGCACCGTCTGCGTGCGACACACCCAGAATGGAACCTCTGCCCAGGGGCATTGAGGCAAAAGTGGCCTCGGTACCGAACCCCCGTCTCCACGAGACCACAGCTCTAGAGATCTGACCGGCCCCTGCATTCCCGGGGTTGTAAAACCCCCCGCCGGAAAACTGTGGAGGAGCACTCGGTGCTGGCTAAAATTTAGACCTAGCCTGCTGCTGAGGCTGTCGCCTCGAAAATTTCCCTGAAACCCTGCCGTCCTGGCCTTTTTGGGCTGGCCCCGATCTGGCTGGTCCTCTATCTCCCTGTCCTAAATCCCTGTGCATATGCTTGCATCCTAGCAATATCCATACCTGGCTGAAGGGCCACTCCCAGGCAAGCAATGATCATATAACGGTCTAGCCCCATAACATAGCGATGAACTCTATCAGCCATGTCAGCCACAATAGTATGCGCATACCTGGCCAACGAGTCAAACTCCAGGTTGTACTCTCTGATGGTCCTCCCATTCTGCCTCAATGACAAGAACCTATCAACATGGGCTCTCCTCATCTCAGGAGGCAAAAAGTGATCAAGAAAGGCCTATGTGAACTCATCCCAAACTGCTGGAAGAGCACTCACACCCCTCGACAGTTCCCAAGACTCAAACCAGTTCAACGCAATATTGCGTAACCGGTAAGAAGCTAGCACCACTGAATCGGTCTCCGAGGCGCTAAGTACCTACATAGTCCTCTGTATCTGCCGAATGAACTCATGCGGATCATCCTCAGATCTCGAACCATAGAACTCGGGTGGACTACAACCCAGAAAATCCCGAATCCTCAAACTATTGGCTCTAGGGTTAGCTACCTGCTCCTGTCGACGCTGCCCTACCACTATGCTAGTCAATAAGCTGATCTGCTCTCCATAATCTCTAAACTCTGCCCCTGCCTGCGGAACTGGAGGCTCGGGTATCGGAACCTCTGGCTGCGGTGTTCTCGCTCTCTAATGTCGGCGAATCGAACTTCACCGCTCGAGCCTGACCTCAGGCATAATCTGGGCCTGAGTACTCGTAGCCCTCTGTGTACCACTAGCAGCTCCTGCTGCTGCCTTGCCCTTCTGGGCCCTGGTCACCTTCCGGGGAGGCATAACTGATTCATATACATAAGAATACGTTAGAGACAAATCAACCTAATAACACAGCTCTACTGCACAATCTCAGAGTGAGAAGAATGGAAACCAATCCTAAATGTCCTGCAGCCTCCTGGTTATAAATGTGGTGCACAACACACCGATAAGCAAGACTCTACTAGACACGGTCTGTAGACACTTTCCGAGGACTAACTGCTCTGATACCACTTTTGTCACGACCCGACCTCGGGCCCGCGACTGGTGCCCTACCTGGGCACCCTTACAGGTATACATCAGAGATAATCAGTGGAACATACATCAAACTTATAAAATAAATAAATAAAAAAAACAAAAAAAAATAGGTTAGCCGATAAGGCTACCTCCCTGGACGCATATACATACATAACCAAACGCAATTACATCCATCTTCTTTACAAACCTACCCACAAGATATGACTACAGACCTCTAAGAGTTTTAACATAACAACTGTGACAGGACAGGGGCCCGCCATACCCATGAATATATATGAATCTACAACCTCAGGGAAACCGTACCAAAAGATAAGCATCCGGAGTAAATAGAGCTTTTTCCCAAGCCTGAACCGAGATCCTAAGAGCAGGGATCACCAACCTGTGTACCTAATACCTGCGGGCATTAGCGCACCCAAGAAGTCGGTCTAACAGTGCAAGTATGGAACAAAAATAAGGTACAGTAAACAAATCATAACTGTACAAAAGAATGACAGGGGCAAGTATATAAAAATAAATACGGATCTCATGTCATTACAATCTCGTGAACTTAATCACACTTTATTATCTTTTCCCATTTTTCAATAAGAGTTATAGTCAAATTCTTACGTACATACTTAGGAAAAATCATCGAGTTCATAAACATATAACGTACGTATCTTGCATAAAATAATCCGACCCTTTATGGAGGGACGCCTCATTTTGGAGTTCAATTTGATTATCCAAACGTGATAATGTAACCCGGCCCATTTGCGGGACATGGCAAATTCATAAAAATCTTCCCACTAAGGTATACTGCCCGGCCCATTCTGGGACGCGATAAAGTCATATAATCTGCCCATAAAGGTATATTGCCTGGCCCATTCCTGGGCCCATAAAGGTATATTGCCCGGCCCATTCCTGGGACGCGATAAAGTCATATAGTCTGCCCATAAAGGTATACTTCCCGGCCCATTCCTGGGATGCGATAAAGTCATATAGTCTGCCCATAAAGGTATACTGCCCGGCCCATTCCTGGGACGCGATAAAGTGATATAGTCTGCCCATAAAGGTAAACTGCCCGGCCCATTCCTGGGACGCGATAAAGTCATATGGTCTGCCCATAAAGGTATACTGCCCGGCCCATTCCTGGGACGCGATAAAGTCATATAGTCTGCCCATAAAGGTATACTGCCCGGCCCATTCCTAGGACGCAATAAAGTCTCTTTACATAACATTTTAAATCATCTTTTCCCTTTTTTCTTAAGTCGTTATAACAACTTCCTATAAAGCTAATATAACAACCTTTCACTTTAGAGAACTTAAGGCACTTTTATTTCTTTTTTTACATTAGGGAAAATTAAACCCAATAGTACTACGTACATACATACTTAAAAAAGTCATAAAACTCCTTCTCTTTTTAAATCCACTGAAAATCTCTCTGACTACTGGAACTGACTGAAAATCTGGTACCGCAGCCTCAGTATCAAACACCCGAATGAGATGGTAGATATATGTTATACCCCGTAGTTTCAAGGTATGTATGCGAGGACGTACGTACGAGAATACGACATTGGAATTGGAATGGAAGAAAGAGGTGATTTTTCCACGGAAAAGTTTCCGGTTTTTGTGAAGGAAAAAGATTCGTTAATGGGAATTGGATTCCCAGATTTGGTATTCGGACTTCTTGGAATTTTAGAGAATTATGGAATTTTATTTTCGGAAATGGTCACGTGGGGCCACGGGAGAAAATTCTGATTTTGTGGGGCCACTTTGTTTTGAGATTTTGGCCATTGTGGATATTTTGGAAGATGAAATATTTTGGGCGAGTAGGAGGGCGACACGTGTCACCCCCCCCTAGTTGGCTTGGACGAATTCCACTTTGTACACAACCCCCGTTTAGAGTCGTGTTTCGACCAAAAGTTTTACACAACTCGCGTTTGATAAATTACGGCTATGTCATTTGTTATTTTTGGGAATTTTTAGAGAGGCGAAACATTTTGGACCAACGAGAGGCGACACTTGTCACCCTCTCATTGATGGATGTTACTGCGGCATTGAGGCGATTGGATGACAATTTTTGTCAAGTAGTTGGTAGGATATTTTGTGTGCAAGTTGGCCAAGGACACTTGCCAAAATCCTCACCCTACACTTGCCTTGCACTTGGCATAATCTTGGCCATTGGTTGGCCATGTCTTGACCTATAAATACCCCCTTTGTTGAAGAGTTATTTCATCCTAAATTGAGCAATCTATCTAAGTCTCAAATCCCTCCCTCTTGTTGTTTCGTCCAAACACACCCCTCCCCTTTTGAGAAGCCCTAGCCGAGAGCAACCCCCCCCCTCTAAAGCTAGCCTAGCCGAAACACTACCCTCCTTGGTAGAAAAGGTGCCTTCTAGTATGGGTATAATGCCCCAATGACCCTAGCCCAACTCCCTGAGTCCTTAGTAGAAGTTGTGAAGAACTTCTAAGGTTTTCTGGGAGCTACCGGAGCGCACCACTTAGGAGCTAAACCGTGCTCAGGCGAGACTTTGATCACGGATATTATTGGGCTTACCAAGGGAAATATCCTTCTCCTCCTTTTGTAATTAGACTATATATCTTGTAGAAGTATAGGAATAAGTATTAAATACTTAGAAGGATATTGCGAATAGAATTGAAGCTGTTATCACGATGAAGGGTTTAAAAGATGAATAATAGAATCAGACTTACATGGGTTGTTTTCACGATGAGACTTGAGTAGCTCAGGGTAGGGAAGTGTTGCCCAAATGACCATAGAATAACGAACCCTCTTCTTAGAACTTTGTACGAGATACGGGCGTTGATAGACGTGTTGGTTGTTATGAGTCGATACTCTGCGCGACATATTCAACTTGGCAGGAGGTTTTCGCCGAGAAGGTATGTGATTCTTCCTAAAGCATGATATTTTACAATATATATAGTACGGTAGACGTACATGTGTTAACTGAATAATAACTACGGCAATGTCTTTGACTTAAGCCTGAATAATACTTACGGCAATGCCTCACGACTTAAGCCTGAATAACACTTGCGGCAATGCCTCACGGCTTAAGCCTGAATAATAAAGAACTGAAAACATTTCAAAGGAATACTGAATCATTTTTTTACAGAAGAGTAACATTTGGTTTTAAAAGCTTAAGAGTTATACTAGCTTTATGGGAGGTTAGGTATAACGGCTTAAGAGTGATAAAAAACGATTTATTGATTTAAGGAAATAAGAGACTTGACTTATTATACTAATATGAATTTTGTTAAAAAGTGTGAAACCTCATTAGTGAGTAAATAGTATTTTTGGTTTTCAAAAGGAATGATGTTTTGCCCATCAGAATAAATGTCGAACAAACCACAGCAACGCTAATAAAGGGAATTATTTTGACTAATAAAGTATTATTAAAACCAGTAGAAACTTCCATCTGCATAGGAGCTAAGATGAGACAAAATGATATTACATCTACTAGATCATGGCTGCTGTAATAAGATTGTTACGAATAATGATAACCTACTCACACTTAGGGTATATGTTTCTCAAATTGTTTTAAAGGATTAAAACTATGAACTACAAACCCTTTCGAAAATGAGAAACTTGAGTAATTGAAATTAGGCCAACTTGAACGTTAGGAAAAGAATGTTGTAACTTGATTGTATTGATTTGTGATAGTCTTGTAATATTTTCTTGTTGACTTGATAAGTAAACATGTTAGGATTCTACAGAGTTAGTATCTTGTGACATTTGTGTAAAGGGTTTTTCCTTGTTGTGCTTATGTTGTTTAGCAATAAGCGGTTATGTTGATATTATATCATTCATAACTCCGGTTAAGCCGCTCACGCGGGTATCAAAGTGGTCGATGGACCTATGATTCGAGAATACCTTATGGTGGTCTCAGATGGCCTATGCGAATCTGCGGGAGTTCCAGTTAGTACGCGCCCTTGTGGTCATGCGGTTCTTGTAGCCATGCGCGGACGACGTGTCTCAGACGCCGCCGGGGAGTAGCACCCTCGATGCGGGGTTATACCTCATGCGGGCCTATCTGTTTGGCCTATGCGGGCTGCGGGAAGTTCGAGGACTAGATCGCGCATTAGATCTGTGAGCGAGTGGCGGCTTTGATCATGTGACGATGCAGAGCAGATCTCATGATACGATTTATGACCTTGTTGGTACCGTGGGTTTTAGTAGTCGGCTATGCCTCGCATTACCGTGCACGGTTCTATTGTGATGACTTTGAGGCATGAGTCCACGACTTAGCATGGCTTATTTATTGTGAATCGTAGTGTTGGCTTATCATACATCTCTGCCTTATATAGACTACTATGATTTCATTTGATATTTTGATTTCACATACTTGGTACTGTTGCATCGACCTCCCCGGGCTGCGTTCATCTGCAGTAAAGGTACTCCTACCGTTGATCCCGTTCTTAGGATCACCGCTTACGGAAAGCTCCGTTTCTCGGAAGCTTAGCATTTGGTATGGTCCTGTCATTGTAGATATTCGTATTGGGGTATGGCGGGCCTGTCCGCCATTGTTGTTTTAAACTCTTAAGTGCATGAGACTGTTGTAAGGTTGGGATGTAGCTATTCGTTTTGGGTTATTTATATACATTATGCGAAAAGGCAACCTTTTTTCCGTAAGCGTGTCTTATTTATCTGTTTCATATCTTGGTTGTTTATATTCATTGGTTTTCTCGATGTATGACTACTTGGGTGCGGGTAAGGCACGATCCACGGGCCGAACGGTCGTGACAAAAGTGGTATCGAGCGATTAATCCTCGAAAAGTGTCTATGGACCGTATCTAGTAAGTCTTGATTATCGGTGTGTTGTGCACCACATAATCGAGGAGGCTATAGGATATTTAGGATTGGTTTCCATTCTTCTCACTCACGAGATCGTGCTTTAGAGGTGTTATAAGTTGGACCCTCTAACGTATTCCTTTCCTTTACGGTGATGCCTCGCGCGAGCAACTCGGGCCCGAGAAGAGGCAAAGCGTGAAGGAGGCTGCGAGTAAATCTGAGAGATTTAGAAGCACAGGCCCAATCATCACTGAGGTGATGCTTCATCTGAGGAGTTACGAGGCGTCGCCAGTGATAGAGTTTGTACGGCAGCGATTCCTCTGCGGTCATGACATCTGGACTTTCGGTTCCACGACTTGGGCGAGAAAATATGGATTGGAAGGAGCGGCCTGTTGCTAGCAAAGGACTTGGCGGCCAGTATTTTATGTACGGTATTATTCCAAGGATATTGATGCTTATCTAAGAAGGGTTGTGAGAGTAGCTCTTGATCGAGACGAGCAGGCTTGCGTTCGAGATTATGTGCGTGGTGAGAGAGGTAGAGATCGGCAGTGGCCAGGCGGCGAAGAGGCCCATTGGCGGGATCATTTGGTAACTCTCGGCGAATCGCCTCGGCAGAATTAGACATGCGCCTCGCCCGATGCAGTGTCCCTCCACGAGTTGATTTTCCTCGGTGTTCACGGTGTGGCGGTGTCAATCGGGAAGTCGCGTCTTTACCGGTGCTTGTTTTTATTGCGGCCGTCGAGGGCCATATAGCAAGGAATGTTCTATGAGGAAGGATACAATACGAGGACTCGGCCTACTAGACCGATTGTGGATCGATGGTTCGGAGAGGAGGGTGTAAGCAGAGGAGGCCACCCACTCGGTGTGGCGTTGTGGTCGATGTCATCATGGGAGTGTCGTTCTTCGCGTCGACTTGTTATGTTTGCGGCCAGCGGGGCCATTTTGCGAGGAATTGTCCGGCCAGGGTGGTGCGGATGTAGAGACTCGGCGCCAGGATCGGTGGATAGTTCATCACGCCCCGGTATCGCCCGTAGGCGGGTTTGATTAGAACGACCTAAGGGAAGTCTGGCGTAGATCTGGTATATCCTTAACCCTTTAGAGATTTATATGTGTAGCGAATATCATAAGTATTATTTTCAGATAGCATTATGTTAACTGTGATTGGGAATCATGATTAGTTAATCAGGAAAGATTGGGGGATAGAGAAAGTGGGAGCCTTAGGATGTGTACGTAGAGACCTTAGAGGCGAGACCATCTTTGGTAAAAGAATTACTTCGTGTTTGACCCTTGTCGAGGTGCATAGTATACGTGAGATATTTTGTGGGATGAATCCCTGGGGTAATGTGGAATGGAAGAGGGTAGAAGACCGCTAGGTTTTCGTAACGTGATTGGTGAGATTGTTCAATCGGGGAGCTAGTGTTTGCGCATTCTTGGGTTGGGTGGAGGCCATGTGGCGGGTCGACCGTGGCTTTGTTTGGTGGTGGGTCAGTTTTTGGTGGTCCGGGTGGTAGGAGTCACTAGGGTGTTAGGCCCAAGTTTAGTTAACCAACGTCTGAGTTCGTGGATACATTCGACGATGGTCGGGCCGAGGAGGTCAGCCGTCTTGTCTTCAGCAAAGGCAGTGTACTCGGTAGTAAGTTGCGAGATGATTATTTGAGAAAGGTTGTAAGGCTGCACGGGTGCCTACCTTCACCTTATGACAGTGGAGCCAGTGGTTTGTTTCCTTTTTGGAAGTTTTACCAGCAGGGTTAAGAACTCGGGTAAGTCTCGAGTCGCGTTCGCCTCGGGCGATGTTTGGATTTCGGGAGTAGTTATGGGATTGTTGTCTCTGTAAAGGAATGTTTAAGCTACCATTTTCAGAGATTCGGATGTCGCATTAGGAAGCCTTGTAGGGCGGAAGTATAAGTTGCCGATCGATTGGTTCGATGTTGGCAAGTTCAGATAGTTGGTTCGAGTTTGTTCCGGTTGTGGATAGGGTGTGATGAGTTTTGGAAAGCAGAGGAAACTTAGCCGTGTTACTGGGCCTTTTTGAGTTCATGTGAAGATTAGGCGGGTTGCCTATATGTTAGCATTGTCGTCCGACTTAGGAGGCGACGTCCGTCTTTCGTATTGTTATGTTCGGAAAGTATCGAAATCCACCAGTGTTCGATTAATGATGACCACGTTAGAGATAGTAACCGAGATTTGGAAACTAAGCGAATGAAGGGTGGTAAGAGTTCGAGCGTACAAGAAGTGTACGACATCCTCGTGGATCATGGCGGCCGGTACCATTTGTTGGGTCGTCGGGGCGAGGCTCGCGACAAAGTGACAAAAGTGGTATCACGACGAGTAAGGAAGAACGAGCATGTATTACGAGCATAGGTGTGATCATTCGTTTGTAAAGAGTAGGGCGAAGGGAGTATCTTTTAGATCTCGGTAGGAGTTTTGTGATAGAGGTGATTCCTCGTGGACTTGGAGATAAGTATGCGCGCTTGTTGTGTTGTGACGGTGTGGCGTGGTTGTTTCGTAAGTATAGCGATAAGGACTATCTTGGCGCTGTTTGTTTGATACCTAGAAGGAACATTCGGGACGAATGTTTCTAAGGAGGAGAATGTTATACCCCGTAGTTTCAAGGTATGTATGCGAGGACGTGCGTGCGAGAATCTGACATTAGGTGGAATGGAAGAAAGAGGTGATTTTTCCACGGAAAAGTTTCGGTTTTGTGAAGGAAAAAGATTCGTTAATGGGAATTGGATTCCCAGTTTGGTATTCGGACTTCTTGGAATTTTAGAGAATTATGGAATTTTATTTTGGAAATGGTCACGTGGGGCCACGGGAGAAAATTTACTGCTTTTGTAGGGCCCACTTTGTTTTGAGATTTTGGCCATTGTGGATATTTTGGAAGATGAAATATTTTGGGCAGTAGGAGGCGACACGTGTCACCCCACTGGTTGGCTTGGGCGAATTCCACTTTGTACACAACACGCGTTTAGAGTCGTTTTCGGCGAAACGTTTTACACAACTCGCGTAGGATAAATTCCTATGTCATTTCTAATTTTGCGAATTTTTCAGAGACGAAACATTTTGGACCAACGAGAGGCGACACTTGTCACCCTCTCATTGATGGATGTTACACGGCATTGAGGCCAATTGGATGACAATTTTTGTCAAGTAGTTGGTAGGATATTTTGTGTGCAAGTTGGCCAAGGACACTTGTCTAAATCCTCACCCTACACTTGCCTTGCACTTGGCATAATCTTGGCCATTGGTTGGCGTGTCTTGACCTATAAATACCCCTTGTTGAAGAGTTATTTCATCTAAATTGAGCGATCTATCTAAGTCTCAAATCCTCCCTCTCCTCTTGTTGTTTCGCCCAAACACACCCTCCCCTTTTGAGAAGCCCTGGAGAGCAACCCCCTACAAAGCTAGCCTAGCGAAACACTACCCCTCCTTGGTAGAAAAGTTGCCTTCTAGTATTGTTATAATGCCCAAATTACCCTAGCCCAAATCCCTTAGTCCTTAGTAGAAGTTGTGAAGAACTTCTAAGGTTTTCTTAGACTCTGGGAGCGCACAACTTAGGAGCTAAACCTTGCTCAGGCGCGACTTTTATCTAGGATATTATTGGGCTTACCAAGGTAAATAACCTTATCCTCCTTTTGTAATTAGAATATATATCTTTGTAGAAGTATAGGAATAAGTATTAAATACTTAGAAGGATATTGCAGAATAGAATTGAACTATTATCACGATAGAAGGGTTTAAAAGATGAATAATAGAAGCGTACTTACATAGAATTTGTTTTCATGATGAGACTCGAGTAGCTCAGGGTAGGAAGTCTGCCCAAATGACCATAGAATAACGAACCTCTTCTTAGAACTTTGTACGATCTGATGCGGGCGTTGATAGGCGTATTTGATATTATAGGTCGATACTCTGCGCGCGACATATTCAACTTGGCGGGAGGTTTGGCGAGAAGGTATGTGATTCTTCCTAAAGCATGATATTTTACAATATATATAGTACGGTGACGCGTACATGTGTTAATCGAATAATAACTACGGCAATGTCTTTGACTTAAGCTCGAATAATACTTACGGCAATGCCTCACGCTTAAGCACGAATAACACTGCGTGATGCCTCACGCTTAAGCACGAATAATAAAGAATCGAAAACATTTCAAAGGAATCTCAATCATTTTTTACGTAAGAGTAACATTTGGTTTTAAAAGCTTAAGACTTATACTAGCTTTATGGGAGGTTAGGTATAACGGCTTAAGAGTGATAAAAGAACGATTTATTGATTTAAGGAAATAAGAGACTTGACTTATTATACTAATATGAATTTTGTTAAAAAGTGTGAAACCTCATTAGTGAGTAAATAGTATTTTTGGTTTTCAAAAAGAATGATGTTTGCCCATCGAATAAATGTCGAACAAACCACAAACGCTAATAAAGGAATTATTTTGACTAATAAAGTATTATTAAAACCAGTAGAAACTTCCATCTGCATAGGAGCTAAGATGAGACAAAATGATATTACATCTACTAGATCATGGCTGCTGTAATAAGATTGTTACGAATAATGATAACCTACTCACACTTAGGGTATATGTTTCTCAAATTGTTTTAAAGGATTAAAACTATGAACTACAAACCCTTCGAAAATGAGAAACTTGAGTAATTGAAATTAGGCCAACTTGAACGTTAGGAAAAGAATGTTGTAACTTGATTGTATTGATTTGTGATAGTCTTGTAATATTTTCTTGTTGACTTGATAAGTAAACATGTTAGGATGCTACGTGAGTTAGTATCTTGTGACATTTGTGTAAAGGGGTTTTTCCTTGTTGTGCTTATGTTGTTTAGCAATAAGCGGTTATGTTGATATTATATCATTCATAACTCCGGGGTTAATTGCCCTCGATGCGGGTAGACTCAGTGGTCGATGGACCTATGATTCGAGAATACCTTATGCGGTCTCAGATGGCCTATGCGGAGCTGGGAGTTCCAGTTAGTATGCGGCCCTTGTGGTCACGCGGTTCTTGTAGCCATGCGGACGACGTGTCTAGACGCCGCCGGGAGTAGCTACCCTCGATGCGGGGTTATACCTCACGCGGGCCTATCTGTTTGGCCTATGCGAGTGCGGGAAGTTCGAGGACTAGATCGCACATTAGATATCTGCGGGCGAGTGGCGGCTTTGATCATGTGACGATGCAGACAGATCTCATGATCTGCTTTATGACCTTGTTGATGCGTGGGTTTTAGTAGTCGGCTATGCCTTCGCATTTACCCGCACGGTTCTATTGTGATGACTTTGAGGCATGAGTCCACGACTTGGCATGATCGCTATTTATTGTGAATCGTAGTGTTGGCTTATCATACTGTCTCGCCTTATATAGACTACTATGATTTCATTTACGTATTTTTCGATTTCACATACTTGGTACTGTTGTATCGACTCCTCGGCCGCGTTCATGCCGCAGTAAAGGTACTCCCGTTGATCCTCGTTCTTAGGATCACCGCGTTGGAAAGCTCCGTTTCTCGGAAGCTTAGCATTTTGGTATGGTCCTGCCGTTGTAGATATTCGTATTCGGGGTATGGCGGGGCCCTGTCCGCCATTGTTGTTTTAAACTCTTAGAGTGCATAGACTGTTGTAAGGTCGGGATGTAATCGCTCGCTTTGGGTTATTTATATACATTATGCCGAAAGGCAACCTTTTTCCGTAAAGCGTGTCTTATTTATCTTGTTTCATATCTTGGTTGTTTTATATTCCGCTGGTTACTCTGATGTATGACTACTTGGGTGCCCGGGTAAGGCACCAGTCACGGGCCCCGGAACGGGTCGTGACAATATACCCCTTCTGCACCATCTTCCTAGCCTTGAGGTAGGAAATAAATCACGCCCGAACCCGGGCGTGACGGTGCCTACACGGGCACCCTTCTACCTTAACAATACAAGTAATCTGCGGAAATTAAATAACACCTCATTTTTTTTTTCTTTTAAAACAACCAATGCGTGCAAGGGCAAAGCCGAAGGCTGCCATATATACATAAACAAAAGACACTACACCGCATACGAGTCCAATCCACATATGAATACAGACCTAGGAGTTAAATCGAAATACGACGACAAGGCCCCGTACCCAAAAAGCATAAAGCACATCAAGGATATATACCAAAAAGATAAACTCCTGGACAGAGGGAGCTATCCAAAAACCCTGAGCAGGATTCTACACCTGCCGATCACCAAACAACGTACCTAAACCTGCGGCATGAACGCAGCCCCCCGAAGGAGGTCAGTACGAAGAATGTACCAAGTATGTGAGCGATGAAATCAGTAATGAAATCATAACGATCTAAACAAAGCAGGAGACATGTATGATAGCCAACCTACGATTACAAAACATAAGCATCATATCAAGTCGTGCGCATGCCCTCAAAGTCACTACTCAAATATAACTATGGGTCTCACGCCCATAATATCAATCATGCCCGTGGAATCCTTCCTCACTGCCGGCAGTCCATGATGTAATAACACCAATAAGGATACATGAACACCCAGTCCCACCTGTGTCCTAAATACCACGTGGTCTCATGCCCTAATCCCACATCGTAAAGCATGACCATAGGGTAACACAAACAAATCCGGGGACATATATGATAATCAAATTACAACACATTGTGCCTTACTAACAATGAGAGTAAACAGTAGTATCCTTACAATATAAACTAGGAAGCTCATGATCAAAACAGGATCATCCGCCCGCAGTATCATTTAGCCATCCTACTCCTGGGACTATTTCACCCGCATAGGCCGCGTGGACCCGCGTGAGGTATTCCTCGCATAGGACTATTTCACCCGTATAAGCCCTTACGGACTCGCATGAGGTATTCCTCGCATAGGCTGGACCCGCCCGCATGGGACTATTTCACCCGCATAAGCCCTACGGACTCGCATGAGGTATTCCTCGCATCGTGGGTAGCAAATCCACGGAATTATGCAAATGCCACCAACCCGGGGAATGACCCCGAAACGACTGATATAACAATAGCACACAACCGGCTATTTCCAGCACACATAGGCAAATCTTCAATTTATCAAGCCAAAGTACTAATTGTTATACCCCGTATTTCCAGAGTATGTACGTAAGGACGTACGTAGAAAAGTTTGTGCCTTAAAGTGCAAGGGCCGAAAATTATTTGTTCACAACACCCGATTAGAGTCGTTTTTCGACGAAACGTTTCCACAGCTTTCGTAGGGAAAATTCCGGCTATGTCATTTTTAATTTTTGCGGATTTTTCCGAGAGACGAAACATTTTGGACCAACGAGAGGGCGACACTTGTCACCCTCTCATTGGGGCACGTTGGGCGGTAATGGCTTGGACGAATTGCTTGGCTTTTTGTCAAGTAGTTGGTAGGATATTTTTGTGGTAGATGGATAAGGTGTACTTGGGTGAATCTTGGCCCTACACTTGCATAGCACTTGGCTAGATCTTGGCCATTGGTTGGCCTTGGCTTGTACTATAAATACCCCCCCTTTGGAAGACTTCTTCATCCATTCCTAAATTTCCTAAGTGTTAAAATCCTCCCTCCCCTTGAGTAGTGTTCTCGTCCTCCCCCTTTGTGAGGCCTTGTGGCCGAGAGTTCCTCCCCCCCCCCTTGGCCGAGAGTACCCCCCCTAGTGGGGTAGGCCGAGGGGTATACACCCCCCCTCTCTTGGTAGAAATACTCTCAAAAGTATTGTTATAATGCCCAAATTACCTTAGTCGTATACCTTGTAGTATTCTAAGGTTATACCTATACAAAAAGCCCAGTTATACTATTATACTTCCCGTCAGTCACCAAACCAAAACCCTAAGGAAAATCTCCATGGTTAGTTGGAGTAGTATGTAGAAGTTGGTTAGAACTTCTAAGGGTAGTTTGGAGCGGGTTGGAGCGCACGGAGTTGGAGCTAAACGTTGCCCAGGATCGACTTTATACTTGGATAATTATGGGCTTATCGAGGTAAATACTCTTGACCTTCTATTGTAATTGGAAATTACATGTTGTAGGAATATATAGTTGAAGTATACTATATATAGAACTGAACATAATTGTGCGGCAATGTCTTTTGACTTAAGCCTGAATATTAAGAAGAGAACTGAACTGTAATTACATAGGGTTGTATTACAGTAGACTTGTGTAGCATTGCTGTGTAGTAGAATCGTACACGTCCGGTTAGACGTGTAAACCCCCCCCCCCCTGGTTGGCTTGATAGCCGGCCTCGATAGAGGAGGAGATTTACGCGGTTGCGGGGGGGGGAGGTGCTGCCGAATTTTCTGTAGAATGTTCTACGAAGAGATCTAAATGTTAATAAGCGCCTTGTGGCCTTATAGGTTGAAGTACTACGTGTGGCGCGATCTACTTGGCTTAAGGAGTAGCCGACGGTTGGAAGTACTTGGAGCGTTTTGCTATTAGTCGATACTCGTCGCGAGGTATGTGAACCTCTTCCTATCTCTTCTAGCATGATATGTGTGTAACTATGTAGTATGATAGACATACATGTGTTAAATGTATTTGATTGGTCTAAAACATAAAGTGTTATAACGACTTTATGGGAAGTTGGTTATAACAGCTTTATGTAGGTAAGAAAATACTTGTGGTTTTTAAAAGGTAACTGATTTGAACTATAACTGGCTGGTTATGTGATAATAAAGAACTTGAAGTATTTCAAAAGATTTTGAATCATTCGAAGAAGAGTAACACTTGGTTTTTGAAAACTTAAGAGTTATACTAGCTTTATGGGAAGTTAGGTATAACGGCTTAAGAATGTTTTACTGATTTCGGAAATCAGAATGTGTATCGACAAACCACTGCAGCGTTAATAAAAGGAAATGTTTTGACAGATTAAGTATTATTAAAACCAGTAGAAACTTCCATCTGCATAGAAGCTAAGATGAGACAAAATGATATTTCCTAGATCATGGCTGCTGTAATAAGATTGTTATAAACAAGAATATCCTACTCACATATAAGGCTTACGTTTCTCAGATGGTTTAAAAGAGAATTATATTCTTAAATGAATAAGACGATGAACTACGAAACCTTTCTAAAATAAGAAACGTGAACATTTGAAATTAGGCAAACTTGGACGTTTGGAAAATAATGTTGTTACTTGATTTTACAAAGGTAAGTGTTTTGATTTACTTCAAAAGATAATCACTCTATTTTCATATCCTACGGGTATTGTGTGACTTTTGTGAAAGTAACGTATCTTTTAAAGAGTTAATGTATGAAGTACTTTGGGGATAAAAACCCGAACTTGTTGACATATAGTAGAAAGTACCTTGTGTGTATAACTTGATTGTGTTGGTTTGTGATAGCCTTGTAATACTTTCTTGTTGATTGATAAGTAAACATGCTAGGATGCTACGTGTGTTAGTATCTTGTGATGTTAGTGTAAAGGGTTTTCCTCGATCGCGCTTTAAAGTTGTTTGACTATCAGCCGTTATGTTGGTATTGTACCACTCACCTTGACTTGTTTCGGAGGTTGTCGCCTCCGACGCGGGGTAGACTCGGTGGTCCAGGACCATGATTCGAGAATACCTCACGCGGGTCGGGGATCCATGCGGAACTACGGAGTTCCGTGTTAGTTTGCGGCCCTTGTGGTCATGCGGTCTTTGTGGCTACGCGATCGCGAGGCGGGCGATCTTAGGGAGTAGCTACCGACGCGAGAATACCTCACGCGCCTGAGGTTGGCCTACGCGAGTGCGGAGAGTTCCAGGCTAGACGCGCATTTGATCCGCGGCGAGTGACCGGCTTTGATCGTGTGAGTGGTCAGACAGATATCATGACACGCTTTATGACCTTGTTGATGCGTAGGTGTTAGTAGTCGGCTATGCCTTCGTGCCTACCTGACGGTTTTATTAGGACACAGGTGGGACTCGGTGTTCATGTGTATTCCTTGGTGCTTTTATATCATAAATCGCTGGCGGTGAGGAAGGTATTCCACGCACGATTGATGTTGTGGGCGTGAGACCCATAGTTACATTTGAGTGATGACTTTGAGGCGTGAGTCCTCACTTGACATATCGCTTATTTATTGTGAATCGTAGTTTGGTTATCATACATGTCTCTCGCTTTATAGACTATTATGATTTCATTTACGATATTTCGATTTCACATACTTGGTACATGTTGTCGACCTCCCGGCCGCGTTCATGCCGCAGTCGAGGTACCCGATCGTTGATCCTAGTTCTCGTGGTCACGTCAGCGTTTGGGAAGCTCCGCTTCTCGGAGGCTTATCGGTGGTATAGTCCCCGTCATGGTAGGTGCTTACATTCAGGGTATGGCGGGGCCTCGCCCGCCATTGTTATCATGTCGTCATTCTTAGAGGTGCAGTAATCGCTGTGGCGAGTTGGATGGGATGTAATCGTCGGTGTTCAAATTGTTATTTATATATATACCGAAGGTAACCGTTTTTGGTTAGCTTGCCTTCTTATTTCATCTTATTACCTTTGGTTTCATGTATTGTCTTTATGTTCACGATTACTCGATGTTGTATCACTAGGGTGCGGGGTAAGGCACGATCCACGGGCCGGTTCGGTCGTGACAAAAGTGGTATCGAAGCGATTAATCCTCGGAAAGTGTCTAGACCGTATCGATGAGAGTCTTGATTATCGTTGTGTTGTGCACCACACCAATAATCAGGAGGCTAGAGGATATTTAGGATTGGTTTCTATTCTTCTCACTCTGAGATCGTGCCTTAGAGTTGTGTTGAAAGTTGGACCCTCTAAAGTATTTCTTTCCCTTACCATTATTCCTCCGCGTAGGGCAAACCCGGGCCCAGGAGGGCAAGGCAGCCGAGGGAGCTGCGAGTAGAGTTCAGAGGGTTACGTGGGCACAGGCCCAATCTTTACCTAGGGTAGTGCTTCATTCGGGAGTTCTGCGACGCCACTAGCCCCGAAAGTTTAGCACGGCGGCGGTTCCTGCTGCGGCCATGATATTTGAACGCCCGGTTCCACGGCCAGGGAACAGAATATAGATTACAAAGAGGCGACCGCATTACTAGCTATGGATTTGGCTACCAGAGTATACCGATGTCTGCGAGTCTTGATGACTATCTAAGAGAGGTTGTGCAAGAGTAATTTTTCGATTAGCGAGCATGGCACGTATGCGGGCTTATGCCAGCAGTCGAAAGCGTCTGGTCGACGGGTTAACCAGGGCGAGAGAGGGCGTAGCAAGGTCCTTTAGTAACTTTCGGCGAATCACCTCACGAGATTGATTACGCACATCCCCGGTGCGAGAGAGGTCCTCCACGGGGTTGGGATGTTCGGGTTATGCGAGAGTTGGTCGAGCTCCAGATCTTCGGTTCACGGTGGCGCACGCCATCCCGAAATGTCGTCTTTTAGTTGGAACTTGTTTTACCTACGGCCAGGCCATGTGTGGAAAGGGTGTCCAAGTAGGAGGATGCAAGTAGGAGGACTTAGCCTTCGGGATCGACGGGTAGTTCGTCACGCCTTAGCTATGCGCCTGCAGTGAGGTTTGATTAGAACGATTAAGGGGGAGTGAAGCAGTAGATACAGGTATATCCTTAACCCTCTAGAGATCAGTATGTGTGATAAGAGGAGTATATCATAAGTACTATGTTCTGATAGCAGTGTATTAATTGTGATTAGAAATCATGGTTAGTAACCGGGGAAGATTCGGGGATAGAGAAAGTGTGAGCCTTAGAGTGTTATACGTGGAGACCTTAGAGGTAAGGCCATCTCGTGTAAAGATGTATTGTTTATGTTTGACCCTTATAGGAGTGCATAGTGCACGTGAGCTATGTTTGTGGGATAAGTCCTTGAGTAGTGTGGAATGAAATAGGGTAGTTGAGCTAAGAAGACCGCTAGGTTTTCGTAACATGATTAGTGAGATTGTTCCGGATCGGGGAGCTAGTATTGTGCGCGTTGCCGGGTCGGGTTGAGGCCACGTTGCGGGTCAACCCGCGGCATGTTTGGTGGTGGGGTCAGTTTGTGGTGGTCCCGCCTTATGATAGGGTCATAAGGGTGTTAGGCCCATGTTTAGTTAACTTGTCTTAATTCGTGGACGATTCGACCAAAGTGGGCCGAGGAGGTCACCGCCTTGTCTTCTAGCAAAGACCGCTTACTCGCGGTGTGGATTTTTGAGAAAGGTTGTAAGGCTGAGGTGCCTACCTTCACCTTATAATGCATGGAGCCCGTGGTACTTGTTTCTTTTCTGGAGGTTTTACTAGGCAGGGTTAGGAGCTCAGGTGAGTCTCAGAATCACATTCGCCCTCGGGCCAGTGTTTGAATTTCAGGGATAGTTGTGAGGATTGTTGCCTCCTGTTGAGGGAGTGTTTTATAGCTACCATTTCAGTGTTCGGTTGTCGCCTTATGAAGCCTTGTAGGGGCGGACGTGTAAGTCGTCGGTCGATTGGTTCGATGTTGGCAAGATTCAGATAGTTGGTTCAGGCTTGTTCCAGCAGACTGTGGATACGGTGAAGCTTGTCTAGAAGAGGTTCTGACAGCTCAGAGAAGTCGTAGGGATAATCGTAAGCTTAGAGTTCGAGTTGACGGTCGGTCTTCGAAGGTACCACCCGGTTAGGGTGTGACGAGTTTTGGAAAACAGAGGGAACTTAGCCCGAGTTACTTTGGGCCTTTTTGAGTTCATGTGAAGAATAGGCCAGATTGCCTATATGTTAGCATTTGTCGTCCGACTTAGGAGGCAGTACGTCCGGTCTTTCGTATTGTTATGATCGGGAAAGTATCGGAGATCCATCCAGAGTGTTCCCAGTTAATGATGACCACGTTAGAGATAGTAACCCTAGTTTTGGGCAAGCGATGCTCGAAATGTGGTAAGAGTTCGAGTGTACGACACCTCGTGGATCGCACGCAGCCGGTACCATTTGTTGGGTCGCCGGAGTGACACTAGAACCTCGCGGCAAAGTGACAAAAGTGGTATCACGACGCGTAAAGGGAGAAGCGAGCATGTATGGCGAGCATGGATGTGATCATTTCTTTTGTAAGGAGAAGGTGCGAAGGAAGTATATTTTAGACCCCGGAGAGAGGTGTTTGTGGTAATGTTAGAGGTGTTTCCTCGTGGACTTGGATGGAGGTATTTGCGCGGGTGTTTCTGTGGCCATGTGTGGCAGGATTGTTCTCGTAAGTATAGTAGTGAAGACTATACTGGCGCGCGTTTGTTTTGAGACTTAGAAGGAACATTCGGGACGAATGTTTCTAAGGAGGGGAGAATGTTATACCCCGTATTTCCAGAGTATGTACGTAAGGACGTACGTAGAAAAGTTTGTGCCTTAAAGTGCAAGGGCCGAAAATTATTTGTTCACAACACCCGATTAGAGTCGTTTTTCGACGAAACGTTTCCACAGCTTTCGTAGGGAAAATTCCGGCTATGTCATTTTTAATTTTTGCGGATTTTTCCGAGAGACGAAACATTTTGGACCAACGAGAGGGCGACACTTGTCACCCTCTCATTGGGGCTGCGTTAGTGTAATGGCTTGGACGAATTGCTTGGCTTTTTGTCAAGTAGTTGGTAGGATATTTTTGTGGTAGATGGATAAGGTGTACTTGGGTGAATCTTGGCCCTACACTTGCATAGCACTTGGCTAGATCTTGGCCATTGGTTGGCCTTGGCTTGTACTATAAATACCCCCCCCCCCTTTGGAAGACTTCTTCATCCATTCCTAAATTTCCTAAGTGTTAAAATCCTCCCTCCCCTTGAGTAGTGTTCTCGTCCTCCCCCTTTGTGAGGCCTTGTGGCCGAGAGTTCCTCCCCTTGGCGAGAGTACCCCACAGTGGGGGTAGGCGAGGGTATACACCACTCTCTTGGTAGAAATACTCTCAAAGTATTGTTATAATGCCCAAATTACCTTAGCCGTATACCTTGTAGTATTCTAAGGTTATACCTATACAAAAAGCCCAGTTATACTATTATACTTCCCGTCAGTCACCAAACCAAAACCCTAAGGAAAATCTCCATGGTTAGTTGGAGTAGTATGTAGAAGTTGGTTAGAACTTCTAAGGGTAGTTTGGAGCGGATTGGAGCGCACGGAGTTGGAGCTAAACGTTGCCCAGGATCGACTTTATACTTGGATAATTATGGGCTTATCGAGGTAAATACTCTTGACCTTCTATTGTAATTGGAAATTACATGTTGTAGGAATATATAGTTGAAGTATACTATATATAGAACTGAACATAATTGTGCGGCAATGTCTTTTGACTTAAGCCTGAATGCCACCTTTTTCAAGGCCGAATACAATAACCAAACATGCCACATTTAAGGCTCAACATACCAACCAATCAAAGGGGATTACATGCCTTACAATACGTGTAAAATTCCGCCCCACAATTCATACCAAGTAGTTTAAAATCCAATCCATTCTCGGCCAACAACATAACCAACAATTCAAAGTCTTTTCCAATCCTTTTCCAATTCCAAGTTCTAAGGTTTAACATGTTATATAGTTATAAACAACTTCAACAACTACAATTTCCTTCTTATACAACATGCGACGACTTAAACTAATAATCAACTTGAATTGTAGTCTTAAGGCTAAACATGCTAGTTTTCGGATTAGGGTTCCAATAGTCAATATAATTATCAAACTTCATACTAAACATCTCATGCTTGCTAATATCCGTAGCTACAACAATAAGTAAACTTAAATTGCTAAAACGACAAGATTTATACCTTTATAAGCCCTTAAAATTTCCAAGATTCAAAGTCGCGCCTTAGCAATTCTTAGCTCCTTTCCTTTCCGCCCCAATCCGCTATTTGAAGCCTTTAGAAGTTCACAACCAACTTCTCTTCCATTTCCAATCCAAAACTAGGAAAACTACTTAGGTTTTTGCCTTGCGACTAACGTGAAAACGTCGTTTTTCCAAAATCTTTCTATTGAGATATACTTACAATACCCTTAGGGACATTGGGTTAAAGTCTTGTGAATAATGGATCAAAACTACAAAATTTTTGGGTGGGAGCAAGGGTGAACCCGAGAGCACTAAAGGGACAAGAACAAGGTCTCTAATTTTTCTAAGTGTTGAAGACAAGTCTTGCACTAGTAGTATGCTTATATAACACAATGGAAGGCTTAGATTATCACAAATGTGTGGCTAGGATGAGGATCATTAATTAAATAGCCAAGTGGACAAGTTGACCTTGGTCAACAATCTCAAGCTTTGAAGACTTGATCTTTTACCATGGTCAATGACCATTTTACCCTTACTCCAAATCGTCCAAGACCAAATGTGGGGGGGGTGCCACGTGTCACCCTCTCATTCGTCCATAAAATTCTGTAACCCTCGTGGGCCCCACAAAAATATAAAATTCCTCGGGTGGGCCCCACATGACCAAATCCGTAAAAATAAATTTCCATAATGTTAAAAGTTCCATAATCCTCAAATAATACATTTTGAGAATCCAATTCTCATCAACGAACATATTTCCTTTCCGACGCTCGGAAGATTTTCCGTCGGAAAAACAATTCTTCCTTTCGTACCAATTTCCAAGTCTTGATTCCTTACGTACATTCTCTTATACATGTCCTGGACTTACGGGGTGTAACATTCTTCCCCCCTTAGAAACATTCGTCCCCGAATGTTCTTAGTCGGTTTTCAAGCTATACACACTCCGGCACAATCTCTATACTATGCCTATCACTCAATACTCCACAAGACTAACGATGCCACACATGGCCACCACATAACAAACGTAAACATATCAATGGACCTTCCGTCCGCGACCCCTTCTCACAAAACTCGAAGGTTATAGCCTTATCACAAACAAGATCTTTAGAGGTTACTTTCTTTTCTTACTTGTCATACTTTCTCGTACTTCCAAACTTATTTGAGCATACATACAAAATCTCAATATTGTTACTGTTCCCCAATCCTTGAAGTTACTAACCAAACTTTGCCATATACTACTTGAATTTCCGCTAAGGCTCTTCTCGACCCTTACGACCTGGTTCCGGTGGAGCACATCCACAAACTCGTACAACGATTAACTAAACTTGGGCCTTGCATCCTCGGGACCCTATCACGTAACGGGACCATTTCTAACTGACATCACCCCATTCCATACTACCGGTTGGTCCGAAATGAGTCCATAACCCGACTCATCGTCATACTTAACTTCTCATTCTTAGTCTGAAATAAATCTCTCTCTTATCTCAAGGTACTTCTCACCCTATCCCCCTATTCACTAGAGGTTCGTCACATAAGCCGAAGTATATCTACTGTACATTCTTCCCTGTTGGTCTTTACACTTATTATGGGGTAACTACAACTTGTGAACTCTACACAACTATAGTCTCAGTTCACTTTATCATTCTTGTCAACATTCTTAACTTTTCACTTTACTAATCAAAGTATTCCTACCTCTGGGGTTACTACTACTTACAACTGCTAGCAACAAAGGGAAAACATATATGCTAGGGCGAAATCTGAATCTATCAATGCACGTATGATTCAAAAGAATCGAAATATACCTGTAACCCCATGCGATGTTTCCTCCTGATCCTGCCTCGTAGTCACGTCATCTCTGCGGTTCGAACGACCGCCAGAACTATAAACTCCACCCTGACCTCTACCACGGCTGGCTGATATCCAACACCTGCTCGGGGGCCTTGTACCGGAGAAGGAACCAACCACCGGCCTCATAGGCTGAGCCACCTCACCGGTGCTCTTTCTAAAAGGACACACCCTCCGTATATGGCCCGGACGACCACAACAAAAACAAACACCTGTGCCATAACGACATTTCCCCGAATGACGCTTACTACAATGGAAACACTGAGGAATAAGTGGCCTCGACTGAGAAAATCCTCTGCTCCTTTGAGAACTTCGACCCCTGGAGCTTGGACCGGCTCCTAAATACCTCGTGGGGTTAAATCTCCCACCCGTGAGCTGCGGGGGTATGTACTGGGTAGGCTGGGACGAATATCTCACTCGCTGCTGAGGCTTCTCGTCCAAAAACTCACCGGGATAACCAACCGGTCTATCCCTCTTACGCTGATTTCCGCGTTGGCCCTCTACCCTCTGTACACCTGTCTGTACTGGCCGAATAACCCCCTGCTGATGAAACTGTAGCACCGCTATCTTGGTCAATAACATAACCGCTTCCCTCATGACCCTATAGTCTTCCCCTAACTGAGAAACTGGAGGCTCTGGTGCTGGGGCCTCAAAACCTGGCGCAGAAGAACTCGCCGACTGCGGAACAACATCCGGTATACCCTGGGCATAAGCCCTATCAACTCTCTGAGTCTGACTAGTAGCTCCTGCTACTCCTTTGCCCTTCTGGGCGGCTGTTGCCCTCCTTGGAGGCATAACTGTAACACAAAAATACGTCAGAGAGGAATTATCTTACTAACACAACTCTATGGCACGATCTTAGAGTGAGAAGAATAGAAACCAACTCCTAAATGTCCTGTAGCCTCCTGTTTATGGGTGTGGCGCGCAACACACCGATAATCAAGACTCTACTAGACACGGTCTGTAAACATTCCGAGGACTGACTGCTCTGATACCACTCTGTCACACCCCAAACCCCGGGCCCGTGACTGGTGCCCTACCTGGGCACCCTTCTACCTTAACAACTAAGCAAACTGCGGAATTTAAATAACACCTCTTTTTATTTTTAAACCAACGCACGTGCAAGGGCAAAGCCGACAAGGCTGTCATATAATATACATAATAAGAAGACACTACAATGTATATGAGTCCAATCCCACATATGAATACAGACCTCTAAGAGTTTCTTGAAATATGACGACAAGGCCCGTACCATGGCCGTCGCATAAAGCACATCAAGGAACTATACCAAAAGATAAACTCACGAGCAGAGGAGCTATCCAAAACTCGAAAGGTCCTACACTGCAGATCACCAAATCTGCATTACCTAAACTGCGGCGTGAACGCAGCCCAAGGAGGTCAAGACGAAGAATGTACCAAGTATGTGGATGAAATCGTAAGTGAATGAAATCATAATAGTCTAAACAAAACAGGAGACATGTATGATAGCCAACCTACAGTACACAACACATAAGCAGTCATATCAAGTCAGGGACGCATGCCCTCAAAGTCATTACTAAAATATAACCATGGGTCTCACGCCCATAATATCAATCATGCCCGTGGAATCCTTGCTCACTACCGGCAGTCCATGATATAATATAACACCAATAAGCATACATGAACACCAAGTCCCACCTGTGTCCTAAAAACTGTACGGGCCAAGTAGGAAAACGAACCACCAGATCCAACCTGTATCATAAAACGGACGGGGGCAAGTACGAAAGCCAACTACCAGATCCAACCTGCGTCAACAACTGACGGGGGCAAGTACGAAAGCTAACTACCAGATCCAACCTGCAGAACGAGATATGACCGGGGCAAGTGCGCAAGCTATCTACCAAAACTATCGTGCAAGCGTGCAATAGCACTGACGGGGGCAAGTACGAAAGCCAACTACCAGAGCCATCCTGCGTCAGCCACCGACGGGGGAAAGTACGAAAGCTAACTACCAGATCCATCCTACGTCACTACACCTCATGGAGGGCTAATCCATGGAATAACAATATCCCACGTGGTCGCATGCCCCGGAATCCCACATCGTATAAGCATGACCATAGGGTAATACACACAAATCCGGGATTCTAACCCGCCTCCTGGTCACATGCCCCGGAATCCCACATCGTATAAGCATGTCCAAGGAGTAACACAAATAATTGAAGCATACCCGTGGAATCCCACATCACCGATGCGTCGCCCAAGTAACTTACAACAAGACGGTAGACCACTCCAACCGAGAGTCGCGGCAACGTAATAAAACATAATACTTGCACTCAAAGGCTATCACCAGCACACATAGGCAAGTTCATAAAATCTATAGACTTTCATTTTATAAATTCAAGGCACTTATAGAATAATTCTCAATTTAACAAGCCAAAGTACTTATCAAGGCACACATAGAATAATTCTCAATTAGACAAGTCAAAGTACTACGTACGTACATTCTTTTCAAAAGACTCCTTTTTATGTAAAACCTGTCATGACCCGACCTCGGGCCCGCGACTGGTGCCTTACCCCGGGCACCCTAGTGATAATACATCAGAGAAAAACCAGCGGAAATAAAAACTCAAATACATAAAACAGTGAAATATAAGAGAACAGGCTAACCAAAACGGTCACCTTTCTGTATATATACATAAAACCCGAACATTTATATCCTTTTACAAACCCTGCCCACATCAGTACTACAGACCTCTAAGAATGTAACCACAACTATGACGGGACAGGGCCATCATACCACAAATGTACAAGTACCTCTGATGACAGGACTATACCAAAGATAAGCCTCGAGAAACGAAGCTTCCCAAACGTTGATCTTGTGATCCATGAGCGAGGATCAACAACCGGTGTACTCTACTGCGACATTTAACGCAGCCGAAGGAGGTCGATCTGTGGTGCAGTATGTGGCGAAAATATCAGTAAATGAAATCATAATAGTCTATATAAAGCAGGAGACATGTATGATAACCAAACTACAGTACACAACATATAAGCAGTCAGGTCTAGTCGGGGACTCACGCCCTCAAGTCACTCGTGCCCGTGGAATTCCTTCCTCATCACGATCTATGACATAAATCATACTCGTGTGACGTGCGTGCATCCTACCTCGCGTACGCATACATAAACAATACATATATATACCTCCCGCCGTGGAATCCTCCGTCATTTCGGCAGTAGGTGTAACATATAACCACGTGACCGCGCGGTGGCATCTACCTCACCGTCGGCGACACATATACAACATATATATATATATATATATATATATAATACGCGCATATCCGGAATCCTCATGATTGTAACATGGCCATAACGTGCCCTCGGCGTCCTCATCGCAGTGCAGATCTTACGGGAGCTAGCCCGTGGAATAATGATCGCATACCATGCCGGAATCCTCATCGGTGTAGACATGTCTTCGTGGGAGCTAGCCCATGGAAAAATAGTAATGGTCACATGCCCGGAATCCCTCGGTGTAGACATGCCCATGTGACAATAATAATATCCGGGAGTTTAACTCCGCATTGCGTCGCACGCCGGAATCCTCATCGGTGTAGACGTGTCCATGTGATAATAACAATGGAAGTATACGTGGAATCCTCCGTCACCGCGGTACCTCGATGAAACGTCACGCATCTAACGATATCACAGTCGTGTGCCCAGATCTCTCATCGGTATAAGCATGGCCAAGATCAAACAAAATGGAAGCATAACCGTGGAATCCTCCATCACCGCCAGACGCCCAATGATTCACAACAAGTCAGCCGGCCCTCCAACCGAGAGACGCGGTAACATAGTAATACCACCAAGGCTATCACAACTAGCATAGGCAAATCTAACATACTCTTAGAATTCTATTTTATGACAACAAATTCGGGTTTTAACCCCAAAGTACTACATACATTAATCCTTTTAAAAAGATTTTTTTTACGTAAAAACAACTCGATACTATTATCCGTAGTACCAAACACGTTCATGTTTAAATCAAGTACTTTACATTTTTTTTAAACCAAGTGGCTTACACTTTTAAAACAACGCGTCGAAGATACATTTAAAACCCAGGTAACCAACTCTACCTTTTAAACCCAAGCCACTTATATTTTTCTCATCAAGAAAAGTTCGATATTTGAAAATAAGTTACTTATACTTTTAAACTCAAGTTACTTCTCTTTTCTCAAAATCAAGTTATCATTTTAAATCCAATAATAAAACCATTCTTTTGTTTTTATAAAGTCGTTATAACTAATTTCCCATAAAGCTATTATAACACTTTATGTTTTAAACCAATTTAAGACAAAACCATGCCTTTCTTTTAAACCAAAACACTTTAAATTCTTAAGTCTCTTTTCTTTTAGAAATCAAGTTCCTTACTTTGGAATTTTAAGAAAATCAAAACTTGATTATAATAATTCTTATTAGAGCAGCCATGATCTAGGAAATGTAATACAATTTTGTCTTATCTTAGCTTCTATGCAGATGGAGGTTTCTACTGATTTTAATATAATTAATTATCATTACATTTTCCTTTATTAACGTTGCAATGGCTTGTTCGATAGTTATTCCCATTTCCGAAATTAATATAACTTATCCCTTTTAAAACCCAATTACCCATTTCTCATAAAAGCGGTTTCACAACTTTTTAACACAAACCAAGTCCTTAATAGTTCACATCAAGTCATTTATAAGTCAAGTCTCTTATCTTTTAAAAACCACAAACCATTTCTTTACCTACATAAAGTTGTTATAACAAACTTCCCATAAAGCCGTTATAACACTTTATGTTTTAAACCAACCAAATTCGTTTAGCACACGTACATCTACCGTACTACATAGTTTGCAATAATCATGCTACAAAAGATAGGAAGAGGTTCACATACCTCGCGACGATTATCGACAATTAGCAAAATGCTCCAAGTACTATGACCTTGCTAGCCTTTTCCACCCTTCAAGTAGAATACGCTACTCGTAGTACTTCCACCTATAATGGCCATAAAACGTCTATCAAGTTCTCGATCTCTTTGTAGCGCAATTCAAAGCACAAGGTCATTATTCTACGGAAAATTCGGCCGCAGCTCCCGCCCCGCAACCACATAAATCTCCTCCTCTAACGAGGCCTGCTACCAAACCAACAATTCCAGGGGGGTTACATGTCACGACCCGATTCCGGGACCGTGACTGGTGCCTTACCCCGGGCACCCTAGTGATACAACATCAGAGTAATCAGCGGAACATAAAACAATACAAGACATATTATGAAATATGAAACAATAACTGAGAAAACTTGCCTTCGGCATATATGTAAATAACAACTTTTTCAACATGACGCAGTTTAATCCTTTTTACAAACCCCGCCACAGCGATTACTACGGACTTACGAATGATATGACAACAACGACGGGACGGGGCCGCCATACCACGAATGTAAGCACCTACAACAAGGGACTATACGAAGATAAGCCTCCGAGAAACGGAGCTTTCCCAACGCCGAATCGTGACCCAAGAGCGAGGATCAACGATCGGTGTACCTTTACCGCGCATGAACGCGGCCTCAAGGAGGTCGATAACAGTGCAGTATGTGAAACTGAAAATAAATCAGTAAATGAAATCATAGTAGTCTATACAAAGCGGGAGACATGTATGATAACCAAACTACGCTTCTGATAAATAAGCGATCGTATGCCGGGGACTCACGCCTCAAAGTCATCACTCGATAATAACTATGGGTCTCACGCCCACAACATCAATCATGCCCGTGGAATACCTTCACGCCAGCTGGCGATCATGATATAAAAGCACCAAGGAATACACATGAACACCGTGTCCCACGTGTCCAAATAAAACAGATGCAGGGTAAGTATGAAGGCATAGCCGACTACTAACACCAGCAGTACTAACAAGGTCATGAATCAGATCATAAGATCTGTCTGGGCCGTCATGATCAAAGCCGCCACTTGCCCGCGATATCTAATGTCGCGTCTAGCCACAGAACTTCCGCACTCGCGATAGGCCAATCTCATCGGCCCGCATGAGGTATTCCCGCATCGAGGTTAGCTACTCCCGGCATCGCCCCGACCGTGATCCGCATGGCCACATGGACGCATGCCCATAAAGGACGACACTAACACGGAACTCGTAGCTCCGCATAGAAGCCCTCGGGACTGCGTGAGGTATTCTCGAATCATAGGTCCATCGACCGCTTTGAGTCTACCCGCGTCGGAGGCGCTTAACCCGGAATCATCTCAAGAGATGAGTGATGTAAAATACTAACACAACGACTTATCGTTAAACATAAGCACAACAAAGGAAAACCCTTTACACAACATCACAAGATACTAACACACGTAGATCCTAGCATGTTTACTTATCAATCAACAAGAAAGTATTACAAGGCTATCACAAACCAACACAATCGAGTTATACACACAAGGTACTTTAAGCTAACAAGTTCGGGTATCTACCCCAAAGTACTTCATACATTAAATCTTTTAAAAGATCCGTTGCTTTCACATAAGTCACACAATACGTAGTATAAAATAGAGTAGTATCTTTTAAATAAACCAAAACCCTTACCTTTGTAAAATCAAGAACAACATTATTTTCCAAACGCCCAAGTTTGCCTAATTTCAAATGTTCACGTTTCTTATTTTAGAAAGGTTTAAAGTTCATAGTCTTATTCATTTAAGAATATAATTCTCTTTTAAACAACTGAGAAACATAAGTCTTATATGTGAGTAGGATATTCTTGTTTATAACAATCTTATTATCGTAGTGATCTAGGAAATATCATTTTGTCTCATCTTAGCTTCTATGCGGATGGAAGTTTCTACTAGTTTTAATAATACTTAATTAGTCAAAACATTTCCTTTTATTAACGCAGAGTGGTTTGTCGATACACATTCGATTTCAAATCAAGAAACATTCTTAAGCCGTTATACCTAACTTCCCATAAAGCTAGTATAACTCTTAAGTTTTCAAAAACCAAGTATTACTTCTTCTTTCAAAATGATTCAAAAATCTTTTGAAATACTTCAAGTTCTTTATTAACACATAACAAGCCGCTACCTTTTAAAGACCAAGTATTTTCTTACCAACATAAAGTCGTTATAACCAACTTCCCATAAAGCCGTTATAACACTTTATGTTTTAAACCAATCAAATACGTTTAGCACGTACGTCACCGTACTACATAATTCACACATATCATGCTAGAAGAGATAGGAAGAGGTTCACATACCTCGCATGAGTATCGACTAATAGCAAAACGCTCCAAGTACTTCCAACTGTCGGCTACCCTTAAGCCAAGTAGAACGCGCCACACGTAGTACTTCAACCTATAAGGCCACAAGGCGCTTATTAACATTTAGATCTCACCGTAGAACATTCTACCAGAAAATTCGAAGACCTCCCCACATGCAGCGTAAATCTCCTCTATCAAGGCCACCAGGCCGACGGGGGTTATACGCCTAACCCCAGATGCAGTTCTACTCGCGGTACTACTACACGATTCTCATGTCTGACCCTATGTAATTACTGATTCGATTCTTCTTTAAATTGTGGCTTAAGTCGCAAGACATCGCCGATAACTACGCTCGATTCTATATATAGTATACTTCAACTATATATTCTAACAATATGTAATTTCCAATTACAATAGAGGACAAGATAATTACCTCGATAAGCCCATAATTATCCTAGTTAAAGTCGATCACGGCAATCGTTTAGCTCCAACTCCGAGCGCTCGACCCGCTCTAAACCACCCTTAGAAGTTGTAACCAACTTCTACACAATACTCCAACGGACTATGGAGATTTTCCTAGGGTTTCGGTTTGTGGTAGCGGAAGTATAATAGTATTTCGGGCATTTTCGTATAGGTATAACCTTAGAATACAACAAGGTATACTAAGGTAATTTGGGCATTATAACAATACTTTTGAGAGTATTTCTACACCACAAAGGGGAGGGTATTATACGAAATCAACTAGGCAGTGGGTACCCCACGACACCACTAGGAGTGGTGTACCTCGGCCAAGGCCTCTAGGAGGTGCACCCGCCAAGGCCTCACAAAGGCGAAGAGGAGGGACGAAACCAACAAGGAGGGAGGAGGTTTTCAAGACTTGGAAATTATGGAATGGATGAAGAAGTCTTCAAAGGGGAGGGTATTTATAGGCAAGCAAAGGCCAACCAATGGCCAAGATCTAGCCAAGTGGAGGCCAAGATATGCCCAAGTGCCCCTAGACCCTACCCTTAAAACCTCACAAATATCTACACAAATATCAACCAACACTTGCCCATCCAATCGCCCTAACCGCCTTTTCAGTCCACCAACGAGGGTGCCAAGTGTTGCCCTCTCGTTGGTCCAAAACGCTTCGTCTCTCGGAAAAATCCGCAAAAATACTAAATGACATAGCCGTAATTTACCCTTCGTAAGTTAGGTAGAACGTTTCGTCGAAAAACGACTCTAACCGGGTGTTGTGCACAAACATATTTCGGCCAAGGGTGCCACATGGGGGTGACACGTGTCGCCCCCCGATTCGTCCAAAATATTTCGTCTTCCGAAAAATATCCATAACGGCCAAAATCTCAAAAAAACAAAGCGGGCCCCACAAAACCGTAAATTTCTCCCGTGGGCCCCACGTGACCATTTCCGAAAATAAAATCCCAAAATTCTAATATAATCTATGAAGTCCAAATACCAAATCTGGGAATCCAATTCCCATTAACGAACCTTTTTCCTTCACAAAAACCGGAAACTTTTCCGTGGAAAAATCACCTCTTTCTTCCTTTCCAATCTTTCTGTCGTATTTTCGTACGTACGTCCTCGCATACATACCCTGGAACTACGGGGTATAACATTCTTCCCCCCTTAGAAACATTCGTCCCGAATGTTCCTTCTAAGTCCCCAAACACACAAGCGCCAGTATAGTCTTCACTACTATACTTACGAGAACAATCCTGCCACAGCTGGCCACAGAAGCACCTGCGTAAATACTTACATCAAAGTCCACGAGGAAACACCTCTAATCATCACCACAAAACACTCACCGGGTCTAAAATATACTTTCGCACCTTCTCTTTACAAAAGAAATGATCACATCTATGCGCGCCATACATGCTCGCTTCTCTTTACTCGTAGATACCACTTTGTCACTTTGCCTGAGGCATTAACCTTCTCAGGCGACCCAACAAATGGTACCACTTTTGTCACTTTGTCGCGAGCCTTGCTCCGACGACCCAACAAATGGTACCGGGCTGCTTGCGACCTCACCTGTCGTGACACTCGAACTCTTACCACCACGATACGGCGGTTTCAAGACTGGGTTACTATCTCTAACGTGGTCATCATTAATCGGAACACTGATGGATTCTCGATACTTTCCGATCATAACAATACGAAGACGACGACGTCTCGCTTCCTAAGTCGGACGGCAAAAGCTATCATATAGGCAACCTGGCCTATCCTTCACATGAACTCAAAAGGGCCCAAAGTAACACGGGCTAAGTTCCTCTGTCATACCAAAACTCGTCACACCCTAACCACAGTCTGCTGGAACAAGCTCGAACTAATCCCGCCTCAACCTTGCCAACATCGAACCAATCGACCGGCAACTTACACTTCCGCCTCAAGGTTTCATAAGGCGATATCCAACACCGAAATGGTAGCTTAAACACTTCCCCGGAGACAACAATCCCCACGACTACCTCAAATACACACCGGCCCGAGGCGAATGCGATCGAGACTCACTGAGTTCCTAACCTTGCTCGCAAAACCTCCGAAAAAAAGCAGCCTTTAACTGGCTCCACTGTCGTCTTAAGGTGTAGGTAGGCACCTCGTGCAGCCCTACAACCTTCTCGATAACACAACACACCGAGTAAACGGTCACGATCAAGAACACGGCGATGGGCTGCCCCCATCGGCCCGACCACTGGTCGAACGCATCCACGAACTCGTTCGCTGGTTAACTAAACTTGGGCCTAACATCCTCACAACCCTAACACAAGGCGGGACCACCACAACCTGACCCCACCACCAAACCTACCGCGGGTTGACCCGCAACGTGGCCTCAACCCGACCCGGCAACGCGCACAATACTAGCTCCCCGATCCGGAACAATCTCACTAATCACGTTTCGAAAACCTAGCGGTCTTCTTAGCTCAACTACCCCCCTTTCATTCCACACTACTAGGGACCTATCCCAACATAACTCACGTGCACTATGCACTTTCGATAAGGGTCAAACATAACACTACACCTTTTCTCGAGATGGCCTCACCTCTAAGGTCTTTACGTAAAAAAAACTCTAAGGCTCACACCTTCTCTATCCCCCAAAATCTTACTTGGTTAACCCACCATGATTTCTATGTTTCTCGGCCTGATGCGCATAAGCCCGTACGTGCCATGCTCAAGCTAATGAAGAACTACTCTTGCAACCTCTCGTTGATATTCATCAAGACCGTGGTACATCGGTATACTCTCTGGTAGCCACATCCATAGCTAATGTAACAGTGTCTTCTTTGCACTCTATATTCTTGTTCTCGTGGGAAGGTTCAAATATCATGGCGCAGTGGGAACCGCCGCTGCCAAACTCTTTGGGGCTAGTGACGTCGCAAAACTCCCGAATGAAGCACTACCCTAGGTAATGATTGGGCTGTGCCCTCGCCACCCTCTGAACTCTACTCGCGACTCCTGTGCCGCCGCCATCTGGGCGGGTTGCCTGCGCGAGGCATATCGGTAAGGGAAAGAAATACGTCGGAGGTCCAACTTACAACACGACTCTAAGGCACGATCTCGGAGTGAGAAGAATAGAAACCAATCCTAAATACCCTATAGCCTCACGATTATTGTGGTGTGGTGCACCGATAATCAAGACTTCATGGATACGGTGCAGACACTTTCCGAGGATTAATCGCTCACGATACCACTTTTGTCACGACCCGATTAAGACGTGGTCGTGCCTTACCGGGCACCCTAGTGATACAACATCGAGTGTCGTGAACATAAACGATACAAGACATATTATGAAATATGAAACAATAATCGAGAAAACTTGCCTTTAGCATATATGTAAATAACAACTTTTTCAATGAGCAGTTTAATCCTTTTTACAAACCACCTACAGCGATACTCAGACCTCTACGAATGATATGACAACGACGGGACGGGGCCGTCATACCCGAATGTAAGCTCTGACAACAGGGACTATACGAAGATAAGCCTCGGAGAAGCGGAGCTTTCCCAAACGGCTCGTGACCCTAAGAGCGAGGATCAACGATGGTGTACCTTTACTGCGGCATGAACGCGGCCCAGAAGGAAGTCGATGAGCAGGATTAGTATGTGGCGAAAATAAATCGTAAATGAAATCATAGTAGTCTATACAAAGCGGAGACATGTATGATAACCAAACTGATTCTGATAAATAAGCGATCATGTCAAGCGGGGACTCACGCCAAAGTCATCACTCGATAATAACTATGGGTCTCACGCCCACAACATCAATCATGCGTGGAATACCTTCCTCACTTGGCGATCTATGATATAAAAGCACCAAGGAATACATGAACACGGGTCCCACTGTCCAAATAAAGCGATGCGGTAAATGCGAAGGCATAGCGGATTACTAACACCAGCGGTACTAACAAGGTCATGAAGCGTATCATAAGATCTGTCTAGGTCACGCATGATCAAAGGCGGCCACTTGCGCGATATCTAATGCGGCGTCTAGCCACGGAACTTTCGCGACTCGCATAGGCCAATCTCATCGGCCGCGTGAGGTATTCCGCATCGAGGTTAGCTACTCCGGCATCGTCACGACTTCGATCGCGCCCACATGGACGCGTGCCCGTAAAGGACGACACTAACACGGAACTCGTAGCTCGCGTAGGCCACAGGACTGCGTGAGGTATTCTCGAATCATAGGTCCATCGACCGCTGAGTCTACCCGCGTCGGAGGACTTAACCCGGAATCATCTCGAGATGAGTGATGTAAAATACTAACACAACGACATCGTTAAGCAACATAAGCACAACAAGGAAAACCCTTTACACAACATCACAAGATACTAACACACGTAGCATCTGGCATGTTTACTTATCAATCAACAAGAAAGTATTACAAGGCTATCACAAACCAACACAATCAAGTTATACACAAGGTACTTTAAGCTAACAAGTTCGGGTATCTACCCAAGTACTTCATACATTAAATCTTTTAAAAGATCCGTTGCTTTCACATAAGTCACCTGATACGTAGTATAAAATAGAGTGGTATCTTTTAAATAAACCAAACCACTTACCTTTGTAAAATCAAGAACAACATTATTTTCCAAACGTCCAAGTTTGCCTAATTTCAAATGTTCACGTTTCTTATTTTAGAAAGGTTTCGCAGTTCATAGTCTTATTCATTTAAGAATATAATTCTCTTTTAAACAATCGAGAAACATAAGTCTTATATGTGAGTAGGATATTCTTGTTTATAACAATCTTATTCTGCAGTGATCTAGGAAATATCATTTTGTCTCATCTTAGCCACATGCGGATGGAAGTTTCTACTAGTTTTAATAATACTTAATTAGTCAAAACATTTCCTTTTATTAACGCAGTGGTTTGTCGATACATTACGATTTCGAAATCAGTAAAACATTCTTAAGCGTTATACCTAACTTCCCATAAAGCTAGTATAACTCTTAAGTTTTTCAAAACCAAGTATTACTTCTTCTTTCAAAATGATTCAAAAATCTTTTGAAATACTTCAAGTTCTTTATTAACACATAACAAGCGATTACCTTTTAAAGACCACAAGTATTTTCTTACCAATAAAATTTATAACCAACTTCCCATAAAGCCGTTATAACACTTTATGTTTAAACCAATCAAATACGTTTAGCACATGCGTCTCACCGTACTACATAATTCACATATCATGCTAGAAGAGATAGGAAGAGGTTCATACCTCGCGAGTATCGACTAATAGCAAAACGCTCAGTACTTCCAATGATGGCTACTCTTAAGCCAGTAGATCGCGCGCGTAGTACTTCAACCTATAAGGCCACAAGCGCTTATTAACATTTAGATCTCACTGTAGAACATTCTAGAAAATTCGGAGACCTCCCACACAAATGGCGTAAATCTCCTCTTCAGTAGGCCACCAGCCGACCGGGGTTATACGTCTAACCCTACGGGTATAGTTCTACTCGCCAGATTACTACACAAGAAGTCTATTGATACATGTAATTTCTGATTCAGATTCTTCTTTAAATTCAGCTTAAGTCGCAAGACATCGATATAACTACGATTCATATATAGTATACTTCAACTATATATTCTAACAATATGTAATTTCCAATTACAATAGAGGACAAGATAATTACCTCGATAAGCCCATAATTATCCTAGTTAAAGTCGATCTGGGCAATCGTTTAGCTCCACTCGGCGCTCAACCGCTCTAAACCACCCTGAACTTCTACACAATACTCCAATGACTATGGAGATTTTCCTAGGGTTTCGGTTTTGTTGTGGAAGTATAATAGTATTTAGGCATTTTCGTATAGGTATAACCTTAGAATACAACAAGGTATCTGCTAAGGTAATTTGGGCATTATAACAATACTTTTGAGAGTATTTCTACACATGAGGGGGTATTATCAGCAACTAGGCTAGGGGTACCCACGGCACACCAGGAGGGGTGTACTTCCGGCCAGGCCTCAGGAGGGTGCACCCTCGGCCAAGGCCTCACAAAGGAAGAGGGAGGGACGAAACCAACAAGGGAGGGAGGTTTTGAGACTTGGAAATTATGGAATGGATGAAGAAGTCTTCAAAGGGGAGGTATTTATAGGCCAAGCAAAGGCCAACCAATGGCCAAGATCTAGCCAAGTGGGGGCAAGTGGAGGGCCAAGATATGCCCAAGTGCCCCTAGACCCTACTCGCTTAAAACCTCACAAATATCTACACAAATATCAACCAACACTTGCCCGTCCAATCGCCCTAACCGCCATGAGTCCACCAACGAGAGGTGCCAAGTGTTGCCCTCTCGTTGGTCCAAAACGTCTCTCGGAAAAATCCGCAAAATACTAAATGACATAGCCGTAATTTACCGCCCGTAAGTTAGGTAGAGCGTTTCGTCGAAAAACGACTCAACCGGGTGTTGTGCAAACATATTTCGAGGTGCCATGGGGTGACACGTGTCGCCCGATTCGATCAAAATATTTCGTCTTAGAAAATATCCATAACGGCCAAAATCTCAAAAAACAAAGCGGGCCCCACAAAATCAGTAAATTTCTCAGTGGGCCCCACGTGACCATTCGAAAATAAAATCCCAAAATTCTAATATAATCTATGAAGTCCAATACCAAATCTGGGAATCGAATTCCCATTAACGAACCTTTTCCTTCACAAAAACCGGAAACTTTTCCGTGGAAAAATCACCTCTTCTTCCTTTCCAATCTTTACGTCATTTTTAGTGCGTGCGTCTCGCATACATACCCTGGAACTACGGGGTATAACATTACACGTCTAACCGGACGTGTACAACACTGCCCCATAATAATACTACAAGTCTACTGTAAATACATTCCAATGTAAATACAGTTCAATTCTATCAATCTTCTTTCCTCATATAATATACTCAAGTATAACTACTGACGTGTAATATCCAATTACAATAGGGGACATAGATCATTACCTCGATAAGCCCAAAATTATCCAAGATTATAAGTCGATCACGAGCAGCGTTTAGCTCGATTCCTTACGCTCCAACCCGCTCCAAGCAACCCTTAGAAGTTTCTAAACAACTTCTCTTCAAGATCCAACTCCAAAAAGTGAAGAACACTTAGGCTCAAACTATGGCAAGTTTCGGCCAAGGCAAGGTTTCTAGGCTAGGGGTGTGAAATCTTTTCCAACTCTTGGTACACAATCTTCCTAACACCCTAAGGAAGAACAATTAAAAGTTTAAGAATTTTTGGACAACATTAGCTCCTAAAATCAGCCTATGGCCGAGAGCTACACTCAAGAGGGAGGGAGTATTTTTGTCTTGGAAATTATCTCAAGTGTGGATGAAGAAGTCTTGCAATAAAGGGGTATTTATAGATAAATCAAGGGTCAAGATCAAGGCAAGTGTAAGGTGAAGATTGGGTACATGTGTGTGGGTAATTTGCCAACCAAATGTCCACCACAAAAATGGGACAAGTGGCTTGCCACTTGTCCCATAAACGTCAAGTGTCGAATAGTTTGACCATAGGGCGCGTGGGGTGACACGTGTCGCCCCTTACTCGTCCAAAATATTTCATCTTGAAAATATCCGTAATGCCAAAAATCCGAAAATAAAGTGGGCCCAAAAAAGTAAATTTTCCAGTGGGCCGCGTGACCAATTTCGGAAAATAATATTCCATAATTCTCAAATATTCCAAACAGTCCGAATACCAAATCTAGGAATCCAATTCCCTTTAACGAACATTTTTCCTTCACAAAATTCGGAAACTTTTCCGTCGAAAAATCACATATTTCTTCTTTTTAATTTAAAATGTCGTATTCTCGTACGTACGTCCCCACATACATACCCTGAAACTACGGGGTTTAACATTCTTCCCCCCTTAGAAACATTCGTCCCGAATGTTCCTTCTAAGGCTCAAAACATACATCGTCTTGTAGGTATAGTCTTCACTACTATACTTACTAAACCAATCATGCCACCAATGGCCATAGTATAACATACGCGCAAAACTCAATCCAAGCCAACGAGGAATCACCTCTAACGTGTATAACAACACAAAGCTTCCACCGTGGTCTAAAGGATACTCGCCGCATCTTCACTTCACCACAAATGATCTCTTTTATTACGTTAACACACGTTCACTTCTTTCCTTACTCGTCGTGCCTTCGCACACCCGAACTCTCTAGTACATGTACCATACTCGATCATCGCGGTTCCAAAACCTCGAGTCACTACCTCCAACTAGGTCATCTTACTAACCTCAAATTCCTATAAGGCCATTCCGTCCTTCACGATCCGATTCGGTCGAACATATCCACGAACTCATACGATGGTTACCTAAACTTGGGCCTAGCACCCTCGTGACCCTACCACTGGCGGGACCACCTCAATGACCCACCTCATACCGAAATTGCGGGTTAACCCGCGATCGGCCTCAACGACCATTATCGCGCTAAACTCTCGTTCCCGATCGGAACAATCTTACTAATTCGTCATGGAAGCTACCACTTCATCTCACACTACCGTGGAATTTCCCACAATATATTTCACGCATACCAAGTACTTGACAAAGACCAACCGTAAAATCATCCACTCGAGGCGGCCTTGCATCGAAGGTCCTAAGCATTATAAATTCTAAGGCTCACAATCGCCTCGTCTCGGACTTACCACTTTTCAACTAACCCATGTTTTCTAATTCACACTTAACACAATGCTATCGTACATAGCACTTAACATGTATCCACCATAACAACATAAACCCGTCTCTGAAGTGAAGATATCTCGCAACTCTCGCCTCACTTTCCCTTTGTCGCTCTAATCATAATCACGCCTGCAGGTACTAGCTATATAAGGCGATGAACGACCACCGATCCCGAAATTTGAGTATCTACATCATGCTACCTGCAGGTCGGACAAACTCTCACCAAATGGCCTGTTGGCGCATGGCATACTTTGTCAGTAGTACGACACTCGCATAATGGAGTCTATCACGGCGACCACAACGAGGTAGGGTGACCTCATCCGACTAACACCCCTTCTCGAACAATGAACTGCGATGACCGGTGGTGAGTCATCCCTCTTGTATCCTCCTACTTGGACATCCTCCCATCACATGGCCCCGACGGCCACGGTATAACAATCTCCCAAACTAGCACGACACCACGAGGATCATCCTCGCCTCTCTATCCATAGAACTACGCGGTGCAACTCAAGAAATCCGAAGTCTCGGACTATCGGATCGAGGTGAATCGCGATGCTGCGGAACCACCGGCTCCGTCGTCCTCATTCCGGCTACCGGCCTAGCTAGTAATCGGGCCATCTCCTTGAACTTCATATCCTCGGCTCTGGCGTGGGCTGAGGCTCAGGTATCGTGGCCTCCGTAGAAACTGTTGCCGCTCTAAACTCTGTTGGGGCTAGCGGCGTCATAAAACTCGTCGTCTGAAGTACTATCTCAGGTAATGACCAGGCCTGTGCCCTCGTAACCTACATGCTCTGCTCGCGGCTCTCTGCTTTGCCTTGCCCATCTGGGCCGTGGTTGCCTTGCGTAGAGGCGTAACGGGTACATAAGAATACGCCAGAGGTAGTCCAACTTATAACACAGCTCTAAGGCACGATCTCAGAGTGAGAAGAATGGAAACCAATCCTAAATATCCTGCAGCCTCCTGATTATAGATGTGGTGCACAACACATCGATAATCAAGACTCTACTAGACACGGTCTGTAGACAATTTTCGAGGATTAAGCGCTCGATATCACTTTTGTCATGGCCGAGCCTCGGGCATGGGTGCCTTACCCGGGCACCCTAGTGATAATACATCGAGAAAAACCGTGAAATAAAAACTCAAATACATGAAATATAAGAGAGCGGGCAAGTCGAAAGTCAACTACGATCGACTGCGTCATAAAGCGGGCGGGGCAAATGCGAAAGCCAACTACGGATCCACTGCGTCAACAAGCGGCGGGGCAAATGCAGCTAACTACGGATCCAACTGCGAGCGAGATATGGCCAGGGCAAGTCGCCAAGCTATCTACCAAAGCCTATCGTACCAAAGCGTGCAATAGCGGCGACGGGGCAATCTGAAAGCCAACTACGAGCCATCTGCGTCGGCCACCGGCGGGGCAAGTCACGAAAGCTAACTACCAGATCCATCCTACGTCACTATACCTCATGGAGGGCTAATCCATGGAATAACAATATCCCACGTGGTCGCATGCCCCGGAATCCCACATCGTATAAGCATGACCATAGGGTAATACACACAACCGGATTCTAACCGCCTCGCAGTCACGTGCCGAATCCCATCGTATAAGCATGTCCAAGGAGTAACACAAATAATGGAAGCATACGGTGGAATCCACATCACCGTCGATGCGTCGAGTAACTTAACAAGACGGTAGACCCTCCAACCGAGAGTCGCGGCGTAATAAAACATAATACTTGCACTCAAAGGCTATCACCAGCACACATAGGCAAGTTCATAAAATCTATAGACTTTCATTTTTATAAACTCAAGGCACTTATAGAATAATTCTCAATTTAACAGCCAAAGTACTTATCAAGGCACACATAGAATAATTCTCAATTAGACAAGCCAAAGTACTACGTACGTACATTCTTTTCAAAAGACTCCTTTTTATGTAAAACCCCAAGATACTAATACCCGTAGTATCAAGGCATGTCTATTTTTCAAAGTAAGTTACTACACTTTTAGAAAACTCATTTCAAAGCTTGAAATCAAGTAACTTCAAATTTTCACAATCTAGGCAACTTATGCCCATTAATCAAAATAGACAACTTTCTTAACCTTCCATAAAGCCGTTATAACCAACTTCCCATAAAGCCGTTATAACCCTGGTTTTAGACATATTCACTCCTTTTATAGCAGAGACTTATACTTTTAAAACCAAGTATCACATACTTACAAATCAAGTTCTTAACTTTCAAAATACTTCAAGTCTCTTAATATTTAGAAAACAAGTTTCTTCTACTTTTAAACCTCAAGTAACTCACACCTTTAAAACAAGTTACTTCTCTTAAATCATGTCATTTCTCCTCTTTTAAACCAATTAAGTAAATCACTCCTTTTGACTCTCCTAAAGTCATTATAACAACCCTTAGGTTTTGGAACTAAGGCACTAGCCAAAAGGTTTGGAAACCACTTCCTTTTTAAGACTCTATGTACTTTAATTAAAATATTTTCACTTTTAAGAATCCAATCTTCACCAAGGAAATGGATTATACAACTTACAATTTAAACATCAAAGTACAATCAAGGAAGTACATAGAACAAATTCTATTTTAGGCAATCCAAATACAACCAAGGAATGGATCATTTAAGGAGTAGAACATACTTTCTTTATCTTAAGGAATCATGCTAGAAGAGGAGATAGTTCACATACCTTTTCGGCTAAATCCACAAGCTAAGCCGAATCGCGCGGCGTAGAAGTGTCAACCTATAATGGTCACAACATGACTATCAACTTCTAGTCTCTAAATGTTATACCCCGTATTTCCAGAGTATGTACGTAGGGACGTACGTAGAAAAGTTTGGACTTTAAAGTGACTTGTCCGATTTATTTTTGTTCACAACACCCGGTTAGAGTCGTTTTTTTGAAGCGTTTTATACAACTTGCGAAGGAAAATTCGGCTATGTCATTTTAATTTTTGCGGATTTTTAGAGGCGAGCGTGTTGGACCAACGAGAGGCGCCACTTGGCACCCTCTCATTGGCGGAATAGTGGGGCGGCACATGGGACGATTGGCCATTGTTTTGGTCAAGGGGTTGGTAGGATATTTTGGTGGTAGATGGATAAGGTACACATGGAGGAATCTTGGCCCTACACTTGCATAGCACTTGGCTAGATCTTGGCCATTGGTTGGCCTTTGCTGAACTATAAATACCCACGCTTTGGAAGACTTATTCATCCTAAAATGTTCTAAGTCTTAGAAATCCTCCCCTCCTTGTTGTTGTTCTCGTCCTCCTTTGAGGCCCCTTGGCAGAGCCCCTCCCCATGTAGAGTACCCACAGTGGGGTAGGTAGGTATACACCACTTGTGGTGTTGTCTCGTATAAATACCCACTCCTCTTGGTAGAAATACTCTCAAAGTATTGTTACTATACCCAAATTACCTTAGCCTTGTACCTTGTAGTATTCAGGTTACACTTATCTGAAAAGCCAGAAATACTATTATACTTCCGTGATCCACAAAAACGAAACCTAAGGAAAATCTCCATAGATAGTTGGAGTATTAAGTAGAAGTTGGTTAGAACTTCTAAGGGTGGTTCGGAGGCGGGTTGGGCGCGCGGAGTTGGAGCTAAGCGTTGCCCGGGATCGACTTTATACTTGGATAATTATGGGCTTATCGAGGTAAATATCTTGTCCTCTATTGTAATTGGAAATTACATGATTGTTAGACTATATAGTTGAAGTATACTATATATAGAACTGAGCGTTGTTATCGGCAATGTCTTTGGACTTAAGCTGAATAATTAGAAACATTTTGAAGAAGAATCTTTGTTGTAATTACATAGGGTGTATTACGGTAGACTTGTGTAGCTTTTACGTGAGGTAGAATTGTGCACGTCCGGATTAGGCGTATAACCCCACGGTTGGCTTGGTAGCCGGCCGATAGAGGAGGAGATTTCTGTTGTGCGGGGAGGTCTTTGCGAATTTTACGTAGAATGTTCTCTGAAGAGATCTAAATATTAATAAGCGCCTTGTGGCCTTATAGGTTGAAATCTTGTGTGTGGCGCGATCTACTTGGCCAAGGAGTGGCCAGGCGGTTGGAAGTACTTGGGCGTTTTGCTATTTGTCGATACTCGTCGCGAGGTATATGAACCTCTTCCTATCTCTTCTAGCATGATATGTGTGTAACTATGTAGTCACGATAGGCGTACGTGTGTTAAATGTATTTGATTGGTCTAAAACATAAAGTGTTATAACGGCTTTATGGGAAATTGGTTATAACGACTTTATGTAGGTAAGAAATTACTTGTGGTTTTAAAAGGGTAAGATTTGAACTATAAGCGCTGGTTAGGTAATAAGAAAGAACTTGAAGTATTTCAAAGATTTTTGAATCATTTTGAAAGAAGAAGTATCTTGGGTTTTGAAAACTTAAGAGTTATACTAGCTTTATGGGAAGTTAGGTATAACGGCTTAAGAATGTTTCTTGATTTGGAAATCGAATGTGTATCGACAAACCAACTGCGGCGTTAATAAAAGGAAATATTTTGTGATTAAGTATTATTAAAACGTTAGAAACTTCCATCTGCATAGAAGCTAAGATGAGACAAAATGATATTTCTAGATCATGATCTTTGTAATAAGATTGTTATAAACAAGAATATCCTACTCACATATAAGGCTTATGTTTTCTCAGATGGTTTAAAAGAGAATTATATTCTTAAATGAATAAGACTATGAACTACGAAACCTTTCAAAAAAAAGAACCGTGAACATTTGAAATTAGGCAAACTTGGACGTTTGGAAAATAATGTTGTTACTTGATTTTACAAAGGTAAGTGTTTTGATTTACTTCAAAAGATAATCACTCTATTTTTCATATACTACGAATTATTGTGTGACTTTTGTAAACGTAACGTATCTTTTAAAAGATAATGTATGAAGTACTTTGGGAATAGATACCCGATCTTGTGAATCATATATTAGAATGTACCTTGTGTGTATAACTTGATTGTGTTGGTTTGTGATAGCCTTGTAATACTTTCTTGTTGATTTGATAAAGTAAAATTGCTAGGATGCTACGTGCGTTAGTATCTTGTGATGTTTTGTGTAAAGGGGGTTTTCCCTCGACTGCGCTTAAAGTTGTTTGACTCTCAGCCGTTATGTTGGTATTGTACCACTCACCTTGACTTGTCTCCGGAGGTTAAGCTGCCCTCCGATGCGGGGTAGACTCAGGCGGTCTGGGACCATGATTCGAGAATACCTCATGCGGGTCTAAGGGATCCATGCGAAACTACGGGAGTTCCATGTTAGTTTGCGGCCCTTGTGGTCATGCGGTCTTTGTGGCCATGCGAGTCGGGGCGATCCGGGAGTAGCTACCCTCGATCACGAGAATACCTCATGCGGGCCTATGAGGTTGGCCTATCTTGAGCTACGGAGTTCGGGGCTAGACGCGCACATTTGATCTGCGGGCGAGTGACGGCTTTGATCATGTGGCGGTGCAAGCAGATATCATAATCTGATTTATGACCCTGTTAGTACTGTGGGTGTTAGTAGTCGGTTATGCCTTCGTACTTACCCTGTACTGTTTTATTAGGACACAGGTGGGACCTGGTGTTCATGTGTATTTCTTGGTGCTTTTATATCATAAACTGTCGGCAGTGAGGAAGGTATTCCACGGGCATGATTGATGTTATGGGCGTGAGACCCATAGTTACATTTGAGTGATGACTTTGAGGGCGTGAGTCCCTGACTTGACATGACTGCCTATTTATTGTGAGCGTAGTTTGGTTATCATACATGTCTCTGCTTTATAGACTATTATGATTTCATTCTGATACTGATTTCACATACTTAGTACTGTTGTCTTGACCTCGCCCGGGTGGCGTATAAGAGGCGAGCCTCTACCACGAAACAGAACCGGCAGTGGCTCTCCGTATGTACGTCCATTGTGTATGGGATCGCAAGCAGCCGGTACCATTTGTTGGGTCTCGGTGAGACTCGCGGCAAAGTGACAAAAGTGGTATCGAGCGATTAATCCTCGGAAAGTGTCTACATACAGTATCGATGAGTCTTGATTATCGGTGTGTTGTGCACAACACCATAAATCAGGAGGTTATAGTTTATTTAGGATTGGGTTCTATTCTTCTCACTCTGAGATCGTGCCTTAGAGTTGGGTTGTAAGTTGGACCCTCTCACGTCTTTCTTTCCACCGTTATGCCTCGCGTAGGGCAACCCGCCCGGGAGGGCAAAGCGAGGAGGCTGCGAGTAAGTCTGAGAGGGTTCTGAGGCACTGAGCCCAACCATCCCGAGTTAGGTGCCCGTTCGGGAGTTATGCTACGTCGCGGCCCGGTGAGTTTATACGGCGGCGATTCCTCTGCGGCCATGACATTTGAACGCCAGTTCCACGGCGGAAAGCAGAGAATATAGATTGCGAAGAAAACCTGTTACTAGCTATGGATTTGGCTACGAGTATCTGGATGTCTGCGAGTCTTGATGAATATCTTAGAAAGGGGTTGTGCGAGAGTAATTCTTGATTGAAGCGAGCATGGCACGTATGCGGGCTTGTGCGGCGAGCCAAGCGTAGAGATCGGCGGGTTAACGAAGGACAGCGAAGAGGGCGGGGCGAAGGTCGCTTTGGCAACTTTCGAGTCGGTCACCTCGCGTGATTAGATTATGCACATCCGCGGTGCGAAAAGGTCCTCGAGTTTGGGGCGTTCGGTATGCGAGGAGTTGGTGAGCTCGAGCTTCGGTTCACACTACGTAGGTTCGGCCGGCCGATTGATTTTCCCGGTGTTGCGGTGTGAGGCGTCATCGAGGAGCGTCGTCTTTGTTGGTGCTCGTATTACCGGCGGCTAGAACGTGTCGAAAGGATGTCTAGTAGGAGGACTCGGCCTTTAGGATCGGTGGGTAGTTCGTCACCTCCCCAGCTATCGCCTGCAGGCGAGGTTTGATTAGACGACTAAGAGGGTGAAGCGATAAATCTGAGATAGATCTTTAACCCTCTAGGGATTAGTATGTGTGATAGGGTGAGTATACCTTAAGTGTTATATTCTGATAGCATTGTGTAAATTGTAATTAGAAATCTTGGTTAGTTAACCAAGTAAGTTTTGGGGGATAGAGAAGGTGTGAGACCTTAGAGGAAAGGCCATCTCGAGTAAAGAAGTATTTTATGTTTGACCCTTGTCGGAGTGCATAGTGCACGTAAGCTATGTTTGTGGGATAAGTCCCTGAGTAGTGTGGAATTAAGGAGGGTAGTGGAGCTAAGAAGACCGCTAGGTTTTTGTAACGTGATTAGTAAGAGTTTTCCTTCGGGGGAGCTAGCGTTTTGCGCGTTGCCGGGTCGGGTTGAGGCCACGTTGCGGGTCAACCCGCGGCATGTATGGTGGCGGGGTCAGTTTGTGGTGGTCCCGCCTTGTGGTAGGGTCACGAGGGTGCTAGGCCCAAGTTTAGTTAACGTCTGGTCGTGGATGCGTTCGACGATGAGTCGGAGACGAGGTCAGCCGTCTTGTCTTCTAGCAAAGACCGTTTACTCGGCAGTGTGGATTTATCAGAAAGGTTGTAAGGCTGCGGGGTGTCTACGCTTCACCTTATAATGACAGTGGAGCCAGTGCAGTGTTTCTTTTACGGAGGTTTTACGAGGCAAGGTTAGGAACTGGTGAGTCTCGGAATCACGTTCGCCTCGGGCCATTGTTTGGATTCGGGGATAGTTGCGAAATTGTTGTCTCCTGTTGAAGGAGTGTTTAAGCTACCATTTCAGTGTTCGGATGTCGCCTTTTGAAGCCTTGTAGGGGCGGATGTGTAAGTCGCCGGTCGATTAGTTCGATGTTTGGCAAGATTCAGATAGTTGGTTCAGGCTTGTTCCAGCAGACTGTAGATAGGGTAGAGCTTGTCTAGAAGAGGTTCTGGCAGCTCAGAGAAATCGTGCGGATAATCGGCGACGACTCTTAGAGTTCGAGTTGTGGTCGGTCTTCTTGAAAGTACCACCGGGTTGGGTGTGGCGAGTTTTGGAAAGCAGAGGAACTTAGCGAGTTACTTTGGGCCGCACGAGTTCATGTGAAGAATAGGCGGGTTGCCTATATGTTAGCATTCTTGTCAGACTTAGGAAGCGGTATGTCGATCTTCGTATTGTTATGATCGCGAAAGTATCGGAGATCCGTCAGTGTTCTCGATTAATGATGACCACGTTAGAGATAGTAACCGAGTTTTGGGCTGAAGCGATGTCGAAATGTGGTAGAGTTCGAGTGTCTGACCTCGGGGATCGCGTGCGGCCGGTACCATTTGTTAGGTCGCGGGGTGACACTAGAACCTCGCGGCAAAGTGACAAAAGTGGTATATCACGGCGAGTAAAGGGAGAAGCGAGCATGTATTGCGGCGAGAGATGTGACCATTTCTTTTGTATGGAGAAAGTGCGAAGGAATTATATTTTAGACCGCTTGGATGGGAGGCGTTTGTGATGTTAGAGGTGTTTATCGTGGACTTGGATGTAAGTATTTTGCGCGGTGTTGTTGTGGCGATTGTGGCGAGGATTGTTGAGTAAGTATAGTAGTGAAGACTATCTTGGCGCGCGTTTGGTTTGAGACTTAGAAGGAACATTCGGGGCGAATGTTTCTAAGAGGAGAATGTTATACCGTATTTCGGAGTATGCGTGGGGCGTGCGTGAAAAGTTTGGACTTTAAAGTGGCTTGGCGATTTATTTTTGTTCCTGACACCCGTTTAAGTCGTTTTTAATGAAGCGTTTTATACAACTGCGAAGGAAAATTCGGCTATGTCATTTTAATTTTTGCGGATTTTTAGAGGCGAAGCGTGTTGGACCAGAGAGGCGCCACGGCACCTCTCATTGGCGGAATAGTGGGGCGGCACATGGGACGATTTGGCCATTGTTTTGGTCAATGGGTTGGTAGGATATTTTGGTGGTAGAAGGATAAGGTACACATGGAGGAATCTTGGCCCTACACTTGCATATCACTTTGATAGATCTTGGCCATTGGTTGGACTTTGCTAGACTATAAATACCCGCTGGAAGACTTATTCATCCTAAAATGTTCTAAGTCTTAGAAATCCCCACTCCCTTGTTGTTGTTCTCGTCCTCCTTTGAGAGGCCCTGGCGAGAGCCCCTCCCATGGCGAGAGTACTCCCACAGTGGGGTAGGCGAGGTATACACTTGTGGTGTTGTCTCGTATAAATACCCACTCTTGGTAGAAATACTCTCAAAGTATTGTTACTATACAATTACCTTAGCCTTGTACCTTGTAGTATTCAAGGTTACAACTTATCTGAAAAGCCAGAAATACTATTATACTTCCGTCAGTCCACAAAAACGAAACCTAAGGAAAATCTCCATAGATAGTTGGAGTATTAAGTAGAAGTTAGTTAGAACTTCTAAGGGTGGTTCGGAGCGGGTTGGGCGCGCGGAGTTGGAGCTAAGCGTTGCCGGATCGACTTTATACTTGGATAATTATGGGCTTATCGAGGTAAATATCTTGTCCTCTATTGTAATTGGAAATTACATGATTGTTAGACTATATAGTTGAAGTATACTATATATAGAAATGAGCGTTGTTATCGGATGTCTTTGGACTTAAGCTGAATAATTAGAAACCTTTTGAAAGAAGAGTCTTTGGCTGTAATTACATGGGACTGTATTACAGTAGACTTGTGTAGCTTTTCTGTGAGGTAGAATTGTGCGTCCGGATTAGGCGTATAACCCCACGGTTGGCTTGGTAGCGGCCCAGATAGAGAGGAGATTTCTGTTGCGGGGAAGTCTTTGCGAATTTTACGTAGAATGTTCTCTGAAGAGATCTAAATATTAATAAGCGCCTTGTGGCCTTATAGGTTGAATCTTGTGTGTGGCGCGATCTACTTGGCTTAAGGAGTAGCGGCGGTTGGAAGTACTTGGGCGTTTTGCTATTTGTCGATACTCGTCGCGAGGTATGTGAACCTCTTCCTATCTCTTCTAGAATGATATGTGTGTAACTATGTAGTGCGATGAGGCGTCATGTGTTAAATGTATTTGATTGGTCTACAACATAAAGTGTTATAACGGCTTTATGGGAAGTTGGTTATATGACTTTATGTAGGTAAGAAATTACTTGTGATTTTTAAAAGGGTGGCGATTTGAACTATAAGATTTGGTTAGGTAATAATAAAGAACTTGAAGTATTTCAAAGATTTTGAATCATTTTGAAAGAAGAAGTATCTTGAGTTTTTGAAAACTTAAGAGTTATACTAGCTTTATGGGAAGTTAGGTATAACGGCTTAAGAATGTTTCTTGATTTGGAAATCGAATGTGTATCGACAAACCAACTGCGGCGTTAATAAAGGAAATATTTTGTGATTAAGTATTATTAAAACCGGTGAAACTTCCATCTGCATAGAAACTAAGATGAGACAAAATGATATTTCCTAGATCATGCATTTCTTTGTAATAAGATTGTTATAAACAAGAATATCCTACTCACATATAAGGCTTATGTTTTCTCGGATGGTTTAAAAGAGAATTATATTCTTAAATGAATAAGACTATGAACTACTGAAACATTTCAAAAAAGAGCAGTGAACATTTGAAATTAGGCAAACTTGGACGTTTGGAAAATAATGTTGTTACTTGATTTTACAAAGGTAAGTGTTTTGATTTACTTCAAAGATAATCACTCTATTTTTCATATACTACGGGTATTGTGTGACTTTTGTAAGCGTAACGTATCTTTTAAAGATAATGTATGAAGTACTTTGGGAATAGATACGATCTTGTGAATCATATATTAGAATGTACCTTGTGTGTATAACTTGATTGTGTTGGTTTGTGATAGCCTTGTAATACTTTCTTGTTGATTTGATAAAGTAAACATGCTAGGATGCTACGTGTGTTAGTCTCTTGTGATGTTTTGTGTAAAGGGGTTTTCCTCATTGCGCTTAAAGTTGTTTGACTCTCGGTAGTTATGTTGGTATTGTACCACTCGCCTTGACTTGTCTCGGAGGTTAAGCTGCGCCTCCGTCTGGGGTAGACTCGGTGATGCAGGACCGTGATTCGAGAATACCTCATGCGGGTCGAGGATCCATGCGGAACTCACGGGAGTTCGAGGTTAGTTTGCGGCCGCTTGTGGTCATGCGGTCTTTGTGGCCATGCGGTGCGAGTCGGGGCGATCTTGGGAGTAGCTACCCTCGATGCGAGGAATACCTCATGCGGGCCTATGAGGTTGGCCTATGCGGGCTACGGAGAGTTCGAGGGCTAGGCAGCACATTTGATCTCTGCGAGTAGTGACGGCTTTGATCATGTGGCGATGCAGAGCAGATATCATAATCTGATTTATGACCACATTAGAAATCTTGTAGGTGTTAGTAGTCGGTTATGCCTTACGTACTTACCTGTCTTGTTTTATTAGGACACAGTGGGACACAGTGTTCATGTGTATTTCTTGGTGCTTTTATATCATAAACTGTCGGCGGTGAGGAAGGTATTCCACGGGCATGATTGATGTTATGGGCGTGAGACCCATGGTTACATTTGAGTGATGACTTTGAGGGCGTGAGTCCCTGACTTGACATGACTGCCTATTTATTGTAGCGTAGTTTGGTTATCATACATGTCTCTGCTTTATAGACTTTTATGATTTCATTTCTGATGCTGATTTCACATACTTGGTACTGTTATCTTGACCTCGCCCGAGGCTGCGTTCATCTGCGAGTTGAGGTACACGATCGTTGATCCTCGCTCTTAGGAGTCACGGTTCAGCGTTTGGGAAAGCTCGTTTCTCGGAGGCTTATCTTAGTATAGTCCCTGTTGTCGTAGGTGCTTACATTCGGGGTTATGGCGGGGCCTGTCCGTCGTTGTTGTCATATCATTCGTAGAAGTGCAGTAATCTTGTTGTAGGCGGGGTTTGTAAAAGGATTAAAGCTATTCATTTTGAAAGAGTTGTTATTTATATATATCAGAGAGGCCACTTTTCTTGAGATAAACATGTGTCTTCTTTACATTGTATCATGTATTGTGTTTTATGTTAGTTGATTACTCGATGTTGTATCACTAGGGTGCGGGGTAAGGCACGATCCACGGGCAGGTTGGTCGTGACACTAACGTAGAATAATACTAAGTATCGGTCTCTAATTACGGAAAATCGGGCGACACTTCCTTTGTTTCTACTTACTTTGCCACCTTTTTCAAGGCGAATACAATAACCAAACATGCCACATTTAAGGCTCAACATACCAACCAATCAAAGGGGATTACCGCCTTACAATACGTGTAAAATTCGCCCCACAATTCATACCAAGTAGTTTAAAATCCAATCCGTTCTCGACGACAACATAACCAACAATTCAAAGTCTTTTCCAATCCTTTTCCAATTCCAAGTTCTAAGGTCTAACATGTTATATAGTTATAAACAACCAACAACTACAATTTCCTTCTTATCTGACATCGGCGACTTAAACTAATAATCAACTTGAATTGTAGTCTTAAGGCTAAACATGCTAGTTTTCGGATTAGGGTTCCAATAGCCAATATAATTATCAAACTTCATACTAAACATCTCATGCTTGCTAATATCCGTAGCTACAACAATAAGTAAACTTTAATTGCTAAAACGACAAGATTTATACCTTTATAAGCCCTTAAAATTTCCAAGATTCAAAGTCGCGCCTTAGCAATTCTTAGCTCCTTTCCTTTCCGCCCCAATCCGCTATTTGAAGCCTTTAGAAGTTCACAACCAACTTCTCTTCCATTTCCAATCCAAAACTAGGAAAACTACTTAGGTTTTTGCCTTGCGACTAACGTGAAAACGTCGTTTTTCCGAAATCTTTCTATTGAGATATCCTTACAATACCCTTAGGGACATTGGGTTAAAGTCTTGTGAATAATGGATCAAAACTACAAATTTTTTGTGTGGGAGCAAGGGTGATCCCGAGAGCACTAAAGGGACAAGAACAAGGTCTCTAATTTTTCTAAGTGTTGAAGACAAGTCTTGCACTAGTAGTATGCTTATATAACACAATGGAAGGCTTAGATTGTCACGACCCGAACCCGGGCCCGTGACTGGTGCCTTACCCCGGGCACCCAAGTAGACATACATCAGAGAAATCAGCGGAACATAAAACAAGACATGGAATATCAAGAAGTGTAAAACAGTAATCTGAGAAAACTTGCCCTTCGGCATATATATAAATCAACTTAAAATCGACGATTTACATCATTTACAACTACGCCTTGGCGATCTGGACCTGCAGAATGATATGACAACAATGGCGGGACGGGGCCCGCCATACCACGAATGTAAATACCTACAACGACATGGGACTATACGGTGATAAGCCTCGGAGAAGCGGAGCTTCCAGCTGACTGCGATCCTAAGGCGAGGATCAACCTTTGGTGTACCTCTACTGCGGCATGAGCGGCCCCGAAGGAGGTCGATTACAACGGTACCAAGTATGTGGCGAAAATGCGTAAATGAAATCATAGTAGTCTATATAAAGCGGGGCATGTATGATAGCAAACTACGATTCCTGATAAATAAGCGATCGTATCAGTCGAGGACTCGCGCCTCAAAGTCATCACTTAAATATAACAATGGGTCTCACGCCAACATCAATCATGCGTGGAATACCTTCCCACTGGCGATCTATGATATAAAAGCACGAGGAATACATGAACACGAGTCCACTTTGTGTCATCATAAAACCGTCTGCGGGGTAAATGCGAAGGCATAGCCGTACTAAAAACCACGGTACCAACAAGGTCATAAAGCGTATCATGAGATCTGTCTAGCCGTCACATGATCAAAGTTGACCACTTGCCATGATCTAATGTGCGTTTCTAGCCACGAACTTCCCTGACTCGCGTAGGCCAACCTCGTAGGCGCGCAGAGGTATTCCCGCGTCGGTGCTACTCCGGCGTAAATCCTGGACTCGCGATCCGCGTAGCCACATGAACGCGTGACCATAAAGGCGCTGCGCTAACACAGGAACTCGTAGCTCGCGTAGGTCCGGGACCGCGTGAGGTATTCTCGAATCATGGTCCCGGACCGCTGAGATATACCGCGTCGGAGGCGGCAACCCGGGATCATGTCAAGGTGAGTGGTACAATACCAACATGCGGCTGATCGTTGAACAATATAAAGCGCGATCGAGGAAACCCTTTACACAAACATCACAAGATACTAACACACGTAGCATCCTAACATGTTTACTTATCAAACCAACAAGAAAGTATTACAAGGCTATCACAAACCAACACAATCAAGTTTATTCACACAAGGTACTTTCTACTTTATGTCAAACAAGTTCGGGTTTTTATCCCCAAAGTACTTCATACATTAACTCTTTTTAAAAGATCTGTTTTTTCACAAAAGTCACACAATACCCGTAGTATAAAAATAGAGTGACTATCTTTTTAAGTAAACCCAAACACTTCCTTTTGTAAAATCAAGTAACCACATTATTTTCCAAACGTTCAAGTTTGCCTAATTTCAAATGGCTCAAGTTCTCATTTAAGAAAGGTTTCGTAGTCCATAGTTTTAATCACTTAATGATATAATTCTCTTTTAAAACCATTTGAGAAACATATGCCTTATATGTGAGTAGGTTATTCTTGTTTATAACAATCTTATAACAACAGCCATGATCTAGGAAATGTAATATCATTTTGTCTCGTCTTAAACACATGCGGATGGAGGTTTCTGTGATTTTAATAATACTTAATTAGTCAATGCATTTCCCTTTATTAAGCATTGTAGTGCATTCGATACTTATTGTTTTAGAAATCGGTAAACATTATTCCACTTTTAAAACCAAGTACTCATTACTCACGAATGAGGTTTCACACTTTTAACAAAATTGATTAATTCAATTAAGTCAAGTCTCTTGTCTTTTTAAGATCAAGTCTCTTAACTACAAAATCAATAAACCATTCTTTTATCTCTCTTGGCCGTTATACCTAACTTCCCGTAAAGCTAGTATAACTCTTAGCTTTAAAACCAAGTATTACTCTTACATTAAAAATGATTGATTCTTTTGAAATACTTCAAGATTATTGGGCTTAAGTCAAAAGACATTGCGTAATTATTATTCGATTAACACACGTCGTCTACCATACTATATATATTTTAAAATATCATGCTCAAGAGTATAGGAAGAATCGCATATCTCGCGGCGATTATCGATTATTAGCAAAGCGCTCGCGCTATTACGGCTAGTCTTGTCCACCTTCCAAGTAGATCACGCTACTCGCGATGCCAACCTATAACGGTTATCCAGTATATCAATGTCTAGACCACTCTGTAGAACATTTCTAGATACAAGATTCTACGGAAAATTGGCGACTTCCACTGCCGTCAAGCTTCAAAAGTCTGTAAATACGATCTATGTAAATCTGATTCAATTCTCTTCTTATATACTTTCCTTGTATATACCTTATACTTAATTCTTATACTTGATAGTATATACTCGATTACAAAAGGAGACAAGATATTTACCTCGATAAGCCCAAAATTATCCAAGTGTAAATGTCGATCTGAGCAACGTTAGCTCCTACTGGCGCTCCAACCGCTCCAAACAACCGCTTAAAAGTTCTCACACTTACTTAATACTTCAGCAGCTGAAGATTTTCCTTAGGGTTTCGGTTTGAGACAAAAGGACATAAGGTAGTATTTACGGGCTCTACGTATAGAGGTAACTTTTGGAATACTACAAGGTATAAGGCTAAGGTATTTTGGGTATAGTAACAATACTAGGAGAGTATTTCTACCAAGAGGGGGGGTGTATTATGAGAACAACTCTCAAGAGGGGGGGGGGGTGTTATCTCTCGGCCAAGGGGGCCTCACGAAATGGGGGAGGGGCTTTCAAGACTTGGGATATTGGTGGAATGGATGAAGAAGTCTTCAAAGGGGGGGGGTATTTATAGGAAGATCAATGGCCAAGATCAAGCCATGTGGGGGGCAAGTGGAGGGCCAAGATTTACCCAAGTGCCCGTATCCTGCTCCGCAAAACAAGGCGCAAACAAGGCGCGAACAAGGCACAAAACATGCCACGAAAATGGGCACCAATCGGCCAAGAGAAAGCGCCAACAGGGTGACAAGTGTAAGCCTCTCGTTGGTCCAAAATATTCCGTCTCTCGGAAAAATCCATAAAATTATAAATGACATGGCGAATTTCCCCCATGAAGTTTTGTAAAACGTTTCGTCGAAAAACGATTCTAATCGGGGGTTGTGAATAAAATTTCGACCCTTGCCTACTTTAAGGTTCAAACTTCTCTACGTACGCCCTCACGTACATACTCTGGAAATACGGGGTATAACATAGATTATCACAAATGTGTGGCTAGGATGAGGATCATTAATTAAATAGCCAAGTGGACAAGTTGACCTTGGTCAACAATCTCAAGCTTTGAAGACTTGATCTTTTACCATGGTCAATGACCATTTTACCCTTACTCCAAATCGTCCAAGACCAAATGTGGGGGGGTGCCACGTGTCGCCCTCCCCGTCCATAAAATTCCGTAACCCTCGTGTGCCCCACAAAAATATAAAATTCCTCGGGTGGGCCCCACATGACCAAATCCGTAAAAATAAATTTCCATAATGTTAAAAGTTCCATAATCCTCAAATAATACATTTTGAGAATACTTTTGTCACGATCCGATCCCGGGCCCGTGACTGGTGCCTTACCCGGGCACCCAAGTAGACATACATCAGAGTAATCAGCGGAATAATAAATCAAGACATGTAACAAATGTAAAATGTAACACAGTTTGTCTGAGAAAAAGTTGCCTTTCGGCATATATGTACCAAGTCGCGATTCGTCCCAACTTTACAGACTACAGATCTACAGGAATGTAAACAACTATGGCGGGACGGGCCGCCGTACCTGAATGTACAAAATATCTACAACACTGGAGAGTCGTACCAAAAGTCGAGCCTCAGGAGAAATGGAGCTCGTGACACGAGTAAGGATCACAGAATGAGGATCTACCACTGCTTCCCTTTACTGCGGCATGAGCGGCCCGAAGGAGAGTCGATCTACAAGGTACAGTATGTGAAAGCGTAAAGTACTTTAAATGAAATCATATCATTTTAAAACCAATTTTACAAATATATACGAAAGCAATGTATGCATACATAGTGCCGCAGCGTAACAAAAGCAAAATAGATATAACATAATTGGTCTTTCTAGGCGCTAATGATCGAAGCAAGGCGATCGCCCATAGTATCATTATGCGAGCCTAATCACGAACTCCGATCGCGTAGGTCGCGACCAGCGTGAGGTATTCCTCACATCGGGGTAGCTAACCGGTATCCTCTGGACTCCGATCGCATAGTCACGTAGACGCGTAGTCACGCACCGCGTGAGGCATTCCTCGCGTCGGGATAATACACCGGAATGATCAATCACGGAACTCCGCGACTCGCGTAGTCACGGTCGCATGTAGTATAGACCCGTCAAGGGTGGCGAGTCCTCGGTATAACAAGTTGGGGTATGTGATATAATAACGATACAGCGGGCTTAACGTTTAACAGCGTAAGCACAACAAGAATAACCCCTTACACAACGTCACAAGACACTAACACGCGTGGCGTCATAACATGTTTACTTATCAAACCATCTTACTACACTTTTCAGAAATCAATACAAGACTTTCATAAACAAATAAGTAAACCGTTCCTTTTATCTTTCTTGGTTACACCTAACTTGCCATAAAGTCAGTATAACTCTTTAAGCTTTTAAAACCAAGTATTACTTTTCTTTTAAAAAATGATTCATAACTCTTTTGAAATACTTCAAGATTCTTATTATTTAAAACTCAAGTCAAAGGACATCAGAGTAAAACCAAGTTCAGTTAACACGTCGTCTACCGTACTATTTATATATTTTAAAAATATCATGCTCGAGAGGATAGGAAGAATCACGTACCTCATGAAATCCACTGCCCAGTCGAATATGTCGCGCGAGTATCAACCTATAATAGTCAAATCGTCTATCAGCGTCTAGACTACTCTGTAGAATATTCTAAGCGAAGGTTCTCTATCCTACGGAAAATTGGGCGCACTTCCCCAGGGAAAACTACTCAAGTCTCGTAAACACGGTCATGTAGAAATCTGATTCAATTTTCTTCTTTTATACCCTCCTTCCATATATCTTATACTTAATTCTATACTACTACATTATGTAATCTCCAATTCTGATAGAAGGACAAGATATTTACCTCGGTAAGCCCAAAATTATCCAAGTTTAAATGTCGATCTGAACAGCGTTTAGCTCACAACTTGCGCTCAGATAGCTCGAGAAACCCCTTAGAAGTTTCTAACTTAACACTTCAACTGACCAGCTATGAAGATTTCCCTAGGGTTTCGTTTGTGACTAAAGGATATAAAGTAGTATTTACGGGCTTTTAGTATAGAGGTGACTTTGGAATACTACAAGGTATTTGGCTAAGGTATTTTGGAATAGTAACAATACTTGGAGAATACTTTTCTACCAAAGGGGTGTTGCTTCGGACGAGACAACTAGGAAAGGGGGGGAGGAGTTGGACGAGAACTAGCAACTAAGGGGGAAGGATTTTAAAGACTTGGAAGTTGTTATACCCCGTAGTTCCAGGGTATGTATGTGAGGACGTACGTACGAGAATACGACAGAAATTTTGGAAAGAAAGAAAGGTGTGATTTTTCGGAAAAGTTTAGGGTTTTGTAAAGGAAAAAGGTTAGTTAATGGAAATTGGATTCCCAGTTTGGTATTTGGACTTCTTGGATTATATTAGAATTATGAGATTTTATTTTGAAAATGGTCACGTGGGGCCTGGAGAAATTCTGATTTTGTGGGGCAGCTTTGTTTTTGAGATTTTCGATATTTTGGATATTTCGGAAGCGAAATATTTTGGGCCAGTAAGGGGCGACACGTGTCACCCCCAGGTGGCCATGTGGGCGAGTGGTGGGACAGTGGCTGGCGGCTTGTCATGCTTGAAATGGCCGTGACACTTGAGAGCAAAATCGTTGGCCATGTGGTGTGGTGGGACCCACACACATGGCCCAATCTTGACCACACCTTGCGTAAGATCTTTACCACTAATTCCTCTATAAATACCCCTTAAGTTGAAGACTAAATTCGTTCCACACTTAAGTCGTCCAAGTCAAATACTCCCTCCCTTTGAGATTGTTTTTTCGTCCCTCCCCCACTCTTGTGTAGAATATACTTTGTGTATTGTTGTATAATCCCAAATAACTTGGCCTAGTATCACTAGTAGTATTCCATTGTTGTTTTAATACTAGGGCAGGAAATGCTACTTTATTCCAATAGTCGCAAAACGAAACCCTAGAAAATCTTCATAAGCTTGGTTGAAGTGTTAAGAGAAGTTGTTTAGAAACTTCTAAAGGTCGCTTGGAGCGGGTTGGAGCGTAAGAAATTGGAGCTAAACGTTGCCCAGGATCGACTTATAATCTTGGATAATTTTGGGCTTATCGAGGTAATGATCTATGTCCCCCTATTGTAATTGGATATTACATGTTGTAGTAGTTATACTTGAGTATATTATATTGGAAGGATGATTATAAAGGATTGAACTGTATTTACATTGGACTATACTTACAGTAGACTTGTGTAGTATTATTATGAAGCAGAATTGAACACGTCCGGTTAGACGTGTAATCCCCTGTGAGTTGTTGGCCTGGTAGCGGGCCTTGAGAGGGGAGGAGATTTATGTGATAGCGGGGGGGGGGGGGAGGTGCTGCCGAATTTTCTGTAGAATAAAGGAATCTGGTATTTAGAATATTCTACGAAGAGATCTAGAAGTTGATAGACGTTTCATGGCCATTATAGGTTGAAGTACTACGAGTAGCGTATTCTACTTGAAGGGTGGAAAACGCTAGCAAGGTTGTAGTACTTGTAGCATTTTGCTAATTGTCGATAATCGTCGCTTGGTATGTGAACCTCTTCCTATCTTTTCTAGCATGATTTTTGTGAACTATGTAGTACGGTAGACGTATATGTGCTAAGTGAATTGGTTGGTTTAAAACATAAAGTGTTATAATAGCTTTATGGGAAGTTAGTTATAACGACTTTATGTAGGTAAAAGAATGATTTATTGATTTTAGAAGTTAAGAGACTTGATCTTGAAAGATAAGAGACTTGACTTATAAATGACTTGATAGGAAATATTAAGGACTTGGTTTGTGTTAAACAGTTGTGAAACCGCTTTTATGAGAAATGGGTATTTGGTCTTTAAAAGGAACTTGATTTCTAAAAGAAAAGAGACTTGAGGAATTGAAGAGTTTTTGGTTTAAAAGAGAGACATGGTTTTGTCTTAAATTGGTTTAAAACATAAAGTGTTATAACAACTTTATGGGAAGTTAGTTATAACGACTTTATGAAAGCAAAGAATGGTTTTATCATTGGTTTTAAAATGGTAACTTGATTTAAGTATAGGTTACTTGTTTTGAAAGAGTAAGTATTTGAGTTTTAAAGTATACTTGATGTTGTTTTAAAAGGAAGGCACTTGGTTTAAAAGTATAGAGTACTTGATTTTAAAAGCCTTGTAAAGGTTTCTGAAAGTAAAGTAATTTGGTTTGAAAAGGAAATGTGTTTTTGATACTCACAGTATTAGTATCTTTTACGTAAAAGAGTCTTTTGAAAGAATGAAAGTAGGTATTATTTTTGGGTTTGAAACAGTATTGTTGACATAAAATGAAAGTACCTTGAGTTGTGTGTAACTTGCCTATGTTTGCGTGTGATAGCCTTGTCGTGCTAGTATTGTATTTTTATACCACCGGCGTCTCGATGGAGGGCGGCTGATTTGTTATGATCTTACTTGGATGTCTGCGGTGTGGGCATTCCGCAGTGCAACCTGCGGTTATTATTCCATGGACTAGCTCTCCATGAGGTTTTACTGATTCGGCTTGGTATCTGGTAGTTGGCTCTCGTACTTTCCAGTAAGTCGTTGTTTTGACAGTATCGGTAGTTAGCCTTACTTGCCCGTTCGGTTTGTGGCGAAGTCGTGATTCCGGCTTGGTATCGGTAGTTAGTCTTCGTACTTGCCAGGCGGCTCGTGGCGCGAGCTTGAGTATCACGGTAGTTGGCTTCGTACTTGCCACAGGTCGACCGTGGTATGGTTATATAGATTTGTTAGTGCGGCTTTGGTATCCGGTAGTTGGCTTTCGTACTTGCCCCGGTCAGTTGATGATGTGGCTTTGGTATCTGGTAGTTAGCCTTCGTACTTGCCCCGTACGGTTTTTATAACACAGGTGGGACCTGGTGTTCATGTGTATTTCTTGGTGTTGTTATATCATGGCTGGCGGTGAGGAAGGTATTCCACGGGCATGATTGATGTTGTGGGCGTGAGACCCGTAGTTATAATTGAGTAATGACTTTGAGGGCGTGAGTCCACGACTTGGCGTATTGCCCACATATTATATCTTGTAGTTTGGTTATCATATATGTCTCTGTTTTATAGACTACTATGATTTCATTGTGATATTTTGATTTCACATACTTGGTACTGTTGTCTTGACCTCCTTGAAGGCTGCGTTCATGCAGGTAGAGTGCATCGGTTGTGGATCCTCGCTCATAGGATCCTGATTCGGCATTTTGGGAAGCTCCGTTTCTCGGAGGCTCGTCTTTGGTATAGTCCACTGTCGGTGTAGTTACTTGTACATTCGAGGTATGGCGGGGCCACTGTCCGTCATAGTTATAGTTACATTCTTAAGTGCAGCTTTGTTGTGGCGGGGTTTGTAAAAGGATTTAAGCTATGATTTGATATATATATGTATATATTCGGGAAGGTGGCCGTTTTAGTTGCTTTGTTTCATACTATGTCTTGTCTCATGTTTTAGTTTTTATTTCCGCTGATTTTCTCGATGTTGTATCACTAGGGTGCGGGGTAAGGCACGATCGCGGGCCGTTGCGTGTCGTGACAAAGTGGTATCAGGCGATTAGTCCTCGGAAAGTGTCTGACAGTGTCTAGTAAGTCTTGATTATCGGTGTGTTGTGCACCACGTCTATGTCGGAGGTTGCGGACATTTAGGATTGGTTTCCATTCTTCTCACTCACGAGATCGTGCCTTAGAAATGTTGTAAGTTGGACTCCTCTGCGTATTCTTTTATATCGATTATGCCTCGCGCAAGGCAGCGAGCCCGAAGGGCAAGCGGCGAGAGGAGTAGAGCACGGAGGGTTACGAGGCGAAGAGCGGTTTTACGAGGTGGTGCTACGAGCGGATTCTGCGATGCGCCCCAGCGAGTTTAGTCTGGCCGGTAGCTCACGAGGCCCGCGATCTCTGAGCCTCGATCCGCGGCGAGAGCGGAGGATATGGGTTGCAAGGAGATGGCGATTACTAGTTAGGTTTATGGCGAGACTTGAGGGCGAGCGGGGCGGTGGTACGATGAGTGCACGGGCGATAGTTGGAGACCGGGACTTCTTAAGTTGCGATCCGCGATGTTCTATGGATCGAGGCGAGGATGACCCTCGGGAGTTTATCAAGCGATTCTGATGGATCGCGAGTGATCGAGGCCTCGAGAGTCGGTGGTATTGGGTTCGCATCGGTGCGTGATCTGCTGATCATTGGTTTTGATCGTGGGAGCGTCGGGGAGCATGCTTCGGTGTATGGGACAAGTTCTCGAGGCATTTCTTGCACATTTCTTGCCCGCGGATGAGAGGCTCGGGTAAGATTTTATGTTGAGGCGGGGCGGGCGTGCGGTTGGTCTGGCGTGGAGTTAGCTCGTTGGCGATATGTCGGCGTTAGTGGCAAATATGGAGGCGAGTGCACCGCTCGTCGAGGGCTCGATAACTACTTGCGAAGCTTGCTCGGTGTAGCTCTTGCGGGCATGGACATTGCCATGCGAGCTTATGCACTTAGGTGTGAGGCGGAGGTCGGCGGAATGACCGGGATCCGAGAAGAGCGAGCAGCGGCCTTTGGCGACTTCGGCGGACGCCCTGTGCAGACTAGTTATGCGCCTCCACGATCTGAAGCGGTCCTCGATCTTGGGGCATCGAGTATTGGGAGCGGTCGGCTCGAGGTTGAGTTTTGGGGAGTAGTGGTGTTGACGGATGAGGCCACCACCTCGGTGTGGCGTTGCGGTAGAATCCATAAGGTATGCGTCTTTGGTTCGTGTCACGACGGTCAGGGCGTGGCTGGTGCCTTACCGGGCACCCTAGTGATACAACATCAGTAATCGTGAACATAAAACAATACAAGACATATTATGAAATATGAAACAATAATCGAGAAAAACTTGCCTTTCGGCATAAATATAAATAACAACTTTTTCCAACATGAGCAGTTTAATCCTTTTTACAAACCACACTTACAGCGATTACTGAGACCTCAGAAATGATCGAACAATGGCGGGGCGGCCCGCCATACCACGAATGTAAGCACCTACAACAACGAGGACTATACGGCTGATAAGCCTCGGAGAAAGCGGAGCTTTCCTTGTATGACTGTGACCCTAAGGCGGATCGATGGCGGTGTACCTTTTACTGCGGCATGAGCGCGGCCGAAGGAGGTCGATCTATGGTACCAAGTATGTGGCTGAAAATCGTAAATGAAATCATAATAGTCTATAAGCGGGACATGTATGATAGCAAACTACGATTCGCGATAAGTAGCGATCGTATCAAGTCGAGGACTCGCCTCAAAGTCATCACTCAAATGTAACTATGGGTCTCACGCCCACAACATCAATCGTGCGTGGAATACCTTCCTCTGCCGGCGGTTTATGATATAAAAGCACGAGGAACACATGAGCACGGTCCCACGTGCCATAATAACTGCCGTCGGGGTAGTCTGCGAAGGCATGGCGACTACTAACACCCACGGTACCAACAAGGTCATGAAGCTGTATCATAAGATCTGTCTGAACCGTCACATGATCAAAGCGCCACTTGCGCGGTATCTAATGTGCGTGTCTAGTCTGGAACTTCGCGACTCGCGTAGGCCAATCTCGGCCGCGTGAGGCATTCCGCGTGGTACTCTCCGGCATCGTCACGGACCGCTGATCCGCGCGCCACATGGACGCGTGCCCGTAAGGGCGCGCACTAACACGGAACTCTCGTAGCTCCGCATAGGCCACAGGACTGCGTGAGGTATTCTCGAATCATAGGTCCATCGACGCTGAGTCTACCCGCGTGGGCGACTTAACCGGAATCATCTCAAGATGAGTGATGTAAAATACTAACACAATGACTTATCGTTAAGCGACATAAGCCTGACAAAGGAAAACCCCTTTACATGACATCACAGATACTAACACCGCGTAGCATCTAGCGTGTTGCTTATCAATCAACGAAAGTATTACAAGGCTATCACGAGCCAACCTTGTCGAGTTATACACAGGTACTTTAAGGTAACAAGTTGGGTATCTACCTAAGTACTTCATACATTAAATCTTTAAAAGATCCGTTGCTTTCATAAGTCACACAATACCCGTAGTATAAAATAGAGTGGTATGTTTTAAGAAAACCAAAACTCTTACCTTTGTAAAATCAAGTAACAACATTACTTTCAAGCGTCAAGTTTGCCTAATTTCAAATGTTCACGTTTCTTATTTTAGAAAGGTTTAGGTATTCATAGCCTTTTTCATTTAAGAATATAATTTCTTTTAAACAATCGAAGCATAAGTCTTATATGTGAGTAGGATATTCTTGTTTATAACAATCTTATTCAATGACCATGATCAGGAAATATCATTTTGTCTAAATGCTTCATCTGGATGGAAGTTTCTCTGGTTTTAATAATACTTAATCTGTCAAAACATTTCCTTTTATTAACTCGCGATGGTTTGTCGAAATTACACATTCTGATTTCGAAATCGATTAAAACATTCTTAAGCGTTATACCTAACTTCCCATAAAGCTAGTATAACTCTTAAGTTTTCAAAACCAAGTATTACTTCTTCTTTCAAAATGATTCAAAAATCTTTTGAAATACTTCAAATTCTTTATTAACACATAACAAGCTGATTATAGTTCAAATCGATTTACCTTTTTAAAGACCACAAGTATTTTCTTACCAACATAAAATTTATAACCAACTTCCCATGCGTTATAACACTTTATGTTTTAAACAATCAAATACGTTTAGCACATGTCGTCTACCGTACTACATAGTTCACACATATCATGCTAGAAGAGATAGGAAGAGGTTCACATGCCTCGCGGCGAGTATCGACTAATGGCAAAGCTCAGAGTACTTCCGTCGGCTGCTCGTAGCCAAGTAGATCGCCATCGTGGTGCTTCAACCTATAAGGCCACAAAGTTATTAACATTTAGATCTCAGCGTAGAACATTCACAGAAAATTCGCACCTCCCCGCAGCGGCGTAAATCTCCCTCTAACGAGGTAGGCTGCGAGCCAACGGGGGTTATCATCAACGAGAGCGGGTGCAATTCTACTCCACGATCTTACTACACAGTCTTGTTATGTCTGATTCGATCTGATTCTTGGGCTTAAGTCAAAAGACATTGCCAACTAACGTTCAGTTCTATATATAGTATACTTCAGCTATATATTCTAACAACATGTAATTTCCAATTACAATAGAGGACAAGATATTTACCTCGATAAGCCCGTAATTATCCAAGTATAAAAAAGTCGATCACAGGCAAGCGTTTAGCTCAACTCAGCGCTCCAACCGCTCTAAACCACCCTTAGAAGTTCTAACCAACTACACAATACTCGACGGACTATGGAATTTTCTAGTTTCGGTTTTGTAGTGGGAAGTATAATAGTATTCCAGGGCTTTTATAGAGTATAACCTTAGAATACTACAAGGTATACGGCTAAGGTAATTTGGGCATTACAACAATACTTTTGAGTATTTCTACACCACAAGGGGTATTATCACACGAAACAACTAGGCTGGGGGTACACTCTCGGCTAGCACCTAGAGGGGGTGCTCTCGACCCACGAGGAGGCCTGGCGAACTCAACACAAAGGGAGGAGAAGGAGAGCTTTCAAGACTTAGGCAAATTTATGGATGAAGAAGTTCATCAAAGGGAGTATTTATACTACAAGCCAGGCTGACCAGTGGCCAAGATCTAGCCAAGTGCTACACTGAGTGTAGGGCAGATATGCCCAAGTGCCCACAGTCCTACTCCTTGAACCTCGCCAAATATCTGCAAAATATCTACCATGACACCCCCAATTCGTCCAAGTGCCGCCTACCTTGCCACCAATGAGAGGGTGCCAAGTGCAGCAGCCCTCGTTGGTCCCAAAATGTTAGTCTCTCGGAAAAATCCATAAAAATAAGAAAAGACATAGCGGAATTTTCCATGAAGTTATGTAAAGCGTTTAGTCAACGACTCTAGCAGGGTGTTGTGCACAAATGCCATTCGTAAAGCCACCTAGGCGGGGTGACCGTGTCACCCTCATTGTGCCAAAATAAAACATCTTAGAAAATATCCTGATGGCCAAAATCTAGAAAACAAAGTGGGCCCCAGCAAAGTAAATTTCTCGAAGTGGCCCACGTTGTTATACCGTATTTCGAAGGTATGCGTAAAGGAATACGTGCAAAAGTTGGTCTTAAAGTTAGGCCTTGGGCGATTTTTAGGCCTGACTCACAAAGCGAAACAGTTTTTCGGCGAAGCGTTTGACTTCGTAGGATAAATTCCGGCTATGACATTTCTAATTTTGCGGATTTTCGAGAGGCGTAACACTTTGGACCAGCGAGGCGACATTTGCCACCTCTCATTGGTGGACTTGTCGCGACAATAGGGCGAATGGATGACCATCAACGTCATAAAGTTAGTTAGATATTTTGTGTGCAAGTTGGCTAGGTACACTTGCCTAATCTTGACCTTACACTTGCTGGCACTTGGCTAAATCTTGGCCATTGGTTGGCCATGTCTTGACCTATAAATACCCCTCTTGAGATGAAGAGTTCTTCATCCACAAAAGCTCAAGTCTAAAAATCCTTCCTCTCCCTTTGTAAGCAATTAGGTCAACACCCCACCTCCTTGAGAAGCTTGGCCAGGCTACCCACCCTAGCCTAGCGAAACCTACCCCCTCCCTTGGTAGAAAAGTTGCCTTCTTGTATTATTATAATGCCCAAATACCTAGCCCAAATACCTTAGTGCTTAGTAGAAGTTGTGAAGAACCCAGGTTTCATGGAGCATACAACTTAGGAGCAAAACCTTGCTCAGTAGCGACTTTTCAGGATATTATTGGGCTTACCGGGGTAACTAATCCTAACCCTCTTTTGAATTAGAGAATACTTCTTTTGTAGAATAGAATCTGTATAAATACTTAGAAGAATATCACGGTGAAAGAGGGTTTAAAGAAGAATATCTGACTGTACTTACATGGGACTGTTTTCTGATGAACTTATATAGCTCACTTGGGTAGGGTTGTGCTTTGCCCGGCTTTCCGTAGAAGTGAGGACCCTCTGTTTAGAATGACCTATGAGAATAGTCTAGACTTTGATAGATATCTGTGACTATTATAGGCTGATTCTGCGCGTGACATACTCGACTTGGCGGTGGATTTGTAGAAGGTATGTGATTCTTCTAAAGCATGATATTTTACAATATGTATATAATGCGGTAGGCGTACATGTGTTAGCGAATAATACTTACGGATGCCTCACTAAGCTTTGAATAATACGTGCGGCAATGCCTGTGGCTTAAGCTGAATAATAAAGAACTGAAAACATTTCAAAGGACTCTTGAATCATTTCTGAGAAGAGAACTAATTGGTTTCTTAAGCGAAGCTTAAGAGTTATACTAGCTTTATGGGAAGTTAAGTATAACCACTTAAGATTGATAAAAGAAACAGAGTTGCTATGTATTTCTAACGACTTATATGAAATTGTGAAAAGAATATTAAGATGGTTTGATAAGTATACATTAAATTTTGCTATATGTTTTAGTACCTTGTAAAGTTTGTATAAGTGAGTATCATTGTTGTACTTATGTTGTTTAAAGATAAATCGTTATGTTAGTATACTATCGCTCCTCTTGAGATGATCTGGGAGGTTAGGCTGCCTCCGTCTGAGGTAGACTCAGTGATGCAGGACCATGATTGAGAATACCTCATGCGGGTCCGGGAGCCTATGCGAACTCTACGAGAGTTCGAGTTAGTATGGGGTTATGCCTGCGTGCGGTCTATGTGGCCATCACGGACAGCGAGTCGGGGCGATGCAGGGTAGCTACCGCCGATGCGGGGTTATACCTCATGCGGGCCCGTCACGAGTGGCCTATGCGGACTCAGGAGTCGAGTTGAAACTGCGAGAATGAGGATGTGGGCAGTGACCTGTTCCGATCATTAGCAGCCTAGACAAGGCGTATTCTGATTACTATTGTTGCTCTTGTTTGTGATGTGGCACTATGTGCGGTTGCACTTGATTGTTTCACACATATTTATGGCGGTTTTAAAAATGATATGTTTTCATTTAAGTACTTCTGATTCGCATACTTAGTACTGTTGTTATGCTTGACCTCCTTGAGGTGCGTTCATACCGCGGTAAGGGCAAGCAGTGCTTTAGATCCGCGTCCTTAGGATCTCTGCGTTGGTGTCAGGAGCTCCGTCTCTTGGAGCTCTACTTTTGGTATGATCTCCTGTTGTAGATAGTTTTATCTGATCGAGGGTATGGCGGAACCACAATCGCCATAGTTGTATTTTCGCTTAGAAGTCTGTAGTCATGTTATGCGATTGTCGGATGCTTGCTAAGCATGATTATATATATATCTTAGAAAAGCGTGTTTTCTCACTGTCGTGTCTTGTTTTATAAAGCTGTTTCATGTCTTGCTTTATGTTTCCCTGATTACTGCGATGTATGACTACTTGGGTGCCGGTAAGGCACTGATCACGGGCCGGGCAGTGCGTGACAAAAAGTGGTATCGACGATTAATCCTCGGAAAGTGTCTCTGACAAGTATCTAGTAAGTCTTGATTGCTCGGTGTGTTGTGCACCACACCAATGTCGGGAGGCTATAGGATATTTAGGATAGGTTTCCGATCTTCTCATTCTGAGATCGTGCTTTAGAGCTGTGTTATAGAGTTGGACCCTCAACGTATTCCTTTCACCATGCTGATTATGCCTCCACGTAAGGCAAGGCCCAGAAGAGCGAAAGCGGCGAGGCTGCTAGCGAGACACCCAGTCACGAGGCTCGAGGCGATCTATACGAGGCAGCGAGTTATGCGCCGCCGGCCCAGTGAGACCACAGTACCCACACCTCTGTCCCCTGATGCAGGCGGAGGAGTTAAAGTACAAGGAGATAGCCCGGCTTTTGGCTAAAGTTGTGGCCGTCGAGAGAAGGTGAATCGCGGCGATTCGATTCGGCTCAGTGCGGTCGCACCCGTTGTTCACCCGAGGGCAGAGAGTTTGAGGCTACGAGACTTCTTGAGCTGTAGCCCGCCGGAGTTTTATGGATCGAGGCGGGAGGATGATCCGCGAGGTTCGTCGAGTCGGCTTGAGTTTTGAGTGATCGGGCGTGGAGGCCAAGTCAGTGATCTTTGGTTCCACATAAGCTGCGTGACGCGATCGATTGGTTTGATTCATGGGAGTTATCCGGGAGACCGCAGCGTCCCCGGCTACGCAGGATGAGTTCTGGAGGCTTTCACTCACTGCGCCTCGCGAATGAGGAGGCGCGGGCTGATAGATTTTTACTGCGAGGCGGAGAGGGCGCGCATTTGCTCAGGAGTACAATGTCGAGTTTGATTCATTGGCTCGATATGTCCGGCATTGGTAGAATATGGAGGATAGGGTGCACGTATGTCCCGGGCTGAAGCGACTATGGCCGAGTCATGTGCGGGGTTTCTCTCGGTGGGTATGGACGTTACCGCATGCGAGCTCACGCCCTTGGATGCGAGGCGCGGTCGGCAGTGGGAGACAGCGGCGAAGAAGGCCGGAGACAGGAGGGTCTTACGGTGGTTATCGTGGTGGCGGCCTCGGCCGATCTGGGTCGCACCACGGCCCGGCCTGAGCACTCTGCACCGTCTCGGCCACGGCCACAGTTTTGGCGGACGGGGCCCCGGGGCCGGGCGTCGAGGGTAGCGAGGTGCTTGGCCCGATCGGGACCACCCGGTGTGGCGATGCGGTAGATCCCATTCACGGGAAGTGTGGTACTACTTTTGGATCTTATTCTGGTTGTAGCCAGCGGTCACTTTGCGGGAAGCCCATCCGGCCAGCGGCGCTGGTGGTAGGGCTCGACGCTGAGTTGGGTTGCCTTCATCATCTCGATTACTCGCCCGGAGAAGCGGGGTGCTCATGGGTCGACGGAGTGTGGCGGAGGCCGTGGCTCAGTCGATTCTAGTGGTCCTCGAACGCATTTATGCTGTCGGTAAGCGGATCGGGAGGCCTCGCACGATGTCAATCACAGGTACCTTATCCGGTTCTGGGGTTGATATGTATGCTTTGATAGATCGGGTTCTACTCTGTCCTATATATCTCCTTGTTGCTAGTAGGATAGGGATGAGCACGAGTCCATGGACCACTTTCGAGGTAGCTACGCGGTGGGTGATTCGGTGGTAGCTCGGCGGGTATAGAGCTTGTCTGTGATCATTCTGATCGTCGGACCACGGCGACTTGATAGAGTTGGAGATGATTGACCGATAATGATCATGAGGATGGATTGGCTAGCTTCACCTTCGCCAATGTAGATGCGAGAGAGAGAATAATGCAGTTCCGGTTCACGAGGCCGGTTGTTGAGTGGGAGGAGCGCGGTATCGGCGGTAGGTTTATTTCCTACCTCAAGGCTAGGAAGATAGTGCGAAGGGTATATCTACCATCTCGTTGGTGTTTAATCTTTGAAGGCTGCGGTGCGGATTTTCCGTCGATTCGATGGTGTGAGTTCCCAGGGCGTGTTTCGGATGACCTCCGGGTATCCCTCGCGAGGAGATCGAGTTTTAATATAGATGTGTTGCGGATACTCGGCCTATTTCCATTCCGCCATCTGAGAATGGCACTGCCGAGTTGAGAGAGTTGAAGGATCAACAGGGATTTGCTAGAAGAAGGGCTTCATTAGGCCTAGTGTTTCTCACCCATGGGGCGCGGTATTGTTAAGTGAAGAAGAAGGGCGGATGTTGCGCATGTGTGTTGATTCTGAGGGCGGTGAACAAGGTGACCGTTAAGAGCAGATACCCCGCCTTCCTAGGATTGATGATTTGTTCGACCAATTGCGAAAGTGCTTGAGATGTTTCTCCAAGATTGATCTCTGCGATCGGGCTATCGTCGAGTGCGAGTCGAGGAGAGGTGGATGTCCCTAGAATTTGCGTTCGGACACGATGCATGCGGGCATTATGAGTTGAGGGTCATGTCTTTTAGAGTTGACCAATGCTCGCGCGGTATTCATGGATTTGATAGAACGAGAGTGTTTCAAACCATTTTGGACACGTTTGTGATAGTGTTCATTGATGATATCTTGGTTTATTCTCGCTCGGAGGCGGGGAGACATCTGCGGAGCATTTGAGAGGCTGTCTATGTTGGGCGATTCTCGGAGGACCTTGCGATTATGCAGCCAAGTTTTCCAAATGTGAGTTTTGGTTGACTTGATGGCGTTTCTTGGGCATATTATGAAGGTGATGGCGTTCGAGTTAATCTGACCAAGATCGAGGCAGTCGAGGACTTGGCCTAGACCTACTACTCAGACCCAGCAGGTTCGCTGATTTTACGGGCACTTGCGAGTATTATCGATTTAAGTGGAAAGTTTGCTTCTATCTACGCACCATTGACTAGGGTGACTCGGAAAGGCGACCAAGTTTGATGGTGATGCTTGTGTGGCGAGTTTTCGATTCTTCGAAGGAGAAGGCCCGGCCGGCAGCCCCGTTCTTACCTCTTCCGGAGGTCGGATGGTTATGTCGTGTATTGTGATCGTCGGGCATCGAGGTTGGGATGTGTGTTGATCGACATGTAAGCGAGTTATAGCATATGCATCGAAGCGGTGAAGAAACTTCTTGAGGAACTACCCCGCAGCTGATTTGGAGTTGGCGGTTGTGATTCACGCTTTGAAGATGCAGAGCACTATTTGTATGGGGTTGGCGTGGATATTTTTACAGACCACAAGAGCCTCAGTGTATATCTTAGACGGAGGAGAAATTTGAACTTCACGCGCGAGGCGGTGGTTAGAGTTGCTTAAGGATTACGATGTGGACATCACATGTACCACCGGGCAAAGGCCAATGTTGTAGGCTTGGATGCCCATGTAATCGTGGAAGTCGATGGGGAGCCTGTCGGATGTGCGGACTAGAGAGAAGGGACATGGTTCGTAATTTGCACGATTAAGCGAGCCTTGGTGTCCGTTTGATTGATTACGATAGCTTGATGGGGTTAGAGTTCGTTGAGGTTCTGCGGTCTTCCATCGTTGAGGTGAAGAGGCAACGCGATTCGAGGATCCGGCTTTGATTCGATATCGTGTCTGACTCTTCGTGAGGGCAAGGAGGTCAGCTTTTGACGAGTACTTTTTGATGGGGTGCTAGGTTTGAGAGCAGGTTGTGTGTTCCGGATGTTTGAGGACTTGTGACGAGTTCTTGGGGAAGCTGCAGTAGCGCGTTACTCTATCCATCGGGGTGCGAAACCAAGATGTACCACGACCTTAGATACGTGTATTGGTGGGATGGCGAAGAGGGGCGTTCTGCGAGTTCGTAGCCTCGATGCCCGTGTTATCGTAGTGAAGGTGAGAGCACCGGAGACACATTGGTTTTATTCTGAGCGATAGAGATCCCACGACACGGAAGTGGGAGGTAATCAACATGGACTTCATCACGGGGATTACCTACTTTTCGGAGGAGACATGATTCTATATGGGTTATCGTCGGCGGTGATGACGAAATCAGCCCACTTTCTTCCCGTCGGGGGCGACTTTTTGGTGAGGATTATGCGGACTTTACATCAGGGAGATCGTCGGTGCATGGAGTCCTAGCCTTCGATCATGCTCAGACAGAGAGGAGCCAGTTCGTAACCAGCTGGAGGTCGCTTCGGAGAGGAGTTTAGGGCGCGAGTGAGCACGAGTGCTGCGCATTTTCATCCCGCAGACAGGACGGGCCAGAGGCGGCGCATTATCGGACTCTTGAGGATATCTGCGAGCTTTGTGTTATTGATCAACCGATGGTAGTTGGGAGGATCATTTGCCTCTAGTTGAGTTCGCGTATAATAATAGCTACCACTCCGGTATTGAGATGGCGCCTTATGAGGCCTTGTATGAGAGGAAGTGCGGATCGCCTATAGGATTTAGTTCCGTGGCGAGAGTGCGACCTGAGTGAGACGGATTTGGTGCGGCGGAGCGATGGATAAGAGTGGAAGCTTATCAAGGCGGCTATTGCCGACGGCTGAGTCAAGCCAGATCGCAGTAAATATCACTGAATCATAATCGTCGACATCACGAGTTTCGCGATTGATGATTAGGTTTTCTGAAGAGTGTCACCTTACATGAAGGGTGTGATGGTCGGGAAGAAGAAGCTTCGGCCAAAGTCACGTTAGGCGTTTGAGATTGTCCGCGGGGTAGGCAAGGTTGCCTATGAGTTGAATCTGCCGTCCGATCTGGAGGCGATGCATCGGTGTTTCACGTTTCTATCTTGAGAGATGTATCGGGAGATCCATCCCCAGGAGTACATCCGATTGGCGATGTCGGTGTAGCGAGGTTGCTCGTATGAGAATTCCATGCGCGATAATGCGATACCGTCCCGGAGTTAGGCGTCTGCGAGACGAAGGGAGCGTGGCTTCCGTCAAAGTCTCTTGTGGCGGAACGAGCTCGGGGAGGAGATGAGCGTGGGAAGCCGAGGAGGACATGAGGCAGAAATATGTCCTCACACATTCCCCACCCCCCTCAGGGTAATTCCCTTTCCTACTTGTAAATCTTGCATTACTCGTTTATGCCTAAGTATTGTTTTATGGTAGATGTGTGGCTTTTGCAAAAAGCCCATTTAAGTTTTGAAGAACCTTGCTCGTTATCTGTCTTGGGAGGAACATTAGGGACGAATGTTTCTAAGGGAGAGGAGAATGTTATACGCCCGTATTTCCGTGAGTATATGCAGTAAAGGAATACGTACAAAAGTTTGAGTCTTAAAGTTAGGCCTTGGGCCGATTTTTAGGCCTGACTCACCATGCGAAACGAGTTTTCGGCCGAAATGACGTTTCCACACCGGCTTTGCATTAGGATAAATTCCGAAAGCTATGACATTTTCTAATTTTTGCGGATTTTTGAGGCGTAACACTTTGGACCAGCGAGGAGGCGACGTTTGCCACCTCTCATTGGTGGACTTGTCCATGGCAATAGGGATGAATGGATGACCATCACTTGTCATAAAGTTGGTTAGATATTTTGTGTGCAAGTTGGCTAGGTACACTTGCCCTAATCTTGACCTTACACTTGCCTAGCCTTGGCTAAATCTTGGCCATTGGTTGGCCGTATGTCTTGACCTATAAATACCCCTCTTGAGATGAAGAGTTCTTCATCACAAAGCTTTCAAGTCTAAAAATCCTTCCCTCTCTCATTTGTAAGCAGATTGCGTCCAACACACCTCCTCCGCCCGAGAAGCTTGGTAGAGGCTACCCACTTCCTTTAGCCTGGCAGGCCTACCCTCCATGGTAGAAAAAGTTGCCTTCTTGTATTATTATAATGCCCAAAATACCTAGCCCAAAATACCTTAGTGCTTAGTAGAAGTTGTGAAGAACTAAGGTTTTCATTAGGAGCATACAACTTAGGAGCAAGAGCAACCTTGCTCAGTAGCGACTTTTCAGGATATTTATTGGGCTTACCGAGGAATAACTAATCCTAACCCTCTTTTGAATTAGAGAATAACTTACTTTGTTGTAGAATAAGAATGCGTATAAATACTTGAAGAATATCACAGTAGAAGGGTTTAAAGAGAAGAATATCTGACTGTACTTACATAGGGTGTATTTTCCATGATGAGCACTATATAAAGCTCACTTGGTAGGGTTGTGTCTTTGCCCGGAAACTTTCCGTAGAATTGAGGACCCTACTTAAATTTAGAATGACCCTACTGAGGAATAGTCTAGACTTTGATAGATATACACGTTGACTATTATGAAATTTGATTCTGTAGTAGCGACATGCACTCGACTTGGCGGTGGATTGCGAGAAGGTATGTGGTTCTTCCCTAAAGCATGATATTTTACAATATGTATATAGTGCTGGTGAGCGTGCACATGTGTTAAGCTGAGATAATACTTACGGCAATGCCTCACGGCTTAAGCACTGTGAATAATCACGTCTGTGCAATGCCTCGCGGCTTAAGCACTTTGAATAATAAAGGAAGCCCGAAAAACATTTCAAAAGGACTCTGAATCATTTTACTGAAGAACTAATTGGTTTCTTAAGCGAAGCTTAAGAGTTATACTAAACTTTATGGGAAGTTAAAGTATAACCACTTAAGATTGATAAAAGAAACAAGTTGCCTATGTAATTTCTAACAGGACTTATATGAAATTGTGAAAAGAATAATAAGATGGTTTGATAAAGTAGACATGACATGTTGCCTATGTGTGTTAGTACGCCTGTAGCGTTTGTATAAGTGAGTATCCTTGTACTTATGTTTGTTTAAAGAGATAAGAGTGCGTTATGTTGAAGTGTACTACCTGTCACCTCTTGAGATAATCTGGGAGGTTAAAGGCGCCCTCACGTCTTGGGAGGCCAGACTACGGTGATGCAGGACCGTGATTAAAGAATACCTCATGCGGGTCGGGGGGGCTATCTTGCGGGACTCACGAGAGTTCGAGGAGTTAGTATGCCGGGGTTTATGCCTGCATGCGAGTGCAGCATGTGGCCCACGTCTTGCGGAGACGGCCCGAGTCGGGGCGATCGCAGAGTAGCTACCCTCGATGCGGGGTTATACTGCTCATGCGGGCCACGTCGCAGTGGCCTGTCACCGGACTCCGAGAGGAGTCGAGGATTGGAAACTGCGGGAATGAGGATGTGGCGGTGGCAGCTATTTACGATCATTCGCGGCCTGGAGCAAGGCGATATTACTGATTACTGTTATTGTTGCTCTTGTTTTGTGATGTGGCACTATGTCACGGTTGCCTTAGTTGTTTCACACATATTTGTAAAAGCTGGTTTTAAAAATGATATGTTTTCATTTAAGTACTTTCTGATTTAGCATACTTAGTACTGTTGTGCTTGACACTCCTTCGAGGCTGCGTTCATCTGCGGTAAGAGGCAGCCAGTGCTAGATCCGCATCACTTAGGATCTCTACGTTGGTGTCGGGGAGCTCCGTCTCTTAGGAGCTCTACTTTTAGTATGATCTCACGTTGTAGATAGTTTTTGTCTGATCGGGGGTATGCGCGGGATTACCACTGTCCACGCCATAGTTATATTTTTCCTTAAGTGCAGCTAGTCATGTTTATGCGATTATCCGGATGCTTTGCTAAAAAGCGCTGATTATATATATATGCTTGAGAAAGGCGATGTTTTCTCATAATACATGTCTTGTTTTATAAAGCTGTTTCATGTCTTGCTTTATGTTTATTGAGTTACTCTTTGATGTATGACTACTTGGGTGCCGAGTAAGGCACGATCCGGAGAACCGGAGCGAATTACCGTGACAAAAAAGTGAGTATCTGAGCTTGATTAATCTCGGAAAGTGTCTGACCGTATCTAGTAGAGTCTTGATTATCGATTGTGTTGTGCACCACACCAATAATCAGGGAGGGAGCTATAGGATATTTAGGATTAGTTTCCCGTTCTTCTCGTTCCAGAGATCGTGCTTTGAGAGTACTGTGTTATAGGTTGGACCCTCTCAACGTATTCCTTTCTATGCTGATTATGCCTGCACGTCAAAGTAACAGGCCAAGGGCAAGCGGCGAGGAGAGCTGCTGCTGAGACACCGAGAATCCACGAACTCGAGGACGATTCTATACCGACAGCGAGTTAGTATGGCATATGCTTCGGCCCAGCGAACCACAGTACCCACACCTCTGCATCCACTGATGCAGGGGCGGAGAGTTGAAGTACTGAGGAAGATGTGCCTGCTTCTGGTTGTGGCCCGTCTGAGAGAAAGCGGATCCACAGCGTTCGATTCAGCTCGATCTGCAGTCGCACCGTTGTTCTGACGAGAAGTTTGAGACTCACGAGACTGTCTTGAGTAACTTGCCGCCGAGTTTTATGGATCGAGGTCGGAGGATGATCACGCTTGAGGAGTTCATCAAATCGGCTTGAGAAGGATTTTGAAGTGATTCCCGGGCGTCGGAGAACCGGTCAGTGAT
>CM056719.1:28819720-29144201 GCA_029844215.1 Przewalskia tangutica | reverse complement strand
GTAAGTCTTGATTATCGGTGTGTTGTGCACCACATCTATGTCGAGGAGGTTGCGGAGACATTTAGAGTTGGTTTCCATTCTTCTCGCTCTGAATGTTATGGGTGTCCTGTGGTGTGGTCAGATCTCTAACGTATTCTTTATATCGATTATGCCTCCTTAAAACGCAGGAAGCCAGAAGAAGCGGCGGCGAGAGGAAGTAAACACGGAAAGTTACCCGAGCGAAGGCGATTTTACGAGGTGGTCTTCTGACGGCGGATCTGATACCGCCGGCCCGGCGAGTTTAATGCAGGCGGTAGCTCACGACCCGCGATATCGAGCCTCGATCAGCGGCGAGAGCGGAGATGGGTTGCAAGAATGCTTGATTACTAGTTAGGTTTATGGCGAACGAAGGCCGGTGAGGCCGTGTCTGGTAGCAGTACGCAGCGATCGTTGGAACCGAGGACTTCTTAAGTTGCGATCCGCCGATGTTCTATGGATCGAGAGGCGAGGGGATGACCTCGAGAGTTTATCCAAGCGATTCTGATGGATCAAGTAAAGTGATCAAGGCCTCGAGCGAGTAGCCTGGGTGGTATTAGGTTACGCGTCGGCCGCGTGATCTTTGCAAATGATCATTGGTTTGATTCGGTAAAGGAAGCTGTCCCCGGGGAGGCATGCGCTCAGCGGTGGCATGGGACAAGTTCTCGTGGGGCATTTCTTGCACATTTCTTGCCCTCACAGATGAGGAGGCTCGGGCCGGCAGATTTTTATGTCGTAGAGGCGGGAGATGGCGTGACGGTTCGAGTACAGCGTGGAGTTACGACTTCGTTGGCCCGATATGTCCCGAAGCGTTAAGTGGGCAAATATGGAGGATGTAGTGCACCGCTTCGTCCACTTGGGCTCCGATAACTACCCAGCGGCTTGCTCGGGTGTAGCTCTTGGTAGGGCATGGACATTGCCAGCGTGCGGGCTTATGCACTTGGGTGTGAGAGCGGAGAAGGTCGGCCGAATGACCGGGATCGCAGTGAAGGCGAGCAATGCCCGAGGCCTTTTGGCGACTTCGAGGCGGACCGCCTCGGCCAAGAAAACAGACTAGAAGTTATGCGCCTCGCCAAGATCTGAGCGATCCTCCAGCACTTCGAGGCATCCAGAGTATTGAAGGAGGCGTGTCGGGGCCTCGAGGTTGAAGTTTTGAAAGTAGTAGCGTCATTGGCCGGATAGAGGCCACCCTTACCGGTGTAGGCCGTTGCGATTACCGTAGAATGCATAGAAGTGTCGTCGTGAGTTGTGTCGACGACCGATTCCCGAACCGTGGCCCAAGATCGTGCCTTACCCGTTTCCTAGTGATACAACATCGTATGTCAGTGGAACATAAATGGCAATACAAGACATATTATGAAATATGAAACAATAATCTGAGAAAAACTTGCCTTTCTAAGCATAAATATTATAAATAACAACTTTTTCCAACATACGAGCATGTTTAATCCTTTTACAAACCCTGCCACAATGCACCTACGAGACCTGCTAAGAAATGATACGACAACAATGGCGGGGCGAGTGCCGCCATTACCACTCGAATGTGAAACACCTACAAATAACAGTGACTATACCAGCGATAAGCCTCATGTTCGAGAAAGCGGAGCTTTCGCACACGCAATCGTGACTGGCTAAGAGCGAGGATCAATGGCGGGTGTACCTGCGGTATGAGCGGCCCCAGAAGGAGAATCAAGATCTGTGGCCAGTACCAAGTATGTGAAACTGAAAATACGCATAAATGAAATCATAATAGTCTATAAAGCCCGGGAGACATGTATGATAACCAAACTACAGATTCATTAATAAGTAAGCGATGCGTATCAAGTCAGGACTCGCGCCCTCCGAAGTCATCACTCAAATGTAATCTATGGGTCTCGCGCCCATTTCACAACATCAATCGTGTCCAAGTGGAATACCTTCCTCACTATGCCGTAGCTTTATGATATAAAAGGCACCAAGGAACCTGCATGAGCACCAGGTCCCTGTGCTTATAATAACACCGTCACGGGGTAAGTACTGAAGGCATGGCGGGCCTTCACTAACACCTACGCCCGGTACCAACAAGGTGCATGAAGCGCTATCGCCAAGATGCAATACAGGCGATGTCGCGTCAGACCACATGATCAAAGGCGGCCACTTCCCCGTCATAGTATCTAATGTGCGTGGTTACTAGTCCTGGAGACTCCCGCTGACTCGCGTAGGCCAATCTCAATCGGCTTATGCGCTGAGGCATTCTCACTTGCGCTCGAGGGTAGCTATCTCTCCAGACATCGATCACGGACTTCGCCCAAATCCGCATGGCCACATGGACCGCATGCCGCGACAAAGGGCGAGACACTAACTGCTGGAACTCTCGTGAGCGCGCTCCGCATAGGCCCGCAGGACTGCGTAAGGTATTCTCGAATCATAGGTCCGATCGACCCGCCCCTTGAAGTCCACCACGCGTGACGGAATGTAACCAGCTTAACCCGGCAAGGGGCCATCCCCTGAATCATCTCAAGAGATGAGTGATGTAAAATACTAACACAATGACTTATCGTTAAGCAACATAAGCACAACAAAGGAAACCGCTTTTACGTCTGACCTTCATAACATCACAAGATACTAACAAGTAGCATCCCTACAGCATGTTTACTTATCAATCAACAAGAAAGTATTACAAGGCTATCACAAACCAACACAATCAAGTTATACACAAGTACTTTAAGCTAACAAGTTGAATTATCTACCACTAAAGTACTTAATCATTAAATCTTTAAAAGATCCGGGTGCTTTCACATAGTCACACTGATACAAGTAGTATAAAATAGAGTGAAGTAGACATCCTTTTAAAGAAAATCCAAAACTCTTACCTTTGTAAAATCAAGTAACAACATTACTTTCCAAGCGTCCAAGTTTGCCTAATTTCAAATGTTCCACGTTTGCTTATTTTAGAAAGGTTTAGTAGTTCATAGCCTTTTCATTTAAGAATATAATTTCTTTTAAACAATGCAGAAACATGTAAGTCTTATATGTGAGTAGGATATTCTTGTTTATAACAATCTTATTGCTGACCATGATCTAGGAAATATCATTTTGTCGTCTTAGCTTACATGCGGATGGAAGTTTCTCGGTTTTAATAATATTAATCACAAAACATTTCCTTTTATTAACAGCTGTGATGGTTTGTCGATCACATTCTGATTTCGAAATCGGTAAAACATTCTTAAGCCGTTATACCTAACTTCCCGTAAAGCTAGTATAACTCTTAAGTTTTCAAAAACCAAGTATTACTTCTTTCAAAATGATTCAAAAATCTTTTGAAATACTTCAAGTTCTTTATTAACACATAACAAGCGATTATAGTTCAAATCGATTACCTTTTAAAGACCACAGTATTTTCTTACCAACGTAAAGTTATAACCAACTTCCCATAAAGCGTTATAACACTTTTATGTTTTAAACAATCAAATCGTTTAGCATGTCAATACGTCTACCGTGCTACATAGTTCACACATATCATGCTTTAGAAGAGATGGGAAGAGGTTAGCATACCTCGCGACAGTATCGACTAATAGCAAAGCGCTCAAGTACTTCCTGTCCGCCGGGCTACTCCTTAAGCCAAGTAGATCGCGCGCCATCGTAGTACTTGACCCATAAGGCCACGTAGCATTAACATTTAGATCTCAGCGTAGACATTACTGAAAATCGGCACCTCCCAGCCAGCGTAAATCTCACTCTCTAGTAGGGCGGCTACGAGCCAACCGGGGGTTATACATCTAACGAGCGGGTACAATTCTACTCCACGATGCTACTACAAGTCTCATGTCTGATTGATCACGATTCTTGGGCTTAAGTCAAAAGACATTGCCAACTAACCACGTTCAGTTCTATATATAGTATACTTCAACTATATATTCTAACAACATGTAATTTCCAATTACAATAGAGGACAAGATATTTACCTCGATAAGCGTAATTATCCAAGTATAAAGTCGATCTGGGCAAGCGTTTAGCTCAACTCCAGCGCTCAACCAGCTCTAAACCACCCTGAAGTTCTAACCAGCTTCGCAATACCCAGCGGACTATGGAGATTTTCCTGGGTTTCGGTTTGTGTAGTGACGGAAGTATAATAGTATTTAGGGCTTTTCGTATAGGTATAACCTAGAATACTACAAGGTATCTGGCTAAGGTAATTTGGGCATTACAACAATACTTTTGAGTATTTCTACACCACAAAGGGGTATTATCCCAACAACTAGGCTTGGGGGTACACTCGGCTAGCACACCAGAGGGTGCTGCAGCCACGAGGGAGGCCATGGCCGAACTCAACACAAAGGAGGAGAAGGAGAGCTTTTGAGACTTAGGCAAATTTATGGATGAAGAAGTTCATCAAAGGGAGGGTATTTATACTACAAGAGACGACCAATGGCCAAGATCTAGCCAAGTGCTACCAGTGTAGGGCCAAGATATGCCCAAGTGCCGCTAGTCCCTACTCCCAAAACCCTCACAAATATCTACCAAAATATCTACCACCAGACACCCCATTCGTCAAGTGCGCCTACCTTGCCCACAGATGAGAGGGTGCCAAGTGCAGCCCGCTCGTTGGTCCAAAATGTTGGATCTCTCGGAAAAATCCAAAAAAATAAGAAAAGACATAGCGGAATTTCCTGCATGAGTTATGTAAGCGTTTGCGTCAACGACTCTAGCAGGGTGTTGTGCACAAATGCCATTAATAACCACCTAGGCGCAAGTAGGTGACACGTGTCACCCTCATTAACTAAAATAAAACATCTTAGAAAATATCCTGATGGCCAAAATCTCAAAACAAAAGTATTTGTGGGCCCCACAAAACCGTAAATTTCTCCGTGGGCCGTTGTTATACCATTCGAGCAGCTTCGTGGGATAAATTCGGCTATGACATTTCTAATTTTTGCGGATTTTCGAGGCGTAACACTTTGGACCAGCGAGAGGCGACATTTGCCACCCTCTCATTGGTGGACTTATCACGGTGATAGATGAATGGATGATATCCCTTGTCATAAAGTTGGTTAGATATTTTGTGCAAGTTGGCTAGGTACACTTGCCTCAATCTTGACCTTACACTTGCCTAGCACTTGGCTAAATCTTGGCCATTGGTTGGCCATGTCTTGACCTATAAATACCCTCTTGAGATGAAGGTTCTTCGTCCACAAAAAGCTTCAAGTCTAAAATCCTTCCTCTCGCTTTGTAAACAATTAGTCCAACACACTCCCTTGAAGCTTGGCCGAGGCTACCCCACCCCTAGCCTGGCAAACCTACCCCCTCCCTTGGTAGAAAAGTTGCCTTCTTGTATTATTATAATGCCCAAAATACCTAGCCCAAATACCTTAGTGCTTAGTAGAAGTTGTGAAGAAACAGGTTTCTTAGACATACAACTTAGGAGCAAAACCTTGCTCAGCGACTTTTCTAGGATATTATTGGGCTTACCGAGGTAACTAATCCTAACCCTCTTTTGAATTAGAGAATACTTACTGTTGTAGAATAAGAATCTGTATAAATACTTAGAAGAATATCACGATGAGAAGGGTTTAAAGAAGAATATACTTTGTACTTACATAGGAATTTATTTCCTGATGAACTTATATAGCTCAAAGGGTAGGGTTGTGCTGCCCGACTTTCCATTAGAATTGAGGACCCTCTGTTTAGAATGACCTACGGAATAGTCTAGACTTTGATAGATATCTGTGACTATTATAGGCTGATTCTCTGCGGCGACATACTCGACTTGGCGGTGGATTTCGAGAAGGTATGTGATTCTTCCTAAAGCATGATATTTTACAATATGTATATGATGCGGTGAGCGTACATGTGTTAACGAATAATACTTACGGCAATGCCTCACGGCTTAAGCTGAATAATACGTGACGGCAATGCCTCACGGCTTAAGCACGAATAATAAAGAACGAAAACATTTCAAAAGACTCTTGAATCATTTTCTGAAGAGAACTAATTGGTTTCTTAAGCGAAGCTTAAGAGTTATACTAGCTTTATGGGAAGTTAAGTATAACCACTTAAGATTGATAAAAGAAACAAGTTGCCTATGTATTTCTAATGCATTTATGAAATTGTGAAAGAATAATAAGATGGTTTGATAAGTAGGCATGACATGTTGCTATGTGTGTTAGTACCTTGTAACGTTTGTATAAGTGAGTATCCTTGTTGTACTTATGTTGTTTAAAGATAAGTCGTTATGTTAGTGTACTATCACTCCCTCTTGAGATGATGGAGGTTAAGTCGCCCTCCGATGCGAGGTAGACTCAGCGTGCAGGACCCGTGATTCGAGAATACCTCATGCGGAGTCCAGGGCCTATCGCGAGCTACGAGTTCGAGTTAGTATGCGGGGTTATGCCTCATGCGGTCTATGTGGCCATGCGGACGACGAGTCCGAGGCGATGCGAGGAGTAGCTACACCGATGCGGGGTTATACCTCATGCGGGCCCATGCGAGTGGCCTATGCGACTCAGGAGTCGAGTTAGGCTGCGAGAATGAGGATGTGGGCGAGTGACCTGTTTCGATCATTCGCGACCTAGACAAGGCGTATTACGATTTACCTATTGTTGCTCTTGTTTGTGATGTGGCACTATATGCGGTTGTTTTGGTTGTTTCACACATATTTGTAATGGCGGTTTTAAAAATGATATGTTTTCATTTAAGTACTTTCTGATTTAGCATACTTAGTACTGTTGTCTTGACCTCGCTGAGTGCGTTGCCGTTACTGCCGCAGTAAGGGCAAGCGGTGCTAGATCCGCATCCTTAGGATCTCTACGTTGGTGTCGAACTCCATCTCTTCCGAGGCTCTACTTTTGGTATGATCTCCTGTTGTAGATAGTTTTGTCTGGTCGGGGTATGGCGGGCCCTGTCGCCATAGTTATATTTTCCTTAAGTGCGTAGTAATGTTTATGCGATTATCGGATGTAGCTAAAACATGATTATATATATATTGAAAGCGATGTTTTCTCACATAATCGTATGCTTGTTTTATAAAGCGTTTCATATCTTGCTTTATGTTTCCGATTACTGCGATGTATGACTACTTGGGTGCCGGTGAGGCACGATCCACGGCCCGGGCAATCGTGACAAAGTAGTATCGAGCGATTAATCCTCCGAAAGTGTCTGCACGTATCTAGTAGAGTCTTGATTATCGGTGTGTTGTGCACCACACCAATAATCGAGAGGCTATAGGATATTTAGGATTGGTTTCCGTTCTTCTCATTCGAGATCGTGCTTTAGAGGTGTTATGGGTTGGACCCTCTAACGTATTCCTTTCACATGCTGATTATGCCTCCACGTAAGGCAACCGGGCGGAGAAGCGCAAGGCAGCGGCAGAGGCGCTAGCGAGACACCCGAGTCACGAGGTTCGGCCCGTCCCATACCGAGGCAGCGAAGTTCTATGGCGCCGCCGGCCCGGCGAGACCACGATACCCACACCTCGCATCCCATGATGCAGGGGCGGAGGAGTTAGAAAGTACAAGGAGATAGCCAGCTTTTAGCTAAAGTTGTGGCCCGACACGAGAAAGTGAATCTGTGATTCAGTTCGGCTCAGCCGGTCGCCGTTGTTCACCCGAGGCGAGAGAAGTTTGAGGCTACGAGACTTCTTGAGTGTAGTGCGGAGTTTTATGGATCGAGGCGGAGGATGATCCGCAGGAGTTCATCCGTCGGCGAGGATTTTGAGTGATCGGGCGTCGGAGACCGAGTCCGTGATCTTTGGTTCATAGGTGCGTGATCCGTGATCGATTGGTTTGATTCGCGGGAGTTATCCGGGAAAGCACGCGTCCCGGCTACTGCAGGATGAGTTCTCGAGGCTTTCTCGCTCACTTCTTGCCTCGCGGATGAGGAGGCGCGGCTGATAGATTTTTACACGAGGCGAGAAGGGCGCTTGTCGAGTACAATGTCGGGTTTGATTCATTGGCTCGATATGTCCCGCATTGCAGCGAATATGGAGGATAGGGTGCACCGCTATGTCCAGGCTGAGACGACTATATGGCCGAAGTCATGTGCGGGGTTTCTCTCCAGCCGGAGTATGGACATTACCGCGTCGCGAGCTCACGCGGATGCGAGGCGCAGAGTCGGCGAGTGGGCCAGACGGCCGAGAAGAAGGCCGGGCGGGAGGGTCTCGGTGGTTATCGTGGTGGCGGCCTCGGCAGATTAGCCTGGGTCGCACCACGCCCGGCCTGAGCACTCCGCACCGTCCTCGGCCACGACCCGCGATTTTGGCAGGCGGGCCCGGGGCTTGAGCGTCGAGGTAGCGCAGTGCGGCCGACAGGACCACCCGAGTGGGCCGTCGGTAGATCCCATTACGGGAAGTGTGGTACTACTTTTGGATCTTATTACGGTTGGCTGTGGTCACTGCGGCTATGGCCGGAGCGTGCGGTGGTAGGGCTCGACCTTCGAGTTCTTGCGGCCATCATCTCCTACGATTACTCGCCGGGGCGGGGTGCTCATGGGTCAGCCAGGTGCGGCCAGAGCCGTGGCTCGAGTCGATTCTAGCGGTCCTGACGCGTTTATGCTTTAATCCGTCCAGCGAGATCAGGAGGCCTCGCCGATGTAAATCGCGAGGTACCTTATCGGTTTACGGTTTGATATGTATGCTTTGATAGATCAGGTTCTACTCTGTCTATATATCTCCCCTTGTTGCTAGTAGGATGAGGATAGAGCAGAGTCCATAGACCGCTTTCGAGGTAGCTACGCCATGAAGTGATTCGGTGGTAGCTCGGCGGGTATATAGAGCTTGTCTGTGATGCATTCGATCGTCGGACCGCGGCGACTTGATAGAGTTGGAGATGATTGACTCGATGTGATCATAGGGATGGATTGGCTAGCTTCACACGCCAATGTAGATGCAGAGAGAGAATAGTGCAGTTCGGTTTCACGAGGAGCCGGTTGTTGAGTGGGAGGGGCCCGGTATCGAGGGGTAGGTTTATTTCCTACCTCAAGGCTAGGAAGATGGTGCGAGAAGGGTATATCTACCATCTCGTTGGGTGTTTGATCTTCGAAGTGCGGTGCCAGATTTTCCGTCGATTCGTGTGGTCGTGAGTTCCCAGGCGTGTTTCGGATGACCTCCGGGTATCCCTCACGAGAGGAGATCGAGTTTGTATAGATGTGTTGCGGATACCGGCCTATTTCCATTCCGCCATAGAATGGCACTCGCCGAGTTGAGAGAGTTGAAGGATCACTTTAGGGATTTGCTAGAGGCGGCTTCATTAGGCCTGAGTGTTTCTCCGCAGGAGCGCCTGGTATTGTTCGTGAAGAAGAAGGGCGGGGCCTTTGCATGTGTGTTGATCTGACGGTAACAAGGTGACCATTAAAGCAGATACCCTTCCTAGGATTGATGATTTGTTCGACCAATTGCGAGTGCGAGATGTTTCTCAAGATTGATGCGATCGGGCTATCATCAGTGCAGTGAGAGAGGTGGATGTCCACAGAATTGCATTCGGACGATGCGGGCATTATGAGTTGAGGTCATGTCTTTTGGGTTGACCAATGCTCGTGGTATTCATGGATTTGATGAACCGAGTGTTCAAACCATTTCGGACACGTTTGTGATAGTGTTCATTGATGATATCTTGGTTTTATTCTCGCTCGTAGCGAGGGCATGCGGAGCATTTGAGGCTGTCTTGTGATTCTCCAGACCAGCGGTTATGCGCCAAGTTTTCCAAATGTGAGTTTTGGTTGACTTGATGGCGTTTCTTGGGCATATTAGCCGGGGCTGATGGCATTCGAGTTAATCTGGCCAAGATCGAAGCGATCGGAGACTTAGCCTGAACCTCTTACTCCGAGAGGTTCGCGATTTACAGGCACTTGCAGGGTATTATCCGGTTCGTGGAGAAGTTTGCTTCTATCTACGCACCATTGACTAGGGCGACTCGAATGCAGCCAAGTTCGATGGACTGATGCTTGTGAAGCGGGGTTTCGATTCTTGAAGGAGGCGGCGGCCGCCCCGTTCTTACTCTTCGGAGGTCGGATGGTTATGTCGTGTATTGTGATGCGTCGGGCATCGGGTTGGGATGTGTGTTGATGCGGCATGGGAGTTATAGCATATGCATCGGCGGTGAAGAAACACGAGGAACTACCCACCCATGATTTGAGTTAGCGGTTGTGATTCACGCTTTGAAGATCTGGAGGCACTATTTGTATGGGGTTCACGTGGATATTTTACAGAGACCACAGAGCCTGGTATATCTTGACCAGAGGAGTGAACTTACGATGCAGACGGTGGTTAGAGTTGCTTAAGGATTACGATGTGGACATCCAGTACCACGGGCAAGGCCAATATTGTGGCGAATGCCGCCAATCGTGAAGTCGATGGGAGCCTATCGGATGTGCGGCTAGAGAGAAGGGACATGGTTGCGTAATTTGCACGATTAGCGAGCCTTGGTGTCCGTTTGATTGATTACGATAGCAATGGGGTTAGAGTTCGTGAGGTTGCCGAGTCTTCCATCGTTGAGGAGGTGAAGAAGCACGATTCGAGGATCCGGCTTTGATTCGATATCGTGTCTGACTCTTCGTGAGGCAAAGGTCGCGCGAGTAGCACCATGGGTGCTAAGGTTTGAGGAGCGGGTTGTGTGTTCGAGATGTTTGAGGACTTGGCGAGTTCTTGGGAAGCACACACAAGCGGCGTTACTCTATCCATCCGAGTCGACCAAGATGTACCACGACCTTGGATCTGTGTATTGGTGGGATGGCTTGAAGGGGCGTTGCGAGTTCGTAGCTCGGTGCGTGTTGTCGCGGTGAAGGTAGAGCACGGAGACACGGTGGTTTTATTCTGACGATAGAGATCCCGGCACGGAAGTGGGAGGTAATCAACATGGACTTCATCACGGGATTACCTCCCACTCGGAGGAGACAGGATTCGATATGGGGTATCGTCGACAGGCTGACGAAATCAGCCCACTTTCTTCCCGTCAGGACGACTTTTTCGGCTGAGGAGTATGCCAGACTTTACATCCCAGAGATCGTCAGACTGCGTGGAGTCCCTACTTCGATCATATCGCTCGAGGAGCCAGTTTCTGCGGCTGGAGGTCCTGAGAGGTTTAGGGGCGAGTGAGCACGATCGCATTTCATCCTGAGCAGACGGACGGGCAGAGCGCACTATCGGACTCTTGAGGATATCTGCGAGCTGTGTTATTGACCGATGGTAGTTGGGAGGATCATTTGCCTCTAGTTGAGTTCGCGTATAATAATAGCTACCACTCCGGTATTCGATGGCGCCTTATGAGGCCTTGTATGGGAGAAGTGCGGATCGCCTATAGGTTGGTTCGAGGTAGGCGAGTGCGGCTAGTGGGACCAGATTTGGTGTGGCGATGGATAAGGTGAAGCTTATCAAGGCGTATTGACGGCTCGTAGTCGGCCAAGTCGTATCACGAGATCATCGTCGTCGACATGCAGAGTTGCGATTGATGATTGGGTTTTCTGAAGGTGTCACCATGAAGGTGTGATGAGATTCGGAAGAAGAAACTCGGCCCAGGTACATTGGGCCGTTTGATTGTCGCGTGGTAGGCAAGTTACTATGAGTTGGATCTGCCGTCCGATGGAAGCGATGCATCCGGTGTTTCACGTTTCTATCTTTGAGAGATGTATCGGGGATCCATCTAGTGTACGTCCGATTGGCGATGTCGGGTGACCGAGGGTTATCGATGAGGAGATTCATAGCGATAATCGATCGTCGAGTTAGGCGTCTGCGGACGAAGGGCGTGGCCAGTCAAAGTCTTGTGGCGGAGCGAGCTCGAGGAGGAGATGACGTGGGGCCGGGGAGGACATGAGTGATATCCTCGCTGTTCCCCGCCTCCGGGTAATTCACTTTCCTACTTGTAAATCTTCATTATCGTTTATGCTGAAAGTGTTGTTTATGGCGTGTGTGGCTTTGCAAAGCTGTTTAAGTTTTGAAGAACCTTATCGTTATACATCTTGGGAGAACATTCGACGAATGTTTCTAAGGAGGGAGAATGTTATACCGTATTTCCAGTATGTACGTAAAGGAATACGTACAAAAGTTTGAGTCTTAAAGTTAGGCCTTGGGCGATTTTTAGGCACAACTCACAATGACGATTTTCGGCGAAGCGTTTCCACGACTTCGTGGATAAATTCGACTATGACATTTCTAATTTTTGCGGATTTTTAGAGAGGCGTAACACTTTGGACCAGCGAGAGGCGACATTTGCCACCCTCTCATTGGTGGACTTGTCACGGCAATAGGGCGAATGGATGACCATCCTTGTCATAAAGTTGGTTAGATATTTTGTGTGCAAGTTGGCTGGTACACTTGCCTAATCTTGACCTTACACTTGCCTAGCACTTGGCTAAATCTTGGCCATTGGTTGGCCATGTCTTGACCTATAAATACCCTCTTGAGATGAAGAGTTCTTCATCCACAAAAGCTTTCAAGTCTAAAAATCCTTCCCTCTCCCTTTGTAAGCAATTCGTCCAACACACCCTCCCTTGGAAGCTTGGCCGAGGCTACCCCACCCCTAGCCTGGCAGAAACCACCCCCTCCCTTGGTAGAAAAGTTGCCTTCTTGTATTATTATAATGCCCAAAATACCCTAGCCCAAATACCTTAGTACTTAGTAGAAGTTGTGAAGAACTACAAGGTTTGTGGACATCTGACTTAGGAGCAAAACCTTGCTCGGTATGACTTTTCTAGGATATTATTGGGCTTACAGAGGTAACTAATCCTAACCCTCTTTTGAATTAGAATACTTCTTGTTGTAGAATAAGAATAAGTATAAATACTTAGAAGAATATCACGATGAAGGGTTTAAAAGAAGAATATCTGTTGTACTTACATGGAATTTTCTGATGAGACTTATATAGCTCACGGGTAGGGTTGTGCTGCCCGACTTTCCGTAGAATTGAGGACCCTCTGTTTAGAATGACCTACAGAATAGTCTAGACTTTGATAGATATCTGTGACTATTATGAAATTTGATTCTGCTGCGCGACATACTCGACTTGGCGGTGGATTTAGAGAAGGTATGGTTCTTCCTAAAGCATGATATTTTACAATATGTATATAGTGCGGTGAGCGTACATGTGTTAGCTGAATAATACTTACTGCAATGCCTCACGGCTTAAGCTTTGAATAATACGTCTGTGATGCCTCACGGCTTAAGCTGAATAATAAAGAAGCGAAAACATTTCAAAAGGACTCTTTGAATCATTTCTGAAGAGAACTAATTGGTTTCTTAAGCGAAGCTTAAGAGTTATACTAGCTTTATGGGAAGTTAAGTATAACCACTTAAGATTGATAAAAGAAACAAGTTGCCTATGTATTTCTAAGACTTATATGAAATTGTGAAAAGAATAATAAGATGGTTTGATAAGTAGACATGACATGTTGCTATGTGTGTTAGTACGCTTAACGTTTGTATAAGTGAGTATCCTTGTTGTACTTATGTTGTTTAAAGATAAGTCGTTATGTTAGTGTACTATCACTCACCTCTTGAGATGATCTAGGAGGTTAAGCGCCTCCGATGCGGGGTGAACTCGGTGATGCAGGACCATGATTCGAGAATACCTCAATGCGGGTCGAGGGGCTATGCGGGCTACGAGTTCGAGTTAGTATGCGGGGTTATGCCTCATGCGGTCTATGTGGCCATGCGGACAGCGAGTCGGGGCGATGCGAGGAGTAGCTACCCTCGATGCGGGGTTATACCTCATGCGGGCCCGTGCGAGTGGCCTATCGCGGACTCCGAGTCGAGATTAGGCTTGCGAGAATGAGGATGTGGGCGAGTGGCCTGTTTCGATCATTCGCGGCCTAGACAAGGCGTATTCTGATTACCTATTGTTGCTCTTGTTTGTGATGTGGCACTATGTGCGGTTGCCTTGGTTGTTTCACACATATTTGTAAACTGGTTTTAAAAATGTTATGTTTTCATTTAAGTACTTTACAGTTTCGCATACTTAGTACTGTTATGCGACCTCGCTTGAGGCTGCGTTCATGCCGCGGTAAGGGCAGCAGTGCTAGATCCGCATCCTTAGGATCTCTACGTTGGTGTCGGGAGCTCCGTCTCTTGGAGGCTCTACTTTTGGTATGATCTCCTGTTGTAGATAGTTTTTATGCGATCGGTATGGCGGCCACTGTCGCCATAGTTGTATATTTCCTTAAGTGCTGTAGTCATGTTATGCGATTGTCGGATGTAGCTGCTAAAACATGATTATATATATATCTTGAAAAGCGTGTTTTCTCACATGTCATGTCTTGTTTTATAAATGTTTCATGTCTTGCTTTATGTTTCCGATTACTCGATGTATGACTACTTGGGTGCCGATGGCGCGATCCACGGGCCGGAGCAGGTCGTGACAAAAGTAGTATCGAGCGATTAATCTCGGAAAGTGTCTGAACCGTATCTAGTAAGTCTTGATTATCGGTGTGTTGTGCACCACCCAATAATCGAGGAGGCTATAGGATATTTAGGATTGGTTTCCGTTCTTCATTCAGATCGTGCTTTAGAGGCGTGTTATAGGTTGGACCTCTAACGTATTCCTTTCTATGTGATTATGCCTCGCGTAAGGCAACCGGGCCGAAGGGCAAGCGGCCGAGAGGCGCTAGCGAGACACGAGTCACGAGGGCTCGGGACCGATCTATACGAGAGGCGGCGAGTTCTATGGCGCCGCGGCCCAGCGAGACGCGCAGTACCCACTCGCATCCCGCGATGCAGGCGGAGAGTTAGGAAACAAGGAGATAGCCCGACTTTGGCTAAAGTTGTGGCCCGTCTGAGAGAAGCTGGATGCGGCGGTTCGATTCGGCTCGATGCGTCGCGCCGTTGTTCACGAGGCGAAGAGTTTGAGGCTCTGAGACTTCTTGAGTGTAGCGCGGGAGTTTTATGGATCGAGTGGGAGGATGATCGCGAGGAGTTCATCCGTCGACGGAGATTTTGAGTGATCGGGCGTCGGAGACCGAGTCAGTGATCTTTGGTTCCACGTAAATTGCGTGATACGCGATCGATTGGTTTGATTCATGGGAGTTATCGGGAAACCGCGTCCCGGCTACTTGGGATGAGTTCTCGAGGCTTTCCTCGCTCACTTCTTGCCTCGCGGATGAGGAGGCGCGGTGATAGATTTTACTGCGAGCGAAGGGCCTTGTCGAGTACAATGTCGAGTTTGATTCATTGGCTCGATATGTCGGCGTTAGTAGCGAATATGGAGGATAGGGTGCGCTATGTCAGGCTGAAGCGACTATATGGCGAGTCATGTGCGGGGTTTCTCTCGGCCGGGTATGGACATTACCGCGTGCGAGCTCGCGCCCTTGGATGCGAGGCGCAGAGTCGGCGAGTGGGCGGGCAGCGAGAAGAAGGCCGGGGCGGAGGAGGTCTTACGGTGGTTGCTCGTGGTGGCGGCCTCGGCGGTCTAGGTCGCACCGGCCCGGCCTGAGCACTCTGCACCGTCCTCAGCCGCAGCCCACGATTTTGAGGCGGACCGGGGCCCGGGGCTTGACGTCGAGGTAGCGTGCTGGCGGTCGGGACCACCACGGTGTGGCCGTCGGTAGATCCCATTACGGGAAGTGTGGTACTACTTTTGGATCTTATTCTGATTGTAGCGGCGGTCACTGCGGTATCAGGCCGGCGTGGCCCAGTGGTAGAGGCTCGACGCCGAGTTACATTGCGCCGTCATCTCCTCTGATTACTCGCCGGGCGAGGTGCTCGTGGGTCGGCCAGTCGCGTGGCGAGAGGCGTGGCTCGATCGATTCTAGCGGTCCTCGAACGCATTTATGCTGTCGGTAAGCGAGGATCGGGAGGCCTCGCGATGTAAATCCGCGGTACCTTATCGGTTCGGTTTGATATGTATGCTTTGATAGATCGGGTTCTACCTGTCTTATATATCTCCTTGTTGCTAGTAGGATAGGGATAGAGCACGAGTCCATAGACCACCGAGGTAGCTACGCGTGATGGTGATTCGGTGGTAGCTCGGCGGGTATATAGAGCTTGTCTGTGATCATTCACGATCGTGGAGACCACAGCCGACTTGATAGAGTTGGAGATGATTGACTTGATGTGATCATGGGGATGGATTGGCTAGCTTCTGCTACGCCAATGTAGGTGCGAGAGAGAGAATAATGCAGTTCCAGTTTCACGAGGCGGTTGTTGAGTGGGAGGAGCGCGGTATCGGCAGGGTAGGTTTATTTCCTACCTCGAGGCTAGGAAGATGGTGCGAGAAGGGTATATCTACCCGTCGTTGGGTGTTTGATCTTTGAAGGCTGCGGTACGATTTTCCGTCGATTCGATGGTCAGTGAGTTCCCAGGCGTGTTTCGGATGACCTCCGGGTATCCCTCACGAGAGGAGATCGAGTTTTGTATAGATGTGTTGCGGATACTCGGCCTATTTCCATTCCGCCTGAGAATGGCACTGCGAGTTGAGAGAGTTGAAGGATCGGCAGGGATTTGCTAGAGAAGGGCTTCATTAGGCCTAGTGTTTCTCCACAGGAGCGCGGTATTGTTCGTGAAGAAGAAGGGCGGGGCCAGCTGCGCATGTGTGTTGATTACGAGCGGTGAACAAGGTGACCATTAAAACAGATACCCCCGCCCCAGGATTGATGATTTGTTCGACCAATTGCAGGGTGCGAGATGTTTCTCCAAGATTGATCTGCGATCGGGCTATCATCAGGTGCGAGTCAGAGAGGTGGATGTCCCTAGGTGCATTAGGACGTGCGGGCATTATGAGTTCGAGTCGTGTCTTTTAGGTTGACGATGCTCGGTATTCATGGATTTGATGAGCCAGTGTTCAAACCATTTTGGACCGTTTGTGATAGTGTTCATTGATGATATCTTGGTTTATTCTCGCTCGAGCGAGGAGCATGCTGACATTTGAGGTATCTTGTGATTCTCGAGACCCGTGATTGTACGCCAAGTTTTCCAAATGTGAGTTTTGGTTGACTTGATGGCGTTTCTTGGGCATATTAGCCGGTGATGGCATTCGAGTTAATCTGACCGAATCGGCGATCGAGGACTTGGCCTGAACTCTTACTCCGCGGAGGTTCGCGATTTACGGGCCTTGCGAGGTATTATCGGTTCGTGGAGAAGTTTGTATCTACGCACCATTGACTAAGGTGACTCGAGAAGCGGCCAAGTTTGATGGTGATGCTTGTGGCGGGGTTTCGATTCTTGAAGGAGGCGCGGCCGCCCGTTCTTACTCTTCGGAGGTCGGATGGTTATGTCGTGTATTGTGATCGTCGGGCATCGGGTTGGGATGTGTGTTGATGCGGCATGGCGAGTTATAGCATATCGTCGGCGGTGAAGAAACACGAGAGGAACTACCCGCATGATTTGGAGTTGGCGGTATGATTCACGCTTTGAAGATGGAGGCACTATTTGTATGGGGTTGGCGTGGATATTTTTACGGACCACAAGAGCCTCAGGTATATCTTCGGCCGGAGGAGGTGAACTTACGGCGAGGCGGTGGTTAGAGTTGCTTAAGGATTACGATGTGGACATCTGTACCACGAGCAAGGCCAATATTGTGGCGAATGCCCTTAGTCGTAGGTCGATGGGAGCCTATCGGATGTGCTGACTAGAGAGAAGGGACATGGTTCGTAATTTGCAGGAGTTTGCGAGCCTTGGTGTCAGTTTGATTGATTGTGATTGAAATGGTGTTAGAGTTAGTGAGGTTGCGAGTCTTCCATCGTTGAGGAGGTGAAGAGGCACGATTCGAGATCCGGCTTTGATTCGATATCGTGATCTGACTCTTACGTGAGGCAAGGGTCCTTTTGAGGTACTTTGATGGGGTGCTAAGGTTTGAAGCGGAGTTGTGTGTTCGGATGTTTGAGGACTTGTAGCGAGTTCTTGGGAAGCACGGCGGCGTTACTCTATCCATCGAGTCGACCAAGATGTACCACGACCTTAGATCGTGTATTGGTGGGATGGCTTGAAGAGGGCGTTGCGAGTTCGTAGCTCGGTGCCGTGTTGTCGGCGGTGAAGGTAGAGCACGAGAGACACGGTGGTTTATTCTGACGATAGAGATCGAGCACGGAAGTGGGAGGTAATCAACATGGACTTCGCGGGATTACCTGCGCACTCGGAGGAGACATGATTCTATATGGGTTATCGTCGACGGATGGCGAAATCAGCCCACTTTCTTCCGTCGGGGCGACTTTCGGTGAGATTATGCGGACTTACATCAGAGATCGTCGGTGCGAGTCCTACCGATCATATCAGACAGAGCCCGGTTCACGGCCAACAGAGTCCTTCGAGAGGGTTTAGGGCCTTGGTGAGCTTTGATCTTGCATTTCATTCCTGAGACGAGACGGGCGAGCGCACTATCGGACTCTTGAGGATATCTGCGAGCTGTGTTATTGACGAGTGGTAGTTGGGAGGATCATTTGCCTCTAGTTGAGTTCGCGTATAATAGCTACCACTCGGTGTCGGATGGCGCCTTATGAGGCCTTGTATGGGAGGAAGTGCGGTCGCCTATAGGTTGGTTCGAGGTAGGCGAGTGCGGCTAGTGGGACCAGATTTGGTCTGCGAGCGATGGATAAGGTGAAGCTTATCAGGCGGCTATTGACATTTCGAGTCGGCAGTCGTATCTGAGATCATCGTCGACATCACAGGTTTGGATTGATGATTGGGTTTTCTGAAGGTGTCACCCATGAAGGGTGTGATGAGATTCGGGAAGAAGAAACTTCGAAGGTACATTGGGCGTTCAGTTGTCCGCGAGGTAGGCAAGGTTGCCTATGAGTTGAATCTGCCGTCCGATCACGGAGGCGGTCGTCCGGTGTTTCACGTTTCTATCTTTGAGAGATGTATCGGGATCCATCTAGGGTACATCCGATTGGCGATGTCGGTGGCGAGGGGTTATCGTATGAGGAGATTCCCATAGCGATGTCGTCGTCGAGTTAGGCGTCTGCGGACGAAGGGCGTGGCCGTCGAAGTCTTGTGGCGGAGCGAGCTCGAGGAGAGATGACGTGGGAAGCGAGGAGGACATGAGGCGAAGTATCCTCACTGTTCCCACCTCGGTAATTCACTTTCCTACTTGTAAATCTTCATTATCGTTTATGCCTAAGTGTTGTTTATGGTAGTGTGTGGCTTTTGCAAGCTTTAAGTTTTGAAGAACCTTATCGTTATCTCTTGGGAGGAACATTGGGCGAATGTTTCTAAGGAGAGAGAATGTTATACCCGTATTTCCGAGTATGTACGTAAAGGAATACGTACAAAAGTTTGGTCTTAAAGTTAGGCCTTGGGCGATTTTTAGGCCTGACTCACGAAAGCGATTTCCGACGAAGCGTTTCCACGACTTCGTAGGATAAATTCCGGCTATGACATTTCTAATTTTTGCGGATTTTACGAGAGGCGTAACACTTTGGACCAACGAGAGGCGACATTTGCCACCCTCTCATTGGTGGACTTGCGGCAATAGGGCGAATGGATGACCATCCTTGTCGTAAAGTTGGTTAGATATTTTGTGTGCAAGTTGGCTAGGTACACTTTCCTAATCTTGACCTTACACTTGCCTAGCACTTGGCTAAATCTTGGCCATTGGTTGGCCATGTCTTGACCTATAAATACCTCTTGAGATGAAGAGTTCTTCGTCCACAAAAGCTTTCCAAGTCTAAAATCCTTCCTCTCTTTGTAAGCAATTCGTCCAACACACCCCCTCCTTGAGAAGCAGAGGCTACCCCCCAGCCTGCGAAACCTACCCCCTCCCTTGGTAGAAAAGTTGCCTTCTTGTATTATTATAATGCCCAAAATACCTAGCCCAAATACCTTAGTGCTTAGTAGAAGTTGTGAAGAACTTACAAGGTTTCCTGGAGCATACAACTTAGGAGCAAAACCTTGCTCAGTGCGACTTTTCTAGGATATTATTGGGCACGAGGTAACTAATCCTAACCCTCTTTTGAATTAGAGAATACTTCTTGTTGTAGAATAAGAATCTGTATAAATACTTAGAAGAATATCATGATAGAAGGGTTTAAAGAAGAATATCTGTTGTACTTACATAGAATTGTTTTCTGATGAACTTATATAGCTCAGGGTAGGGTTGTGCTGCCCGACTTTCCATAGAATTGAGGACCCTCTTTAGAATGACCTACAAAATAGTCTAGACTTTGATAGATATACGTGACTATTATAGGTGATTCTGCTTGCGACATACTCGACTTGGCGGTGGATTTGAGAAGGTATGTGATTCTTCCTAAAGCATGATATTTTACAATATGTATATAGCGGTAGGCGTACATGTGTTAAGCGAATAATACTTACGGCAATGCCTCACGGCTTAAGCTTTGAATAATACGTGCGGCAATGCCTCGAGCAAGCACGAATAATAAAAGCGAGAACATTTCAAAAGGACTCTTGAATCATTTTTCTGAAGAGAACTAATTGGTTTCTTAAGCGAGCAAGAGTTATACTAGCTTTATGGGAAGTTAAGTATAACCACTTAAGATTGATAAAAGAAACAAGTTGCCTATGTATTTCTAACGGACTTATATGAAATTGTGAAAGAATAATAAGATGGTTTGATAAGTAGACATGACATGTTGCTATGTGTGTTAGTACGCATAACGTTTGTATAAGTGAGTATCCTTGTTGTACTTATGTTGTTTAAAGATAAGTCGTTATGTTAGTGTACTATCACTCGCCTCTTGAGATGATCTGGAGGTTAAGGCGCCTCCGTCACGGGGTAGACTCGGTGATGCAGGACGTGATTCGAGAATACCTCGTGCGGGTCGGGGGCCTATCTTGAACTCTGAGTTCGAGTTAGTATGCGGGTTATGCCTCATGCGGTCTATGTGGCCATGCGGACAGCGAGTCGGGGCGATGCGAGAGTAGCTACCCTCGTGCGGGGTTATACCTCATGCGGGCCCGTGCGAGTGGCCTATGCGGACTCGGGAGTCGAGATTAGCTTGCGAATGAGGATGTGGCGAGTGGCCTGTTTGATCATTCGCGGCCTAGACAAGGCGTATTCTGATTACCTATTGTTGCTCTTGTTTGTGATGTGGCACTATATGCGGTTGCCTTGGTTGTTTCACGTATTTGTAAAATGGTTTTAAAAATGATATGTTTCGTTTAAGTACTTCTGATTTCGCATACTTAGTACATTGTGACCTCCTTGAGGCTGCGTTCATGCCGCGGTAAGCAAGCAGTGCTAGATCCGCGTCCTTAGGATCTCACGTTGGTGTCGGAGCTCATCTCTTGGAGGCTCACTTTTGGTATGATCTCCTGTTGTAGATAGTTTTATCTGATCGGGGTATGGCGGGACTGTCGCCATAGTTATATTTTCCTTAGAGTGCGTAGTCATTTATGCGATGTCGGATGTTGCTAAAACATGATTATATATATATGAAAGGCGATGTTTTCTCACATGTCTGTCTTGTTTTATAAAGCTGTTTCATGTCTTGCTTTATGTTTATTGATTACTCGATGTATGACTACTTGGGTGCCGGTAAGGCACGATCCGAAGCCGGGCAGTCGTGACTGCGTGACCATTCAGAAAATAAAATTCCATAATTCTCTAATATTCGAAGTCAGAATACGGCGAATCGATTCCCGTTCGCGAACACTTTTTCCCAAGCAGAAACTTCGTGGAAAAATCACCTCTTTCTTCCTTTCCAATCTTTACATGCCATTATGCACAAATGCGTCGTCGCTCACATACCACGGAACTACGGGTATAACATTCTTCCCAGAAACATTCGTCCGAATGTTCCTTCTAAATCTCAAAACAAGCGTCAATATAGTCTTCACCATACTTACGAAACAATCTGCCATACGCCACGAGAAAATACTGCGCAACATACTTATATCCAAGTCTCACGAGGAAACACCTCTAACATCACCACAAATAATACCACCTTTGTCACTTTGTCGCGAGCCTTGCTCAGGCGACGAACAAATGGTGCGGTGCGTCGATCTTGAAGGCCGTGCCTCGAACCACTTACCAAATTTAAATCTTTAGTTTCCAAAACTCGGGGTTACTATCTCTTTACGTGGGCATCATTAGCGGGAACGATGGATGGATCTTGATACTTTCGAACATAACAATCGAAAATGGACGTCTGCCTCCCAGTCGGACGGCAAAGCTAACATATAAGCGACTGGCCTATTCTTCATGAACTCTTAAGGCCCAAGTAACTCGGGCTAAGTTATACATTTCCAAAACTCGTCACTGTCAATGGGGTGGTACTTTCAAGAAGACCGACCAACTCGAACTCTAGCGCGTCATTATCATACGATTATACGAGTGCGAACTTCTTCTAGATGAGCTTTCACTATCCGATCTGCTGGAACAAGCTGAACATTTATGCGAACCTTGCGACATCGAACCAATCGGCCGTGACTTACACTTCCGCCCCTACAAGGCCATAGGGCGACCTCGACGCTGAAATGGTAGCTTAGCGCTCCTCGAGGCAACAATCACGACTTCACAGATTCCACATGCTGGCGAAGCGAATGCGGTCCGAGACTGCTGAGTCCTTAACACGCTTGGCAAAACTTCCGAAACAACAATGACCACTACTGGGCTCCTTTATCTGTCATAAGGTGAAGGTAGGCACGTGCGACGCCTTACAACCTACGATAAAACAACTGTAGAGTAGCGGTCTTTGCTAGAAAGCAAGGCGGTGACCTCGCCGGCGGGACTCTTGGTCGAATCGTCCGAAGTCGTCTGGCTAACTAAACTGGGCCTAACACCTGCGTGACACTACCCAAGGCGGGACCACGCGGACGGACCCGCGCTGAACATGCGCGGGTTGACCCGCGTGGCCTTTCAAGCCGAGGCCGTGGCGCAAAATACCATCTGAAGGAACATTCTCACAAAACGTTCACGAAAACCTAGCGGTCTTCTTAGCTCGACTACCCCCTTCGATTCCACACTAGGGACCTATCCCAAACATAACTCACGTGCGCTATGCACTTCCGATAAAGTCGAACATAACACTACACCTTTCTGAGATGGCCCGCTCCCAAAAGGTCTACGTAAAAAGCTCTAAGGCTCGCGCCTTCTATCCCCAAAATCTTACTCGGTTAAACAACGGCAGATCTAATCACGACTAACACGCTATTTCGAGAACATAGCACTTAAGGTATACTCGCTTATCACACATCTTGATCTACAGGGTTAAAGATATATCTATATCTCTTGCTTCACTTAATCGTTCTAATCAAACCGCCGTCAGGCGCATAAGGAAGGTGGCGACTACCGTCGATCACGAAGGCTAAGTCCTCCTCTGAGGACACTCTTTCGACAATGGACCACGGCGGTCATAGGTGCAACAAGTACCCGACTAAAGACGACATTCCGGGATGGCGTGCATCCTGTAATGAGCCGGAAGATGCGGAGCTCGACGACTCCTGCGTACCCGAGCGTCACGAAATCCGTGGAAGACCACTTTATGTCTTGGTGGGCGTGCATAATCAAATCTCTTTGGTGAGGTGGCTTCGTCGAAAGTTACCAAAGGACCTTCTTTGCTCGCGGCCTTACCTGCTCGCTTGGTTAACCCGTGATCTCTACGTTTTCGACTGCTTTGTACATAAGCCGTACAGGCCATGCTCAACAGTGAAGAATTACTCTTGCACAACCTCTCTTAGGTAGTCATCAAGACTCGTGGTACATCGGTATAATCTCACGGTAGCCAAATCCATAGCTAATGTGGTCGCCTCTTTGCAATCTATATTGTTATTCGATCGTGGGCGAAGGTTCAATATCATGGACGATAGGAGCTGCGTCGCCAGTGCTAAACTTCTGCGGGGCTAGTGGCGTCGCGAAATCCCGAATGAAGCACTACCCAGGTAATGATTGGGCTGTGCCCTCGCCACCACGAACTCTACTCGCGGCTCCTCGGCCTTGCCCTCACAGGCGGGTTGCCTACGCGGAGGCATAGCGATAAGGAAATAATTTCGTCGAGGTCGACTTACAACACGACTCTAAGGCACGATCTCGAGTGAGAAGAATAGAAACCAATCCTAAATATCCTATAGCCTCACGATTATTGGTGTGGTGCACAACACGCGATAATCAAGACTCTTGGATCGATGCGTAGACACTTCAGGATTAAGCGCTCACGATACCACTTTTGTCACGACCGATTAAGACGCGTGATCGTGCCTTACCGGGCACCTAGTGATACAACATCGCAGTAATCAGTGGAACATAAAACAATACAAGACATATTATGAAATATGAAACAATAATCGAGAAAAACTTGCCTTCGGCGTAAATATAAATAACAACTTTTTCCAACGTGAGCAGTTTAATCCTTTTACAAACCACGCTTACCGATCTTCTGGACTTCAAAATGATCGACAACAATGGCGGGACGGGCCGCCATACCTGAATGTAAACACCTACAACAGGGACTATACGGCTGATAAGCCTCGGAGAAAGCGGAGCTTTCCATGTATTGTTGTGACCCTAAGGCGGATCAATGATTGGTGTACCTTTACTGCGGCATGAGCGGCCTCAAGGAGGTCGATCTGGCCAAGTACAGTATGGCTGAAAATCGTAAATGAAATCATAATAGTCTATAAAGCGGGAGACATGTATGATAACCAAACTCTGATTCACAATAAGTAGCGATCATGTCAAGTCGGACTCGCCTCAGTCATCACTCGAATGTAACTATGGGTCTCACGCCCACAACATCAATCGTGCGTGGAATACCTTTCACTGCCGGCGTTTATGATATAAAAGCACCAGGAACACGTGAGCACGTCCACGTGGTATATAATAACACCGTGCGGGAGTAAATGCGAAGGCATAATGGCTACTAACACCGGTACCAACAAGGTCATGAGCGTATCATAAGATCTGTCTGACCGTCACATGATCAAAGCGGCCACTTGCGCGATATCTAATGTCTTGGCGTCTAGTCTGAACTTCCGCGACTCGCATAGGCCAATCTCATCGGCCGCACGAGGCATTCCCGCATCGAGGGTAGCTACCCCGGCGTCGATCACGGGCTGATCGCGTAGCGCGTGGACCGCGTGCCCATAAAGGACGACGCTAACACGGAACTCGTAGCTCCGTAGGCCCAGGACTGCGTGAGGTATTCTCGAATCATAGGTCCATCGACCGCTGAGTCTACCCGCGGAGGCAGCTTAACCGGAATCATCTCGAGATGAGTGATGTAAAATACTAACACAACGACTTATCGTTAAGCAACATAAGCCTGACAAAGGAAAACCCTTTACACAACATCACAAGATACTAACACACGTGGCATCCTAGCGTTTACTTATCAATCAACAGAAAGTATTACAAGGCTATCACAACCAACACAATCGAGTTATACACACAAGGTACTTTAAGCTAACAAGTTGGTATCTACCCCAAAGTACTTCATACATTAAATCTTTAAAAGATCCGTTGCTTTCATAAGTCACCTGATACGTAGTATAAAATAGAGTATTATCTTTTAAGAAAACCAAAACTCTTACCTTTGTAAAATCAAGTAACAACATTACTTTCCAAGCGTCCAAGTTTGCCTAATTTCAAATGTTCACGTTTCTTATTTTAGAAAGGTTTAAGTTCATAGCCTTTTCATTTAAGAATATAATTTCTTTTAAACAACTGAGAAACATAAGTCTTATATGTGAGTAGGATATTCTTGTTTATAATAATCTTATTACTGACCATGATCTAGGAAATATCATTTTGTCTCATCTTAGACATGCGGATGGAAGTTTCTCTGGTTTTAATAATACTTAATGTCAAAACATTTCCTTTTATTAACGCTGCGATGGTTTGTCGGTACATTCCGATTTCGAAATCAAGAAAACATTCTTAAGCCGTTATACCTAACTTCCCGTAAAGCTAGTATAACTCTTAAGTTTTCAAAAACCAAGTATTACTTCTTCTTTCAAAATGATTCAAAAATCTTTTGAAATACTTCAAGTTCTTTATTAACACATAACAAGCCGATTATAGTTCAAATCGATTACCTTTTAAAGACCAGTATTTTCTTACCAACGTAAAAATTTTATAACTTGACTTCCCATAAAGCCGTTATAACACTTTTATGTTTTAAACCAATCAAATCGTTTAGCGTATCGTCCGTACTACATAGTTCACACATATCATGCTAGAAGAGATAGGAAGAGGTTCACATACCTCGCGGCCAGTATCGACTAATAGCAAAGCGCCCGAGTACTTCCAACCGTCGGCTACTCCTAAGCCCAGTAGATCGCGCCACGTAGTACTTCAACCTATAAGGCCACTGCGCTTATTAACATTTAGATCTCAACGTAGAACATTCTAGAAAATTGGCGGCACACCTCACAGCGTAAATCTCTCCTCTAACTGTGAGGCTACCAAGCCAACTGGGAGGTTATACATCTAACCCGAACGGTACAATTCTACTCCGGTACTACTACACAAGTCTCTTGTCTGATTCGATGCGATTCTTGAGCTTAAGTCAAAAGACATTGCCAACTAACCACGTTGATTATATATAGTATACTTCAACTATATATTCTAACAACATGTAATTTCCAATTACAATAGAGGACAAGATATTTACCTCGATAAGCCCATAATTATCCAAGTATAAAAAGTCGATCACGGCAAGCGTTTAGCTCGACTCCGAAGCGCCCAACCCGCTCTAAACCACCCTTAGAAGTTCTAACCAACTTCACACAATACTCCGGACTATGGAGATTTTCCTAGGGTTTCGGTTTGTAGTGTGGGAAGTATAATAGTATTAGGGCTTTTATAGGTATAACCTTAGAATACTACAAGGTATCGGCTAAGGTAATTTGGGCATTACAACAATACTTTTGAGAGTATTTCTACACCACAGGGGGTATTATACGAAAGCAACTAGGCTAGGGGTACACTCGGCTAGCACCCCTAGAGGGTGCTCTCGCCACTGAGGAGGCCTGGCGAACTCAACACAAAGGAGGGAGAGGAGAGCTTTGAGACTTAGGCAAATTTATGGATGAAGAAGTTCATCAAAGGGAGGGTATTTATACTACAAGCCAAGGCCAACCAATGGCGAGATCTAGCCAAGTGCTACAGTGTAGGGCAGATATGCCCAAGTGCCCACAGTCCCTACTTCAAAACCTCAAATATCTACCAAAATATCTACCACTGATTGGCCCGTCCAGTACCTGCTTCCACCAATGAGAGGGTGCCAAGTCGCCCTCTCGTTGGTCCAAAATGTTCCGTCTCGGAAAAATCCAAAAATAAGAAAAGACATAGCGGAATTTTCCCTGCAAGTTATGTAAAGCGTTTCAGTCAACGACTTAACCAAGGTGTTGTGCACAAATGCCATTCGGCCAAGCCACTGGCGGGGTGACACGTGTCACCTCCTATTGGCCCAAAATAAAACATCTTAGAAAATATCCTGATGGCCAAAATCTGAAAACAAAGTGGGCCTAAAAAGTAAATTTCTCAAGTGGGCCCACGTGACCATTAGAAAATAAAATTCCATAATTCTCTAATATTCCGAAGTCAGAATACCAAAAGCGGAATCAATTCCCATTAACGAACCTTTTTCCTTCACAAAAACGGAAACTTTTAGTGGAAAAATCACCTCTTTCTTCCTTTCCAATCTTTACATATGCACAAATGCGTGCGTCCTCGCATACATACCACGGAACTACGGGGTATAACAGTTCGGAGGTTGTTTTACATCGGCAGCAGGCCATTTCTGCGAAATTGTCCGACCAGGTAGCGGATGTAGAGACTCGGCGCCGGGATCATGGCCGGTTCATCACCTTCTACTGCTATCGCCTGCAGTGAGCCTATGATTAGAGTGAAGCGGTAGATACAGGTATATCCTTAACCCTCTAGAGATTAGTATGTTTGATATGGTGATCTTATTATTGTGTGCTATGTACGGATAGCGTTGTGTTATTGATGTGTTAGAAAACATGGTTAGTTGAAAGGATAAGTATGGGGGTATGAAAGGTGTGAACCTTAGAATATTACGCGTTGAGACCTTAGATGTAAGTTCGTCTCAGTACAAGACTTTATGTAATCCTTGTCGGAGAGCATTACATACATAGGGTGTATTAGTGGGATAATTCCTTGGGTTATGTAAGATGAGAGTGGTAGCTTTCAGGACTTGTGTAGGTAAGATTGTTCCGGATCGGGGAATAAGAGTCTGGTGCGATTATGGGTCGGGTTGAGGACCATTCGCGGGTCAACCCGCAGCCCGGTTTGGGGTAAGTCGGTTAGTGGTCGGCTGTGTGATAGGGTCACGAGGGTGCTAGGCCCAAGTTTAGGTAACCATCGTACGGGTTCGTGGATGCGTTCGACCATAATCGGATCGTGAAGGTCGGGAATGGTCTTAGGGTAAATTGAAGCTAGTGGGGGTTGTTGTGAGATTAGAAATGATTTCCTCGTTGGCTTGGATTTGAGTTTTGCGCACATGTTATATTCTGGCCATTGGTGGCATGATCGGTTTTGTAAGTATAGTAGTGGAGACTATACCGACACACGTTTGATTAGAGGCTTAGAAGGAACATTCTGGACGAATGTTTCTAAGGGAGGAAGAATGTTATACCTCGTAGTTCCAGGGTATGTATGTGAGGACGTACGTACGAGAATACGACAGAAATTTTGGAAAGAAAGAAAGGTGTGATTTTTCGACGGAAAAGTTTCCGGGTTTTGTAAAGGAAAAAGGTTCGTTAATGGGAATTGGATTCCCAGATTTGGTATTTGGACTTCTTGGATTATATTAGAATTATGAGATTTTATTTTCGGAAATGGTCACGTGGGGCCCACGGAGAAATTCTGGTTTTGTGGGAGCTTTGTTTTTGAGATTTTGGTATTTTGGATATTTTGGATCGAGCCGAGGATGACCCTCGAGTTTATCCGAAGCGACTCTGGATCATGAGTGATCGAGTTTGAGCGGTCGGTGGTATTGGGTTGCGTCACCGCGTGATCTGCAGATTGGTAGTTTTGATTCGTGGGAGTTGTCGGGAAGAGCATGCACTTCGGCCGTATGGGGCGAGTTCTCAAGGGCTTTTCTTGCACATTTCTTGCCCCAAATGAGAGGCTCGGGCGGTGATTTTTGACGTTGAGCGGGGCAGGCGGGCGGTTAGAGAGTACAATGTGGAGTTCGACTCATTAGCTCGGTATGTTCCCCTGTGGTAGCGATATGGAGGACGAGTACACCGCCACGTCACGGGCTGGATGATTACTTGGCGAGGCTTGTACGGGTGTAGCTCTTGTAGGGCATGGACATTGCCCGCGTGGCTCATGCACTAGGATGCGAGGCACGGAGAGGTCGACGGAATGGCCGAGATCAGCGAAGAGGCGAATAGCGAGGTCCTTTGGTAACTTTCGAGGCGGACCACCTCAGTGATCTAGTTATGTACCTCCACCCGATGCAGTGGTCCCCGCGATCGTCGGGGCGTTCGGGTATTCGAGCGGTGAGCTCGTGGCTTCGGTTCGCGATATACGTGGGTTCTAGCGATCGGGTTGAGTTTTCCTCGATGTACGATGCGGGCGTCATCGAGAATGTCGTCTTTTATCGGTGCTTGTTTTCTGCGACCGTCGGGCCATATGACGAGTCTAGTAGGAAGGATGCAAGCGAATGACTCACTACCGGATCGATGGCGAGTTCATCGCCTTTCTATACGCCACTGCAGGCGAGCTTATGATTAGAGTGAGCGGTAGCCGTGTATATCCTTAACCTACAGAGGCTTGTATGTTTTGATGTTATGTTAATGTGTTAAGTGTTATGTTCGGATAGCTTTGTGCTAAAATGTGATTTAGGAACCGTTGGTGAAAAGGGTAAGCTGAGGGTGAAAATGATGAACCTTAGAAAATTACGTTGAGACCTTAGATGTAAGGTCTTGAGTACAAGATTTGCAGTGATCCTTATCGAGTGCACTTTATGCCTAGAATGTATTGTGTGATAAGTCCTGGTTGGGTAAATGAAAGTGGTATCTTTCATGATGTGATTTAGCAAGATTGTTCCGTGTCGGCGAGCAAGAGTTGGCGCGACGATGGTCGGGTTGGGGCCATGTTGCGGGCCAACCCGACTGCTTCGGTGGGGTCAGCTGCAGGTGGTCCCTCCGGTGGCGGTCACGCGGTGCTAGGCCCAAGTTTAGATGACCATCGTATGAGTTCGTGGATACGTTCGACGAGAATCGGTTCGTGAAGGGCGAGAATGGCCTTAGAGAAATCGAGGTTAGTAAGATGACCAAGTTTGAGGTAGTAACTCGAGGTTGGAAAACAGAAACGTTGACGGAAGTGTGGTACGTATACTAGAAGAGTTCAAGTGTTCGAGAAGAGTACGACGAGTAAGGGTAGAGGCGAGCATGTATTGCGAGCATAGATATGATCATTTCTTGTAAAGGGAGAAGGTGCGGAGGATGTATATTTTAAACGCGAGGATCATGCGATCGGTACCATTTGTTGGGTCGCCGGAGTGACACTAGAACCTCGCGGCAAAGTGACAAGAGTTTGTGATGTTAGAGGTGTTTCCTCGTGGACTTGGATATAAGTATTTGCGTGCATATGTTTTCGTGGCCAGTTGTGGCGTTGGCAACTTGTTAGAAGAACTTTATCGTTATCCGTCTTGAGAAGGAACATTCGGACGAATGTTTCTAAGGAGGAGAATGTTATACCCGTATTTCCAGAGTATGCGTGAGGCGTCGATACAATTTGAGCCTTAAAGTAGGCATAGGTTCGAATTTGTGCACAAGTGCCGAAAAGTCGTTTTGACGAAGCGTTTCCACGACTTTTCGTAGGAAAATTTCGCTATGTCATTAATAATTTTGCGGATTTTTCCGAGAGACGAAACATTTTGGACCAACGGGAGGGTGACATGTGTCACCCTCACATTGGAAGAGGTTGGACGGCAAATGGGCTAGTCTTGCACGTTTTTTGTGTTGAAATTTTGATCAAGGGTTAGGTAGGATATTTTGTGTAGATGGATAAGGTAGCACATGGCTTAATCTTGGCCTTACACTTGCCTAACACTTGGATGGATCTGTCATGACCCGAAACTGGGCCCGTGACTGGTGCCTTACCCCGGGCACCCTAGTGACACAACATCAGAGAAATCAGCGGAACATAAAACACATACGTGAAACAAATGAAGTACAAAGCGATGTCTGTGAAAACTTGCCTTTCGGCATATATATAAACAACAACTCTTTCAATCATGAGCGGCAATCCTTTTTACAAACCTGTGCACAACAAGATTACTCTGAGACCTAAGAATGATATGACCACAACGACGGGGCCCCGTCATACCACGAATGTAGCACCTACAATAACGAGGACTATACCAAGATAAGCCTCGGAGAAACGGAGCTTCCCAGCCGAACTATGACCCTAAGAGCGAGGATCAACGATCGTGTACCTTTACTGCGGCATGAACGGCCCAAGAAATTCGATCTGGCCAGTGCCGAGTATGAATCGAAAATGCGTAAATGAAATCATAGTAGTCTATATAAGCGGAGACATGTATGATAACAAAACTACAGTTCCTGATAAACAAGCGGTCATATCAAGTCGGACTCGCCTCAGTCATCACTCAAATATAACAATGGGTCTCACGCCACAACATCAATCATGCCGTGGAATACCTTTCCGGCTGCCGGTTTATGATATAAAAGCACCAAGGAACACACATGAACACCGGTCCCACGTGCCATAATAACACCGTGCAGGTAAATGCGAAGGCATAGCCGACTAACACCGCCAGTACCAACAAGGTCATGGCGTATCAGACATAAGATCTGTCTGAACCGTCCACGTGATCAAAGCCGCCACTTGCGCGATCTAATGCGCGCGTCTAGCCCCGAACTTTCGCGACTCCGCATAGGCCAATCTCATCGGCCGCATGAGGTATTCCCGCATCGGTGCTACTCCCAAGATCGCCACGACTTCGCTGATCGCGTGGCCACGTGGACCGCATGCCCATAAAGGACGACACTAACACAGAACTCGTAGCTCCGCATAGGCCCACGGACCTGCGAGGTATTCTCGAATCATAGGTCCATCGACCGCTGAGTCTACCCGCGACGGAGGCGGCAACCCGGAATCATCTCAAGAGATGAGTGATGTAAAATACTAACACACAATGACTTATCGTTAAGCAACATAAGCAACAAAGGAAACCCCTTTACACAACATCACAAGATACTAACACGTAGCATCCTAGCATGTTTACTTATCAATCAACAAGAAAGTATTACCAGGCTATCACAAACCAACACAATCAAGTTATACACACAAGGTACTTTCTACTATATGCCAACAAGTTCGGGGTTTTATCCCCAAAGTACTTCATACATTAACTCTTTAAAAGATACGTTACTCTCACAATGTCACACAATACTCGTAGTATAAAAATAGAGTGACTATCCTTTTAAAGTAAATCAATTACTTCTCTTTGTAAAATCAAGTAGCAATCATTCTTTCCAATGATCAAGTTTGCCTAATTTCCAATGTTCAAGTTTGCCTAATTTCCAATGTTCAAGTTTCTCATTTTAGAAAGGTTTCGTAGTTCATAGTATTAAATCACTTAAGACTATCATTCTCTTTTAAACCACTGAGAAACATAAGCCTTATATGTGAGTAGGATATTCTTGTTTATAAAAATCTTATTCAATGACCATGATCTAGAAATATCATTTTGTCTCATCTTAGCTTCTATGCAGATGGAGGTTTCTCTGGTTTTATTAATACTTAATTAGTCAAAACATTTCCTTTTATTAACGCTGCGATGGTTTGTCGATACACATTCGATTCGAATCCAAAACATTCTTAAGCCGTTATACCTAACTTCCCATAAAGCTAGTATAACTCTTAAGTTTTCAAAACCAAGTATTACTTCTTTCAAAATGATTCAAAAATCTTTTGAAATACTTCAAGTTCTTTATTAACACATAACAAGCCGCTTATAGTTCAAACCGATTACCTTAAAAAAACCACATGTATTTTCTTACCAACATAAAGTCATTATAACCAACTTCCCATAAAGCGTTATAACACTTTATGTTTTACACCAATCAAATACATTTAGCACGTACGTCTACCGCACTACATAGTTCACACATATCATGCTAGAAGAGATAGGAAGAGGTTCACATACCTCGCGGCAGTATCGACTAATAGCAAAACGCCCAAGTACTTCAAACCGTCGGCTACTCCTTAGCGATAGATCGCGCCATACGTAGTACTTCAACCTATAAGGCCACGGCGCTTATTAACATTTAGATCCGCCGTAGAACATTCTAAGAAAATTCGGCAAAGACACCTCCCCACATGGCGTAAATCTCCTCTCTATCGGGCCGCTATCAAGCCAACCGGGGGTTCATACATCTAACCGACGTGCACAATTCTACCTCGGAAAAGCTACACAAGTCTCATGTCTGATCCCATGTAAAAACGATTCGATTACTCTTCTTTGAAAAGGTTTCTTATTATTCAGCTTAAGTCAAAAGACATTGCCGACAACAACGTTCGATTCTACATATAGTATACTTCAACTATAGTCTAACAATCATGTAATTTCCAATTACAATAGAGGACAAGATATTTACCTCGATAAGCCATAATTATCCAAGTATAAAGTCGATCTGGGCAATCGTTTAGCTCCAACTCAGGCGCTCAACCGCTCTAAACCACCCTTAGAAGTTCTAACCAACTTCACACAATACTCAACGGACTATGGAGATTTTCCTAGGGTTTCGGTTTTGTAACTGACGGGAAGTATAATAGTATTTCTGGGCTTTTCGTATAGGTATAACCTTAGAATACAACAAGGTATACGGCTAAGGTAATTTGGGCATTATAACAATACTTTTGAGAGTATTTCTACACCACAAAAGGGTATTATACTGAAAGCAACTAGGCTAGGGGTACCACGGCCACACTACTAGGAGGAGAGGGCTCTCGCCGAGGGGGCCTTTCAAAGGGGAGAGGGCTCTTGGACGAGAGTCAACAAGAGGGGAGAGGAGGATTTTAACACTTAGAAGATTTGTGGAAAGGATGAAGAATTCATCAAAGGGAGAGGGTATTTATAGCACAAGCCAAGGCCAACCAATGACCAAGATCTTGCCAAGTGCATAGCAAGTGTAGGGCTAAGATCTTGCCAAGTGCACCTTATCCATCTAACACAAAAATATCCTACCAACCCTTGACCAAACAATGCCAACTTTCGACCACCTTTACCGCCCCACTTTGATGAGAGGGTGCCAAGTGGCGCCTCTTGTTGGTCCAAATTGTTCCATCTCTCGGAAAAATCCGCAAAAATTAAAAATGACATAGCCGAATTTTCCCTACGAAAGCTGTGAAAACGTTTCGCCTAAAAACGACTCTAATCGGGTGTTGTGAACAAAGTGAAAATCGGCCAAGCCTTACTCTTAAGTTCCAATTTCTACGTACGTCCTTACGTACATACTGCGAAATACGGTATAACATTCTCCCTCCTAGAAACATTCGTCCCGAATGTTCTTTCTAAGTCTCAAAACAAGCGCCGCAATATAGTCTTCACTACTATGCTTACGAGAACAATCCTTGCCACACACGTAGCCAGAAACAACTTGCGCAAAAAGCTTACATCCAAGTCCACGAGAAACACCTCTAACATCACCATAACACCTCTCACCGGGGTCTAAAATATAATTCCTTCGCACCTTCTCTTTACAAAAGAAATGATACCACTTTTGTCACTTTGCCGCGAGGTTCTAGTGTCACTCCGGCGACCCAACAAATGGTACCGGGCATGCGATCCCTAAGGCTGTCGTACACTCAAACTCTTACCACACTTCTGATACTGCTTCAGTTTCCAAGACTCGGGGTTACTATCTCTAACGTGGTCATCATTAATCGAACACTGGATGGATCTCCGATACTTTCGAACATAACAATACGAAGATCGGACGTCTTGCCTCCTAAGTCGGACGGCAAAGCTAACATATAGGCAACTGGCCTATTCTTCACATGAACTTAAAAGGCCCAAAGTAACCGGGCTAAGTTCCTCTGTTTTCCAAAACTCGTCACACCCAAACCGGGGTGGTACCTTTAAGACCGACCGTCAACTCGAACTCTGGCGTGCGCCGATTATCCGCGATTTCTCCGAGCCGCGGAACCTCTTCTAGACAAGCTTCACTATCCACGATCTGCGGAACAAGCTGAACCAATATGCGAACCTTGCCAACATCGAACCAATCGATCGACAACTTACACTTCCGCCCCTACAAGGCTTCAAAAGGTGACATCCGAACACCTGAAATGGTAGCTTAAACACTCCTCCACGAGACAACAATCTCCACAACTACCCCCGAAATCCAACCACCGCCCGGGGAGAATGCGATTCGAGACTCATCCCGAGTTCCTAACCTTGCACGCAAAACCTCCGGAAAAAGAAGCGTAGTAACACTGGCTCGTTATGCTCTTAAGGTGTAGGTAGGCACCTCGTGCAGCCTACAACCTTCGATGCAACATCTCGCATAACCCGCAGAAAGCGGTCGAGCGAAGAACACGATGGGCTGCCCCATCGACCCGACCGGTCGAACGTATCCACGAACTTCGTCTGTTGGTTAACTAAACTTGGGCCCAACACCTCGTGATCCGCGCACGGCGACCACCACAAACTGACCCACCACAAGCAGGTCGCGGGTTGACGCCAGCGGCCTCAACCCGATCCGGCAACGCCGATACTAGCTCCCCGATCCGGAACAATCTCACTTAATCACGTTTCGAAAACCAAGCGGTCTTCTTAGCTCAACTACCCCCTTTCATTCCACACTACTAGGGACCTATCCCAAACATAACTCACGTGCACTATGCACTTCCGATAAAGTCAAACATAACCCTACACCTATGCTCGAGATGGCCTTACCTCTAAGGTCTCTACGTATAAAACTCTAAGGCTCACACCTTCTCTATCCCCCAAAATCTTACTCGGTTAACCCATCATGATTTCTAATCACAACTAACACACTGCTATCAGAACATAGCACTTAAGGTATACTCACCTTATCACATATCAGATCTACAGAGGGTTAAGGATATATCTATATCTCGCTTCACTCCCTTAGTCGTTCTAATCAAACTGCCCGGGCGCAGCTAAGGAAGATGACGAACTACCCACCGATCACGAAGGCTAAGTCCTCCTACAGGACACTCTCGACACATGGCCCCCGACGGCCGCAGTGCAACAAGTACCAACTAAAAGGCGACATTCCGGGATGACGTCATCGCAGCTAATGAACACCGAGGAAAGCGAATCCGGTGTTTGGAACCTACGTGTAGGCGTGAGCGGAAGCTCGAGCTCGACCAACTCCTGCGTACCCGAACGTCCCGAACCCGTGAACCTCTCTGCATTTGGTGGATGTGCAAATCTAATCTATTTGGTGAGGCGACTCGCCTCGAAAGTTACCAAGGACCTTCTTTGCTCACGGCCTCTTTCTACGTCGCCGTTAACGCGCCGATCTCTACACGTCTCGCTGCTGCGCAAAGCCCGCATACGTGCCATGCTCAAGCCTAATCGAAGAATTACTCTTGCACAACCTCTCTTAGATAGTCATCAAGACTCGCGGTACATCGGTATACTCTATACTCATCGTTCGGTCGCGGGCGAAGGTCCCAAACATCGTGGCGCAGCAGGCTAGCCGCCGCGCTAAAACTCTGGGGCTAGTGGCGCCGCAGAACTCCCGAATGAAGCACTATCCTAGGTAATGATTTGGCTGTGCCTCGCCACCTCTGAACTCTACCGCGGCTCCCTCGCCTTGCCTCACGGGCGGGTTGCCTACGCGGGCATAACGATAAGGAAATAATTTCGTCGGAGGTCCAACTAACAACACGACTTCTAAGGCACGATCTGAGTGAGAAGAATAGAAACCAATCCTAAATACCCTATAGCCTCACGATTATTGGTGTGGTGCGCAACACACCGATAATCAAGACTTCTTGGATCGATGCCTGAGACACTTTCCGAGGATTAATCGCTCTGATACCACTTTAGTCACGACCAGGCGGGCGTGATCGTGCCTTACCGGGCACCCTAGTGACACAACATCGAGAAATCAAGGAACATAAAACACATACGTGAAACAAATGAAGTACAAACGATGTCTGTGAAAACTTGCCTTCGGCATATATATAAACAACAACTCTTTCAATCATGAACGGCTTTAATCCTTTACAAACCCCGCCTACAAGATTACATGGACCTGCAAGAATGATATGACCACAACGACGGACAGGGCCCGTCATACCACGAATGTAAGCACCTACAATAACAGGGACTATACCAAGATAAGCCTCCGAGAAACGGAGCTTCCCAAAAGCCGAACTATGACCCTAAGAGCGAGGATCAACGGCGGTGTACCTTTACTGCGGCATGAACGCCTCGAAGGAGGTCGACAACAGTAAAGAGTATGTGAAATGAAAATACGTAAATGAAATCATAGTAGTCTATATAAAGCGGAGACATGTATGATAACAAAACTACAGTTCTGATAAACAAGCCATATCAAGTCGAGGACTCACGCCTCAAATCACTCAAATATAACAATGGGTCTCACGCCCACAACATCAATCATGCCCGTGGAATACCTTCGCCGCCATAGCTTTATGATATAAAAGCACCAGGAACATGTGACGCCCGAAACCGGGCGTCGCGGTGCCTTACCGAGCACCCTAGTGATACAACATCGAGAGAAAACCGGCGGAAAATAAAAACTTTACATGAAATGAGACATAAATAAATAAAGCAACCCAACCGTTGCCTTGGTATATATACATAAAACCCGACAGTTATCCTTTTTACAAACCCCGCCACAATGTGCTGCACTTAAGATATACAACAACTATGACGGACAGGGCCGCCATACCACGAATGTACAAGTACCTACAATGAGGACTATACCAAAAGATAAGCCTCGGAGGAACGAGCTTCAACGCTCGAATGCGATCCTATGGCGAGGATCAACCAACTGGTGTACTTACCGCGGCATGAACGCAGCCCCGAAGGAGGTCGAGATAACGGTACCAGTATGTGGCGAAAATACGTGAATGAAATCACATTTCATCATTTTATAAAACCATTTCGCAATAAGTAAAGTTATGTCAAGTAAGGGACGATATCCCAGAATAATCACTCACATAATTATGGGTCTCGCCCATAATACCACTCTGCCGTGGAACTCATTCTCACCGCCATGTACATGATGTAAAACAACACCCATACGTGAACTGAACACTAGATCCGCTGCGTCTATCAAAAACCGATCGGGCAAGTAGAATAGCCAACTACCGGTCAAAAGCTAGTCATATCCCATCACGGCAATGCGGAAGCCAACTACCCAAAAGCTAGCCACGAATCGCCGAGGCAAGTATCTTAAGCTAACGTGCAATAGCCTACCGTCTCACAAGATATGGCCAGGCAAGTATCTTAAGCTATCTACCGAGGCTCTGGTACGAGAAAATGACGAACAAGTATCTAAAGTGTGCATGAACCACACGCACAAACCAAGCCCGTGATCGCCGTCACGCGCAAGCTTCATGGATTAGCGGTCCGTGGACTAACAATCGAACCTCACGATGACCGCGTGCCCCGCATCTTACCTCTAAGTCATGGCCATGAAACCATCCTGCGGGACGCGTGCGTGGAACATCCATCACGTCAAGATGTCCAAAGGAAATAAATCGGATAGCCACCCTCCAGAGTCACGGCGATGCGAAACAACGATCGATACTCAAAGTGGACGTGATACTCGTGGACCACCCAACGCCGGTATGTCCATCAATCAATCGGATAGCCGCCCTCCAGAGTCGCGAAGACATCAACAAAACACTTGCACATCAAAGACTATCACAACAAGCATAGGCAAGTTTAACATACATTCATTTTAATCAACAATCCGGGTTTCAAACCCAAAATACTACATACTTTCCTTCTTTCAAAAAGACCTCTTTCTACGTAAAAGCCACATGATACTAATACTCGTAGTATATAAAGAAAGCACGTTTTACTTTTAAAACCAAATTACTTCACCTTCGTAAAAATCTTTACAAGGCTTTTAAAATCAAGTACTCTATACTTTATAAACTAAGTGCTTTTCTTTTAGAACAACATCAAGTATACTCTTTTTAAAACCCAATTAACTTACTCTTTTCAAAACAAGTAACCTATACTTAAATCAAGTTACTTCTCCTTTTAGAAAACAAGTCGTTATAAGTCAAGTCTCTTATCTTTCAAGATCAAGTCTCTTAACTTTCAAAATCAAGTCGTTTCTTTATCACAAACCAAATCTTTCTTTTATCTTCATAAAGTCGTTATAACTAACTTCCCATAAAGCCATTATAACACTTTATGTTTTAAAACAAACAAAAATCGTTTCACACACGTACGTCTACCGTACTATATAGTTCACAACAATCATGCTCAAGAGTATAGGAAGAATCACATACCTTTAGCTTAAACCACAAGCCAAGTCAAGTATGCCGCACGTGAAAGATCCACCTATAACAACCACAATATATAAATCAACTTCTAGCACTCTCGTAGAATATTCTAAACACAAGATTCCTTATTCTAGAAATTTGTGACACCTCCCCGCTAACACATAAATCTCCTCCCCTAACCAGGCCCGCTACTGTGCCAACAACTCCCGAGGATTACACGCCTAACGGGCGTGTTCAAATATCTTCACAATAATACTTACACAAGTCTCTGTAAATGCGGTCAATGTAAATCTGATTCAATCCTTTATAATCATCCTTCCAATATAATATACTCAGTATAACTACTACAACATGTAATATCCAATTACACAGGGGCATAGATCATTACCTCGATAAGCCCAAAAATTATCCAAGTTATAAGTCGATCCCGAGCAACGTTTAGCTCCATCCTTACGCTCCACCCGCTCCAGCGACCCTTAGAAGTTTCTAAACAACTTCTCTAAATACTTCCACCAAGCTAGGAAGATTTTTCTAGGGTTTCGTTTACTGACTATTGGAATAAAGTAGTATTTAGGGCTCTAGTATTGAAATAACTTTGGAATACTACTAGGGATACTAGGCCAAGGTATTTGGGATTATACAACAATACACCAAGTATTTTCTACACAAGAGGAGGGGACGAAATCTACACAAAGGGAGGAAAACATTTGCTTTGGAAAGCTTTCAAGTGAGGATGATTTTACTCTTCAAGCCAAGGGGTATTTATAGAAGAACCAAGGGCCAAGATCAATATAAGTGTAGGGTCAAGATTGGGCCATGTGTGTGTGGGTCCCACCACACCACATGGCCAAACGAAAATGGTGCCAAGTGTGAGGCCAAATCGGCGAGGATGTGGCTAGCCCACGTCCACCCATTTCAAAGTGCCACATGGGGTGACACGTGTCGCCCCAATTAAATCTAAATATTTCGTCTTAGAAAATATCCAAAATCGAAATCTCAAAAACAAAGCGGGCCCCACAAACCGTAAATTTCTCCTGGGTCCCACGTGACCATTTCTCAAAATAAAACCTCAAAATTCTAATATAATCCAAGAAGTCCAAATACCAAATCGGGAATCCAATTCCCGTTAACGAACCTTTTTCTTCACAAAAACGGAACTTTTCCGTGAAAAAATCACATCTTCTTTCTTTCCAAAATTTGCATCGTATTCTCGTGCGTCCTCACATACATACCACGGAACTACGGTATAACATTCTTCCCGCTTAGAAACATTCGTCGAATGTTCCTTCTAAGTCTCCAAACGAGCGTGTCTTGGTATAGTCTTTACTATACTTACGAAACCAATCACGCCATCAACGGCCATAGTATAACATACAAATCCAAGCTAACGAGAAATCATTTCTAATCTCACAACTCCTACTAGCTTCAATTTACTCTAAGGCTATCTCGGCCTTCACGATCCGGTCGATCGAACACATCCCGAACTCATACGATGGTTACCTAAACTTGGGCTAGCACGCCGTGACCTACCACGGCCGGACCACCTCGAAGCGACCCCAAGCAAACCGGGCTGCGGGTTGACCGCGACTGGCCTCAACCCGACCATTATCGCCCGATCTCTCGTTCCCGATCCGAACAATCTTACTAATTCACGTCATGAAAGCTACCACTTCCATCTTACACTACCGTGGAATTATCACACCAACATAATGCTATCGAACATAATAATTAATTAAAAAAATACTTATCTTAATACAAATGCATACTAGTCTCTTAGAGGTCGAGGATATACGATATCACAAAAACAAATAGGCGATTTCAGGACCGCTATAGCGGGAACTTCCACCAGACCCACCTCGCCACGCTTAGTATATGAACACCTGCCTAGCTATCGGGCGAAGAACCCGCAGCAGATCCCGGTTCGAGTCTCGACATCGCGCGCCACCTGCCGTAGGACAATTTCATAAAATGGCCCCGCTACATGTAAAACAAGTCCTCGACACTCCCGAATGGGGTTACCATGGTTACACTTAGGTCGGGTGGCTTCTCCGCGACCCGACTCACGAAAACTGAACCTTGGAGCCACGACCGCTCCAGAATACTCTGGAGGCCACAAGCGTGAGGACCACTCTGTCTTGCGCGTGTATAACTAGTCTGCTGAGGCGGTCCGCCTTGAAAGTTACCAAAGGACCTGCTGTCACGGCCTCTTCGGCGATATTGGTCAATCCGTCGGTCTCTCGTGCCTCACACCCAGTGCGTGAGCTGCGTGCGGGCGATGTCGTGCCGGTGAAGCGATACACGAACAAGACTACGCCAGTAGTCATCAAGCCTGTGACGTGGTGCACTCATCCTCCATATTAGCTACTAACGCGAGGACATGCTCGGCCAACGAGTCGAACTACGTTGTACTCCCGAATGCGTCCTCACTGCTCGGCGTGAAACCTGCCGGCCGTGCCCTCGCCTATCCGCGGTAAGAAATGGTGAAATGCCTCAGAACTTCGTCCCAAGCGGTGAGGCATGCTCCCCGGGACAGCTCCATGAATCAAACGATCGTGCGGTATCACGCGGCCGATGCGAACCGAAAATCACGGACTCGGTCTCGAAGCCTTGATCACTCGCATGATCCTCAGAATCGACGGATGAACTCCTGCGGATCATCCTCGTGCCTCGACGTAGAACTCGGCGGGATCTCGAGAAAATCCGTAGCCTCAAACTATCCGATCTGGGATGAACTAGCTCTGGGCCGAATGCTGCGTCGGCCTCTCGCCGTGTGCCACGATCACGGCGATGGCGGGCCATCTCCTTGTAACCCGTCTCCTCGCTCCGGTGTGGGCGGAGAGGCTCGGTGCGTGGTCTGCGACCGCTGCGGCTCTAACCTCTTTGAAATTTGGCGGCGTCAAAACTTCGCCGTCGAAGAACTATCTCGGTAATGGCCGGGCTGCGCCTCGTACTCTCGTGTCCCACTCGGCTCCACGGCTGCCTTGCCGCCGGGCGGGTTGCCTTGCGGAGGCATAGCGGCGTAAAAGAACACGTCGGAAGAGTCGACTTACAACATCGCTCTAAGGCACGATCTGAGTGAGAAGAATAGAAACTAATCCTAAATGTCCTGCGGCCTCACGATTATAGATGTGGTGCAACACACCGATAATCAAGACTCTACTGAACAGTGCAGACACTTTCGAGGATCGCGCTCACGATACCACTTGTGGCGCCCGAAACCGGGCGATCAGTGCCTTACCGGGCACCCTAGTGATACAACATCGAGAAAACGGCGGAAAATAAAAACTTTACATGAAATGAGAGACATAAATAAATAAAAGCCCAACCCATGGTTGCCTTGGTATATATACATAAAACCGACAGTTATCCTTTTTACAAACCACCTTGATTGCATTACAGGACCTCTAAGATATACAACAACTATGACGGGCGGGGCCCGCCATACCACAGATGTACAAGTACCTCTGATGACGGGACTATACTAAAAGATAAGCCTCGGAGGAACGAAGCTTCAACGCCAATGCGATCCTATGAGCGGATCAACCAATCGTGTACCTACTGCCATGGCATGAACGCGGCCGAAGGAGGTCGATCTGGTACCAAGTATGTGAAACTGAAAATACTGTAATGAAATCACATTTCATCATTTTATAAAACCATTTCGCAATAAGTAAACAGTTATGTCAAGTAAGGGACGCATATCCCCAGAATAATCACTCACATAATTATTATGGGTCTCACGCCCGTAATACCACTCTGCCGTGGAACTCGTTCCTCACCGCCAGCATACATGATGTAAAACAACACCCGTATGTGAACTGAACACTAGATCACGCTGCGTCGTCAAAGCCGTCGGGCGAGTAGAATAGCCAACTACCGGTCAAAGCTAGTCATATCCCATCACGGGCAAAATGCGAAGCGACTAATATCAAAGCTAGCCACGCATCGCGGCGAGGCAAGTATCTTAAGCTAACGTCTGATAGCCTACCGTCTCACAAGATATGACCGAGGCAAGTATCTTAAGCTATCTACCGAGGCTACGAGTGCGAAGAAAATGGCGAACAAGTATCTAAAGTGTGCATGAACCACACGTACAAACCAAGCGTGATCGCTCGTCACGCGTGAGCTTCATGGATTAGCGGTCCATGGACTATGATGCGAACCTCATGACCGCGTGCCGGCGTCTTACCTCGAAGTCACGGCCATGAAACCATCCTGCGGGCGCGTGCGTGGAACATCCATCACGTCGGCGATGTCCAAAGGAAATAAATCGGATAGCCGCCCTCGAGAGTCACGGCGATGCTGAAACAACGATCAATACTCAAAGTGGACGATACCGTGGACCACCCAACGTCGGTATGTCCATCAATCAATCGATAGCCACCTCCAGAGTCGCGACACATCAACAAAACACTTGCACATCAAAGACTATCACAACAAGCATAAGCAAGTTTAACATACATTCATTTTAATCAACAATCGGGTTTCAAACCCAAAATACTACATACTTTCCTTCTTTCAAAAAAGACCTCTTTCTACGTAAAGCCACGCGATACTAATACTGCGTAGTATATAAAGAAAGCACGTTTTACTTTTAAAACCAAATTACTTCACCTTCGTAAAAATCTTTACAAGGCTTTTAAAATCAAGTACTACATACTTTATAAACTAAGTGCTTTTCTTTTAGAACAACATCAAGTATACTCTTTTTAAAACCCAATTAACTTACTCTTTTCAAAACAAGTAACCTATACTTAAATCAAGTTACTTCTCCTTTTCCGAAAACAAGTCGTTATAAGTCAAGTCTCTTATCTTTCAAGATCAAGTCTCTTAACTTTCAAAATCAAGTCGTTTCTTTACAAACCAAATCTTTCTTTTATCTTCATAAAGTCGTTATAACTAACTTCCCATAAAGTCATTATAACACTTTATGTTTTAAAACAAACAAAAATCGTTTCACACACGCGTCTACCGTACTATATAGTTCACAACAATCATGCTCAAGAGTATAGGAAGAATCACATACCTTTAGCTTAAACCACAAGCCAAGTCAAGTATGCGGCGTAGAAAGATCCACCTATAACACCACAATATATAAATCAACTTCTAGCACTCTCCGTAGAATATTCTAAACACAAGATTCCTTATTCTACAGAAATTTCGGCAGCACCTCCCCCCCCGCTAACACATAAATCTCCTCCCAACCGGGCCACTGTGCCAACAACTCGAGGATTACACGTCTAACGGGACGTGTTCAAATATGCTTCACAATAATACTTACACAAGTCTACTGTAAGTACGTCAATGTAAATCTGATTGATCCTTTATAATCATCCTTCCAATATAATATACTCAAGTATAACTACTACAACATGTAATATCCAATTCTGATAGGGGGACATAGATCATTACCTCGATAAGCCCAAAAATTATCCAAGTTATAAGTCGATCCCGAGCAGCGTTTAGCTCGATCCTTACGCTCAACCCGCTCCAGCGACCCTTAGAAGTTTCTAAACAACTTCTAAATACTTCCACCAAGCTAGGAAGATTTTTCTAGGGTTTCGTTCTTACTATTGGAATAAAGTAGTATTTAGCTCCTAGTATTGAAATAACTTTGGAATACTACTAGGGATACTAGGCCAAGGTATTTGGGATTATACAACAATACACCAAGTATTTTCTACACAAGAGGGGAGGACGAAATCTACACAAAGGGAGGAAAACATTTGCTTTGGAAAGCTTTAGTGAGGATGATTTTACTCTTCAAGCCAAGGGGTATTTATAGAAGAACCAAGGGCCAAGATCAATATAAGTGTAGGGTCAAGATTGGGCCATGTGTGTGGGTCCCACCACACCACATGGCCAAACGAAATGGTGCAGTGTGAGGCCAATCGGCCCGAGGACCAGTGGCTGGCCACATCCACCCATTCGACCAAGTGCCACATGGGGTGACACGTGTCGCCCCGATTAAATCTAAATATTTCGTCTTAGAAAATATCCAAAATAAATCTCAAAAACAAAGCGGGCCCACAGTAAATTTCTCGTGGGTCCCACGTGACCATTTCAAAATAAAACCTCAAAATTCTAATATAATCCAAGAAGTCCAAATACCAAACTGGGAATCAATTCCCGTTAACGAACCTTTTTCTTCACAAAACCTAACTTTTCGTCGAAAAATCACATCTTCCTTTCTTTCCAAAATTTACGCCGTATTCTCGTGCGTCCTCGCATACATACCACGGAACTACGGGTATGGCGAACACACATGAACACGAGTCCCACCTTGCCATAATAACACCGCACGGTAAGTCAAAGGCATAGCGGGCTACTAACACCCACGATGCCAAGGTCGTAGGCGTATCATAATGCATCTGAACCGTCACGTGATCAAAGCGGCCACTTGCGCGTGTATCTAATGCGTCTAGCCACCCGAACTTTCCGCGACAGCATAGGCCAATATCGTCGGCGCGTGAGGTATTCCGCGTCGGTAGCATCCCTGCGTCGTTTCACGCAAATCGCGATCCGCGTGGCACATGGACGCGTGCCCGTAAGGACGACGCTAACACGGAACTCGTAGCTCCGCAGGCCTGCAGGACTGCGTGAGGTATTCTCGAATCATAGGTCCATCGACCCGCTGAGTCTACCAGCGTGGAGGCGACAACCGGAATCATCTCGAGACGAGTGATGTAAAATACTAACACAATGCTTATCGTTAAGCAACATAAGCACAACAAAGGAAACCTTTACACAACATCACAAGATACTAACACACGTAGCATCCTAGCATGTTTACTTATCAATCAACAAGAAAGTATTACGGGCTATCACAAAACACACCATTGAGTTATACACGAGGTACTTTCTACTATATGCCAACAAGTTCGGGTTTTATCCCCAAAGTACTTCATACATTAACTCTTAAAAGATACGTTACTTTCGCGATGTCACACAATACCCGTAGTATAAAAATAGAGTGACTATCCTTTTAAAGTAAATCAATTACTTCTCTTTGTAAAATCAAGTAGCAATCATTCTTTTCGATGATCAAGTTTGCCTAATTTCCAATGTTCAAGTTTGCCTAATTTCCAATGTTCAAGTTTCTCATTTTAGAAAGGTTTCGTAGTTCATAGTATTAATCACTTAAGACTCTCATTCTCAATTAAACCATCTGAGAAACATAAACCTTATATGTGAGTAGGATATTCTTGTTTATAAAAATCTTATTACACCAGCCATGATCTAGGAAATATCATTTTGTCTCATCTTAGCTTGCAGATGGAGGTTTCTACGGTTTTATTAATACTTAATTAGTCAAAACATTTCCTTTTATTAACGCCGCAATGGTTTGTCGATACACATTCGATTTCGAATCGAAAACATTCTTAAGCCGTTATACCTAACTTCCCATAAAGCTAGTATAACTCTTAAGTTTTCAAAAACCAAGTATTACTTCTTTTCAAAATGATTCAAAAATCTTTTGAAATACTTAAGTTCTTTATTAACACATACAAGCCGGTTATAGTTCAAACGATTCACTTAAAAAACCACATGTATTTTCTTACCAACATAAAGTTGTTATAAACTTCCCATAAAGCGTTATAACACTTTATGTTTTACACCAATCAAATACATTTAGCGTACACGTCTACGTACTACATAGTTCACACATATCATGCTAGAAGAGATAGGAAGAGGTTCACATACCTCGCGAGTATCGACTAATAGCAAACGCTCCAAGTACTTCAAACCGTCGGCTACTCCTTAGCGAGATCGCGCCATCGTAGTACTTCAACCTATAAGGCCACGAGCGCTTATTAACATTTAGATCCTTCGTAGAACATTCTAGAAAAATTCGAAGACTTTCCCGCAACATGGCGTAAATCTCCTCCTATCGGGGGCCATCAAGCCAACCAGGGGGGTTCATACATCTAACGGGCGTGCACATTCTACCTCACGTAAAAGCTACACAAGTCTCATGTAATACAGTCCTGTAAAAACGATTGATCTTTCTGAAAAGGTTTCTTATTATGGCTTAAGTCAAAAGACATTGCCGACAACAACGTTCAGTTCTACATATAGTATACTTCAACTATAGTCTAACAATCATGTAATTTCCAATTACAATAGAGGTACAAGATATTTACATCGATAAGCCCATAATTATCCAAATATAAAGTCGATCAGGCAATCGTTTAGCTCCAACTCAGCGCTCCAACTCTAAACCACCCTTAGAAGTTCTAACCAACTTTACAATACTCAACGGACTATGGAGATTTTCTAGGGTTTCGGTTTTGTATTGGGAAGTATAATAGTATTTCTGGCTTTTCATATAGGTATAACCTTAGAATACTACAAGGTATACGGCTAAGTAATTTGGGCATTATAACAATACTTTTGAGAGTATTTCTACACCACAAAGGGGTATTATACGAAAAGCAACTAGGCTAGGGGTGCCCAGGCCACACTAGGAGGGGAGGAGAGGGCTCTCGGCGAGGGCCTTTCAAAGGGGAGAGGGCTCTTGGACGAGAGTCGACAAGAGGAGAGGGAGGGATTTTAACACTTAGAAGATTTGTGGAAAGGATGAAGAATTCATCAAAGGGAGAGGGTATTTATAGCACAAGCCAAGGCCAACCAATGGCCAAGATCTTGCCAAGTGCATAGCAAGTGTAGGGCGAAGATCTTGCCAAGTGCACTTATCCATCTAACAAAAATATCCTACCAACCCTTGACCAAACAAGGCCAACTTTCGGCCACCTTTACCGCCCCCACTCCACCAATGAGAGGGTGCCAAGTGGCGCCCTCTTGTTGGTCCAAAATGTTTCGTCTCTCGGAAAAATCCGCAAAAATTAAAAAAGACATAGCCGGAATTTTCCCTACGAAAGCTGTGAAAACGTTTCGTCGAAAAACGACTCTAATCGGGTGTTGTGAACAAAGTGAAAATCGTCCAAGCCTTACTCTTAAGTTCAAATTTCTACGTACGTCCTTACGTACATACTCTGGAAATACGGGGTATAACAGGATCTTGGCCATTGGTTGGCCATTCCTTGACCTATAAATACCCCTCTAAGTTGAAGAGTTATTTCATCCAAACTTGAGCAATCTATCTAAGTCTCAAAAATCCCTCTCCCTCAACCTTGTTCTCGTCCAAACACCACCTCTCCCCCTCTTGAAGGCCCTCGGCGAACCCCCACTTGCCTTTGTGGTGCCTGGCCAGGGGTACCCACTGCTAGTTATTTTCGTATAAATACCCATTTTTGTGGTATAGAAATACTCTCCTAGTATTGTTATTATGCCCAAATACTTTAGCCCATATACCTTGTAGTACTTTCCAAAGTACCCTTTTTATACAAAAGCCCAGAAAATACTATTATACTTCCCTCGATCCTAGCAAAAACTAAGGAAAAACGCTTCATAGTCGGTTGAAGTGTTAAGTAGAAGTTGGTTAGAACTTCTAAGGGTTGGTTGGGCGGGTTGGGCGCTCGGAGTAGGAGCTAAACCTTGCTCGGGATCGACATATAAACTCGGATAATTTTGGGCTTATCGAGGTAAACATTCTTGACATACATTTGTAATTAGAAATTACATGTTGTAGGAGTATATAGTTGAGTATACTATATAGAAAGAACATAGTTGTGCGGCAATGTCTTTTGACTTAAGCTGAATAATACTTACGGCAATGTCTTGCGACTTAAGCTGAATTTTAAGAAGTGGTAGGCTGTAATTACATAGGGTGTATTACGATGAGGCTTGTAGTATTCTTGTGAGTAGAATTATGCAGCGTCAGGTTAGGCGTGCAAACCCCCACTGGTTGGCTTGGTAGCGGCCTCGATAGAGAGGAGATTTGCGCATTGCGGGAGAGTCTTTGAATTTTACGTAAGATATTCTACATTGAGATCTAAGATGTTAATAGGCGCCTTGTGGCCTCTATAGGTTGAAATACTCGTGTGGCGTGGTCTACTTGGCTTAAGGTGTAGCCGCGGTTTGAGGTACTTGGAGCGCTTTGCTATTAGTCGGTAATCTTCGCGGTATGTGAACCTCTTCCTATCTGTTCTAGCATGATATGTGTATAACTATGTAGTGCGGTAGGCGTCATGTGTTTAATGTATTTGATTGGTTTGAAACATAAAGTGTTATAGCGGCTTTATGGGAAGTTGGTTATATGACTTTATGTAGGTAAGAAAATGCTTTGTGGTTTCAAAGGGTGCGATTTGACTTATAGCGGATTTGATGTGTAGTAATAAAGAACTTGAAGTGTTTCAAAAGACCTTTTTGAAAGAAGAGTAATACTTGGCTTGAAAACATAAGAGTTATACTAGCTTTATGGGAAGTTAGGTATAACGTCTTAAGAAGATAAAGAGAATGGTTTACCGATTTTTAGAAGATAAGAGACTTGACTTAAATGTATAAATTTTGGGTGAAACCTCATTCGTGAGTAATGAGTACTTGGTTTTAAAAGGAATAATGTTTCTTGATTTGAAATCGAGAATAAGTATCGACAAACCACCGCGGCGTTAATAAAGGAAATGTAAAGACTAATGAAGTATTATTAAAACCGGTAGAAACCTCCATCCGTAGAAGCTAAGATGAGACAAAATGATATTACATTTCCTAGATCATGGCTTAATAAGATTGTTTATAAACAAGAATAACCTACTCACCTATAAGGCATATGTTACTCAGCGTTTAAAGGAGAATTATGTTTAAAGTTAAAACTATGAACTACGAAACCTTTTCTAAAATGAGAAACTTGAGCATTTGAAATTAGGCAAACTTGAGCGTTTGGAAAATAAGGTTGTTACTTGATTTTACAAAGGAAAGCATTTTGGTTTACTTAACGATGTTAGTCACTCTATTTTTATACTACGGTATCGGGTGACCTTTGTAAAGAAATGGATCTTTAAAAGTAATTTAACGTCGTAGTACCTTGAGTTAAAACAGGACTTTGGCATAAAATGAAAGTACTTTGAGTTATGTATAACTTGCCTATGCTTGTTGTCGTGAAGCTTGCCTATACTTGTTGTTGTGAGCTTGCCTATACTTGTTGTTGTGAAAACTGCCTATGCTTGTTGTGATAGCCTTTGTTGTATTTACATGCCGCGTCTCTCGATGGAGGCCGGTTGATTTGTTGTGAGCGATTCTACAGAGTCCCACGAGATGGGCGAGGACACGTATTTCATTTAATTATACACCGAGTCCACGAGATGGCGAGGACACGTATTCCATTTGATTATACACCGAGTCCCGAGATGGCGAGGACACGTATTCTATTTGATTATACAGAGTCGCGAGATGGCGAGGACACGTATTCCATTTGATTATACCGAGTCGAGATGGGCGAGGACACGTATTCCATCGATTATACACCGAGTCGCGAGATGGGCGGGGACACGTATTTCATCGATTTTTACACGAGTCGCGAGATGGGAAGGACACGTATTTCATCAGTTATCATACATGTCTCGTTTTATATAGAATATTATGATTTCATTCTGATCTTTTCTGATTTCACATACTTGGTACTGTTATGCGACCTCCTTGAAGTGCGTTCATGCTGCGGTGGAAATCATCGGTTGTGGATCCTCGCTCGTAGGATCACGGTTCGTGTCGGGAAGCCCCATTTCTTGGAGGCTTATCTTTTGGTATGTTACCACAGTGCAGTAGATTCTTATACATTCGGGGTATGGCGGGGCCACTGTCCGTCATAATTGTAAAAATCTTAAGTGCATGCCTTGTTGTGGCGGGGTTTGTAAAAAGGATAGCTGTTGGTATTTATGTATATATGATGAAAGCAGTTTTTGGTTGCTTTGTTTATTTATCTTGTCTCTTAATTCATGTTCATGTTTTATTTCCGCTGATTTTCTCTGATGTTGTATCACTAGGGTGCCCGGGGTAAGGCACCAGTCACGGGCCCGGGTTCGGGTCTTGACATATACCACCGCGTCTCTCGATGGAGGGCCGGCTGATTTGTTATGATCTTACTTGGATGTCACCGGCGATGTGAGCATTCCACAGTGCAACTCTGCGGTTATTATTCCATGGACTAGCTCTCCGTGAGGTTTCTTGATTCGACGGTATCGGTAGTTGGCTCGTACTTTCCCGAAGTCGTGGTATTTGACAGTATCGGTAGTTAGCCGTACTTGCCCGTTCGGTTTTGTGGCGAAGTCTCGTGATTCGAGTATCGGTAGTTAGTCTTCGTACTTGCCCCGACTCATTAAGCGCGAGCTTAGTATCACGGTAGTTGGCTTCGTGTAACACCACTGACAGTCGAACCGTGGTATGGTTATATAGATTTGTTAGTGCGGCTTTGGTATCACGGTAGTTGGCTTTCGTACTTGCCCGGTCGATTGATGATCGCGGCTTTGGTATCCGGTAGTTAGCGCCGTACTTGCCGTCACGGTTTTATAACACGGAGTGGGACTGGTGTTCGTGTGTACTTCTTGGTGTTGTTATATCATAAATGCCGTGATGAGGAAGGTATTCCACGGGCATGATTGATGTTGTGGGCGTGAGACCCGTAGTTATAATTGAGTAATGACTTTGAGGCGTGAGTCACGACTTGGCGTATTGCCCATATTATGTCTTGTAGTTTGGTTATCATATATGTCTCTGTTTTATATAGACTACTATGATTTCATTTCTGATATTTTGATTTCACATACTTGGTACTGTTGTCTTGACCTCGCGGGGCTGCGTTCATCGCGGTAGAGTACATCGGTTGTGGATCCTCGCTCATAGGATCCGCAGTTCGACATTTTGGGAAGCCGTTTCTCGGAGGCTCATCTTTGGTATAGTCCTGTCGGTGTAGTTACTTGTACATTCGGGGTATGGCGGGCCTGTCCGTCATAGTTATGGTTACATTCTTAAGTGCGTAATCTTGTTGTGGCGGTGTTATACCAGTATTTCAGTATATGCGTGGGGCGTACGTAGAAAATTTGAACTTGAGATAGTAGCTTGGCCGAAATTTATTTGTGCACAACACCCGGTTAGAGTCGTTTTTCGACGAAACGTTTTCACAGCTTTCGTAGGGGAATTTCCGGCTATGTCATTTTTAATTTTTGCGGATTTTTCCGAGGCGAAACATTTTGGATAGCGGGAGGCGACATGGCACCTCTCGATTGGTGGACTTAGATAAATCCATGGGACGAATTGGATGAACTTGTACGTTTTGTGCCTTGCACAAAGTCAAGGAGTTGGTAGGATATTTGTGTTTAGTTAATCCTCACTACACTTGCCTTGCATTTGGCAAGATCTTGGCCTTTGGTTGGCCGTCCCTTGACTATAAATACCCTCTCCGCTTTGATGAATTCTTCATCCTTTCCACAAATCTCTAAGTGTTAAAATCCCACTCTCTTGTTGTTGTTCGTCCACTCCCCGGCGAAAGCCCTCCCCCTTGTGGCCTTGTGGCGAGACTTCACCCCTCTAGTGGTGTTGTTCTCGTATAATATACCCCCCTCTTGGTAGAAATACTCTCAAAAGTATTGTTATAATGCCCAAATTACCTTAGCCGTATACCTTGTAGTATTCTAAGGTTATACTTATACGAAAAGCCCAGAAATACTATTATACTTCCCTTAGTCACAAAACCATGAAACCCTAAGGAAAATCTCCAGATTAGATGGAGTATTAAGTAGAAGTTGGTTAGAACTTCTAAGGGTTGTTTGGAGGCGGGTTGGAGCCAGTAGGAGCTAAACCTTGCTCAGGACCGACATTTAAACTCGGATAATTATGGGCTTATCGAGGTAATTATCTTGTCCCTCTATTGTAATTGGAAATTACATATTGTTAGAATATATAGTTGAAGTATACTATATATAGAAGCGGCGTAGTTATCGTGATGTCTTGCGACTTAAGCTTTGAATTTAAAGAAGAATCTTGACTGTAATTACATGAGTGTATTCAGTAGACTTGTGTAGTAGTGCAGTGGGGTAGAATTGTGCAGTTAGGGTTAGGCGTATAACCCCACTGGTTGGCTTGGTAGCGGCCTCGGTAGAGGAGGAGAGTTACGGTGTTGCGGGGAGAGTCTTGCGAATTTTCGGTAGAATGTTCACGATGAGCTAAATGTTAATAGCGCCTTGTGGCCTTATAGGTTGAGGTACTACGTGTGGCGCGATCTACTTGGCAGGAGTAGCCGGCGGTTGGAAGAACTTGGAGCGTTTTGCTATTAGTCGATACTCGTCGCGAGGTATGTGAACCTCTTCTTATCTCTTCTAGCATGATATGTGTGAACTATGTACGGTGAGCGTCATGTGCTAAATGTATTTGATTGGTTTAAAACATAAAGTGTTATAACGGCTTTATGGGAAGTTGGTTATAACGACTTTATGTTGGTAAGAAGATCTTGTGGTTTTAAAAGGTAGCGGTTTGAACTATAAGCGGCTTGTTATGTGTTAATAAAGAACTTGAAGTATTTCAAAGATTTTGAATCATTTTGAAAGAAGAAGAAATACTTAGTTTTGAAAAACTTAAGAGTTATACTAGCTTTATGGGAAGTTAGGTATAACGGCTTAAGAATGTTTCTTGATTTGAAATCGAGAATGTGTATCGACAAACCAACTGCGGCGTTAATAAAAGGAAATGTTTTGACTAATTAAGTATTATTAAAACCGGTAGAAACTTCCATCTGCATAGAAGCTAAGATGAGACAAAATGATATTTCTAGATCATTACTTGTAATAAGATTGTTATAAACAAGAATATCTACTCGCATATAAGACTTATGTTTCTCAGTTGTTTAAAAGAGAATTATATTCTTAAATGAATAAGACTATGAACTCTGAAACCTTTCTAAAATAAGAAGCGTGAACATTTGAAATTAGGCAAACTTGGGCGTTTGGAAAATAATGTTGTTACTTGATTTTACAAAGGTAAGTGTTTTAGTTTATTTAAAAAGACCGATCACTCTATTTTATACTACGGGTATTGTGTGACTTATGTGAAAGCAGCGGATCTTTTAAAAGATTTAATGTATGAAGTACTTTAGGGGTAGATACCGAACTTGTTAGCTTAAAGTACCTTGTGTGAATAACTTGATTGTCTTTGGTTTGAGATAGCCTTGTAAATACTTTCTTGTTGATGTGATAAGTGAAAATGTTAGGATGCTACGTGTGTTAGTATCTTGTGTGATCGTGATGTAAGGGTCATTCTTGTTGTGCTTACGTTGTTAAGCGTTAAGCGGTTGTACTATTATTGTATCACATACCTTTGACTTATTAAACAGGGCTTGCCACCGCGATGCGGGTCTTTCGGCTATGCGGTCCTCGTGACTATGCGGAGTCGCGGTAGCTCGAGTTGATCATTCCGGGTGTTTAGCCTGATGCGGGGGAGTCCCTATGCGGTCTGTTGAGACTATACGGTCTTTTGAGACTATGCGGGTTGCGGGAGCCTAGGCGGATACCGAGGGTTAGCTGCCTTCGATGCGGGGTATACCTCGGTGATGCAGGACCGTGATTCGAGAATACCTGCGCGGTCCGTGTGTGACCTATGCGGATGCGAGAGTTCGAGGATGACGCGCATTGATATTGCGGGCGAGTGGCGGCCGATCATGTAGTGCGGTCTAGAAAGACCTCGGGATCTGATTGTGGTATTTTTGGTGCTGGGTCTTAGTAGTCGGCTATGCCTTCGTACTTGCCCGTGCGGTTTATTGTGATAACTTTGAGGCGTGAGTCCCTGACTTGACATGACTGCTTATTTGTTGTGAGCTGTAGTTTGCTTATCATACATGTCTCCTGCTTTATAGACTCTTATGATGTCATTTACAGTATTTTTAGTTTCACATACTAATTTTGTTGTCTTGACCTCGCTTCGGGCTGCGTTCATGCCGCGAGTTGAGTACACGATCGTTGATCCTAGCTCTGAGTCAGTTTGACGTTTGGGAAGCTCAGTTTCTCGGAGGCTTATCGGTGGTATAGTCCTGTCGTAGTAAGTGTTTACATTCGGGGTTTGGCGGGGCCTGTCGCCATTGTTGTCATATCATTCTTAGAAGTGCAGTAATCTTTGTTGTAGGCGGGGTTTGTAAAAGGATTAAACTGCTCATGTTGAAAAAGTTGTTATTTACATATATCTGAAAGGCAAGTTTTCTCAGTTATTGTTTCATATTTCATAATATGTCTTGTATCGTTTATGTTAACGATTACTCGATGTTGTATCACTAGGGTGCCCGGGGTAAGGCACCAGTCACGGGCCCGGAATCGGGTCGTGACACAGGGTTTGTAAAAGGATTTAACCGTTCAGTTTGATATATATATATATATGTATATATTCAGGAAGGTGACCGTTTTGGTTAGCCTGTTTCATACTTTATGTCTTGTCTCATGTTTTAGTTTTTATTTCCGCTGATTTTCTCTGATGTTGTATCACTAGGGTGCCCGGGGTAAGGCACCAGTCGCGGGCCCGAGGTCGGGTCGTGACAGAAGTTGTGTTTGTGGATGAAGAAGTCTTGCACAAGAGGGGGGTATTTATAGAACCACGAGGGCGAATTAAAACAAATGGAGGGTGTAGATTTGGTAGCTTGTTCAAGTGAAGTCTTCCACAAGTGTCCACCGCAACCTTGGGACATATGTCGCGCGACATTGGGACATATGTCCCGGCAACAATGAGCCATGTGGCCTTCCACTAGCAAAAAACGCCCGAGGCAAGCCACGCTTGCCCGCAAAATGCGTCCTTTACCTGCTCCCGCTCGCCCGAAGAAATATCTTGCAAGACTTGACCATTTGACTTGTCCACCATTTCGTCCAACCCGTACCAACTAAGGGTGACACATGTCTCCCTCCTATTAGTCCAAAATATTTAGTCTCTCGGAAAAAATCCGTGTCGGTTAAAATATTAAAAGCGTAGAATTTCCTTGTGAGTTGGAATCTTTTCCGTTGAAAGCTCTCAATTTCATCTTAACCTAATTAGGGATTGAATAATCGATGCGTGCGTCCTCGCGTACATACTCACGGAATGCGGGTATAACACGAATTCGTCAGCGAACATTTTCCTTTCCGGCGCTCGGAAGATTTTCCGTCGGAAAAACAATTCTTCCTTTCGTACGATTTCCAAGTCTTGATTCCTTACGTACATTCTCTTATACATGTCACGGACTTACGGGTGTAACAGTCCGCCTCGCGTAGTGCCACGGAACCTGCTGTCACGGCCTGCTAATTTGGCTTTGAGTCTAAGTGACCCTCTCTCTCTGTCCTCTATCCCCGCGCATAAGCTTGCATCACAGCGATATCCGTGCAGGGCTGAAGGGCCACTCTCGGGCATGCGATGTCATATAATGGTCTAGCCCGTCACGTAGCGGTGAACTCATCGCCCGTATCGGCCTGATGATAGTGTGTGCGTACGGCCAGAGTCAAACTCGGGTTGTATTCCACGATGGTCACTCCCGTTGCGCCTCAATGACAAGAACTATCAACACGGGCTCTCGCCGTTTCGAGGCAAAAGTGATCGAAAGGCCTCGTGAACTTCGTCCCAATGTTGGGCGAGCACCGCGCTCTCGGCGGCTCGAGATTCAAACGGTTCAACGCGATATCGGCGTAGCGATAAGAGGCTAGCATAACGGACTCTGTCTCAGAGGCCCTAAGTACTGCATAGTCGGTTGTAGTTGCGAGCGAACTCTTGAGGATCGTCCTCGGATCTCGAACCATAAAACTCGGGTGGACTCTGACCCGAAAAATCCCGAATCAGCAAATTGTCGGCTCAGGGTTAGCTACTACTCACATCGTGGCCACTGCCACTATGCTAGTCGATAGCACGATCACTCTCCATAATCTCTAAACTGCCTTTGTTTGCGGGCTGGAGGCTCGGTGCAGGAACCTCTGGGAGCTGCCGCTCTCGGCTCCTCTGTCTTGTCGGCGTGGCTGAACTCGTGATCCGCCTACTACCTCGGGCGTAGTCAGTGCTGAGTCTGTAACTGCTGCGTAATGTCACGACCCGACCTCGGGCCCATGGTGCCCTACCTAAAAACCTCTTTCGGTATACATCGGAGAATAGCGATGGAGCATCTGCATGACTTATAAAATGCTTAAACATAAAACAACAAATTTGGCGGAAATAAGGCCACCTTAGTAAAATATACCTAATAAAGCATTACATTTTTTCTTTCAACCCGATCCACAAATGTGACTTCTGACCTCTAAGAATAACAATTGTGGCGGGATGAGGCCCCGCCGTACCACGAATGTACAGCAATGAGCCATACGGGGATAAGCCTCGGAGTAATGGAGCTTCTCAGCGGTGAATCCGTGATCCTAAAAGTGAGGATCATTCTGTATACTCTACTGCGGCGTGAGCGATAACTCGATTAACGACAATGTGCCTTACTAACAATGAGTAATCAAGAGTATACTTACAACATAAAAATAGGAAGCTCGCGATCAAAGCGGGACCGCGCGCGGTATCATTAAGCAATCCTACTCGCAGGACAATTTCACGCATAGGTCGTGTGGACGCGTGAGGTATTCGCGTGGGACTATTTCACCGCGTAGGTCGTATAGACCGCGTGGTATTCCTCGCATAAGTTGTATCCGCGCATGGGACTATTTCACCCGCGTAAGCCACTTACGGACTCGAATGAGGTATTACCGCTCGTGGGTAGCAAATCACGGAATATGCAAATTCCGCGAGCAGGGGAATGACCACGTAATGAATAACATACTACTAGCACAAGCAGGCTATCACCGTAACATAAGCACTTCAGGAGCATATCATACATAACATAAGCACTCTGGCTTGTCATACCGTATATAAGCAAGTTAAGAAATGTCGGGCCCGACCGGGTGTGCGTGCCACTACATGGGCACCTGTTGGTATACATCGAGGAGAATAGCGGCGGAATATACCTGACATAAACACGTATGTAAGCGATATACAACACAAGCTAGCAGATAAGGTGCGCCCGTAATATAAACAAAGTCAAAGTCTGACTTACAACTTAGTTCTTCATTGACCACATGCGTGAATACGGACCTCTAGGAATAACAAGCGGCGGGGCGGGGCCGCCGTACCCTGAATGTACATATATCTACAACATCGGGGAAAGCGTACAAAGAAAGACAAGCCTCGGAGAATGGAGCTTAGGCGTCGATAGGTGATCCCCAGAATGTGGATCGCCCGCCTTACCACTCTGCGGCGTGAGCGCCCGAAGAAATTCGATCAATATGTACTAAGTATGTAAAGCGGAAAATCGTAATTACAACATAAGTTTATAAGCGGGAGGCGTGTATGATAACAAAATTACGATCTGCGGTGCCTTACTAACAATGAGAGTAAATCAGAGAATACTTACGACATCATAATAGCGATCTCGTGATCAAATCATGGGTAGCGAACCCATAAAAGCGGTGGTATAACGTCTTGGAGTTCTTACCCTCGTTTACACTCTTACCACAGGCGGGTGGTATAACGTCTTGGGGTTTGCCCGCCGTTTATACTCTTACCTGAAGAAGATAATGCTTGGTGGTATAACGTCTTGGGGCTTACCGCCGTTTATACTCTTATCACGGAGAAGGTGGTATAGCGTCTTGGGGTTTGCCCTTTGATACTCTTACCATATCTCACTGGCGGCCGTCGTACAATAATTAAGCAAGTTAGCGATCCACAACTTCTTATTAGTCTTATAAATCTACACTCTCATTTTAGTTTACTTAAGGCACTATCGTGTCTTTTATAAGAATCAGAATTTAACCCAGTACCACGTCTTACTCCTTAAACAAAAGACTCATTTTAGTAGAAAGCTTCCAAGACACTAGTAACCATAGTATCAAGTCCAAATTACATTTCAAGACCGATCGCGATACCTTTAGAATTTAAAGCGGGTTTACAAATCAAGTGACTCGTTTTCTTATTAAACCTTGGGCAATTGATACCTTAAAATCAATTGCCTTTCATTAACCTGAGCCGTTTACCTTTGCGTAAAGTCAATACAACGAACTCCCATAAAGTCGTTATATTCACTTTATACCTTAGTCAAGTACATTTTCCTATCGAGGACTTATCACGATTAAAGCGACCGCAGTATTACATCTTTAAAATTCTTCAAGTCCCTTATCTTTAACAAGACTTAAGGCGTCTTTAATATTCTCAAAGAAGTGAGTTAATCTCTAACTTCGCGACTTGGCATTTCATAAAACAAGTAAAGAATGTTGAAGTCTTGTCGTCTCTAGTACTATATCGTGAAACTAGTCATGCTCGAAGATAGGAATAGTTCTACATACCTCGTCGGGTCAAACCACTTGCCAAGTACAAAGTCCAGCCCGTAGTATGTCAACCTATAATATTCACAATACATCTATTAAAGCCTTACTACAATCGTAGAATATCATAAGTGTTAAGTCTCTAAATTCTACGGAAAATCGGGCGCCTCCTTTGTATTTACTCACGCCACCTTTTTCAAGGCGAAAATACAATAACCAAACAGCCCAATTGGCTCACAATTATATAGAAAGTAGTTCAATACAATTGAATAACTACCACGGCCCGATTGGCTCGCGATTATATAGAAAGTAGTTGATACAATTGAATAACCAGCGATACAAACTACATTCCAAATTCGTACCTTGATTGACAAATCCAATTCTTATCAATTTCCATTTCAATCAATTTAGTAGCATAACAAGATATCAAGTCGCGTTTGATTATAATAACCATAATCCTTAAGTCGATGACATGCGGCGGTTCTAACAGCGATTAAATTGTAATTGACTAGTAAGTTACATTACATTTTGGATTTCCAAGGCTATAACCAATCCATAATTCTTATAACCTCTATATAACACTTCATGCTACTTAACATACAAAGCTATCAACAACAATATAAATATACGATCTTGTACACCTTTAAAAGACAAGATTATACCTTAACGATTTTTAATCGACTCGAATCAAATCGGCTCCGTAGAAGATTAGAACCTCTTGAGACACCTCCAAGCTTGTTGAGACCATAGAACAATACCAGCAATTATCCTTCAAAACTCGAGCAAAACCTAGAAAGACCCTTTAGGTTTTCATTTGCGACTAACAGAAAACAATCTTTTTCAAGATTTTCTATTGAGAAAGGCTTACAATACACCTAAGACCCTTGGTTTTAAAGTGGGGAGTGGAATGAGCAAGAAACAAAAAATTTCTCTTCTTCCTTGTGGCAAACCGAGACCACTCTATAGCTCTTCAAAGTTTTCAAGAATTTTTCTAAGTGTTAAGCTCACTTTAGCACTACTAGTATTATATAGTGCAAATGAGGTTATGATAAGAACACATGGATGGCTAAGATGTAGTCTTACATTAAAATCAAGACCAAGTGGGACCTTTGACCTTAGTCGATAATATCAAGCCTCGAGTTGCAAGACTTGTCTTGCAACAAAGGTCAAATGACCATATGCCACTTGCTAAAAAAAAATCGTTCAAGGCGTAGTAAGGGGGTGACACGTGTCGCCTCCCGTTCGTCATAACACTACGCTTCACAATTTCGTAATTGACAAAATTTTACAAGTCTCAAATCTTAACATTGTGAGTTCTTACTTACGTTCTTAAAACATGTCTGAAATTACGGGGTGTAACATTCTTCCCCAGAAACATTCGTCTGAATGTTCTTTCGATCAAACTAAATTAACGACATAGTTTCCTTTCCTGACCGACATACCAAAAATGCCACTAATGGCCTTAAAAGCATTTAAGCAAAAGCGCTTCAACTAAAACGACGAGTAAGGAAAAATGAAATACACGAAGGTATAGGAAATAAGTGAGGATACCTCCTCAGCGTATCTCATCCACTTCAGTCATCTCATCCGTTATCATTTCTCCACGGGACTTTGTGGAAGTTACGTCAGTCATGATCGCTGACACGGCGATCGAGTATCATTATGGGACTCTCATAAATACGATAACCCCTCACACTGGACCTCGCTAGTAGGAAAACTCTCATTTGGATCAGATGCACTTCCGCGACATAGAAACATGGAAGGCGGATGTACGCCTCTAACTCGATGGCGGATCCAGCTCGTAAGCAACTGTCGCTCTGCGGACGATGCGGTAGGGCTGATGTACCTTGGTGAGTTTCCTTCTTAAGAATCTCATCGCGCCGCCGTGGGTGGCGCTGAAGACCCGATCGTCACACGAAACTCCAAATCTGCGCCCGATTATCGCGTATGACCTGGGCTACGGTACGCTATGATCTCTCTGGATAAGCCGCATTATCCGCGACCTGTGTACCAAATGCAGGCCAACCAGCGTACCTCGCCACGTCGAACCAACGATCGGCGATCTACATTTCCGCGTATAAAGCCTCGTATGGCGCCATACGTATCTTTGGAATGGTAGTTGTTGTTAAACAAACTCCGAGGCAAATGATCCTCGGCTACTGCTGAAATCAATCACGCGAGCTCATGACATATCCTCGAGTGTGCGGATAGTGCGCTCTGCTGCCCGTCGATCTGAGGATGAAATCTTTGCATGCGAGACTCACCTGTGTCCCAGAGCCATACGGAAAGACCTCGGAAGTTAAGCGTGGCTGGGCTCCCCTGTCGAAATAATCGACCTTTGGGACGCGTGCGACCTCGCAATCTCACGATGTACAATGCGCGTAGTCCTCGGTGGCGTCGTCTTGGAAGGAAATGGTGATTTCGTCGACTGTCAGATAACCCAAATAAGTCGTGCTTCCTCGAGTGCGAGGTAACCACTGTAACAAAGTCCATGTTGATTATCTCGGCTTCGAGTCGGAATCTCGATGAAGCGCAATAAACCGCTGGGCCTCACGGTGCTCGATCTTAACTGTGGCGATTAGGACCTTTGTGCGACAAACCTGCCACGTCCTCTTGGGCCGTCCCTGATACAAGCATGAGGTCGTGGTACATCTTGGTCGACCGGATGAATAGAATATCGAGCTTTGTGTGCCTCAGAATCTGTTGCCGAGTCTGCCGCGCGTCGGGAACACCTGGCCGGCCCTCGAATCTCGGCACCCGTGCGCTACCTCGAATAGACTCTTCTCCTCGAAGGCTGCGTCCGTCCGTATCAACCTTTGGGTCCTCAGCGCATCTTCGCCTCGTGATGATGGAAGACTCGGCAACCTCGCGAACCCGTACCCGCTATCGTCGGTATCGATCAATCCGAACTGAGGCTCGTGGCGGTGGATCGGCGGACCGTATCTGCCTCTGCAGTACCTCGATAGGCTCCCATCGACTCGACTCGAGGCATCGGCAACTACGTTGGCTTTCCCGGATGGTAGAGAATATCAACGTCATAATCTTTCAGACTCTAACGGCGTCTCTGTCTCGGGTTCGACTCCGCCTGCTGAAGATATCTGGAGGCTCTTGTAGTGTATAAATATCCACATGAACCGTAAAAATAATGTCTCCAAATCTTGAAGGCATGAATAACCGCGACCAACTCTAAGTCATGGGTAGGGTAATTCCTCTTAACCGTGCTTGTCGGTCGGAAGCATAGGCTATAACTGCCGTCTTTGCGTCAAACACACCACAACGATGCAGAGGCATCGCGATAGATCACGTGCCCGTAACCACTCGGAAGAGTAGAAGCGGAGTTGTAGTCGACCTTTCCTTCAACAGCTGGAAACCGCTTCCAAGCCTCATCGGCTGGAACTTGGGTGCGCCGATCGACTAGTCAGCGGTCTTTGAAATCAAGCGACGCTCCTGAAACTGCGATAATAACTTTGCGGTCTAAGAAGCTGCGCACCTCGGTCGGAGTAGTAGGTCTCGGCCAAGACTTATTGCCTCGATCTTTGTCGTATCTGCGAACACCATACCCGATAATATGCCCCGAAATGCCATGAGGCCAGCGAAAACTCCGCGCGGAGAACTTGGCGAATAGCTGCGGTCCGAGAACCAGTACCGTCGCCGAGTGGTGACGTGCTCGCTCTGTCGAGTGAATAAACGGGATGTCATCGATGAATACAATCACAAGCGTATCCAAAATTGCTTGAACACGGTTCATTAAGTCCATAAATACGGCTGGGCGTTGGTCAAGAAAAGACATAACCTGAACTCATAGTGCCCGTCACAGGTCACGAATGCGATCTTTGGGATATCGCCTCTCGAACTTCGAACGATGATAACGGACCGCGAGTCTATCTTTGAAAAAACCTCGCACCACTGCGCTGAGTCGAACAAATCATCAATCACGGGAGGGTACCTGTTCTTAATGGTTACCTTATTCGGTTGCTGTAGTCAACACACGTCTGTGACGTCAATCCTTCTTCTTTACAAACAACGCGGCGCTCCCGGGGAGATCGCTAGGCGATAAAGCCTTTCTCGGCAAATCTTTGGTGGTCTTTGGCTCCTTAACTTTCGGCGGGTGCCGTCACGTATGGCGGAATGGAAATAGGTCGAGTGTGCATGGCGTGTCAATCAAAACTCGATCTCCCTCTCGGGAGGATGCGGAAGATAAATGCGGGAACACGTGCGGAAACTCTAACCAGCGTTGAAGAAGCGGCACCTCGGCCTGCGTATCAAATGCGAACGGATGATAGATGTAACCGCCGCACCATCTTCTAGCCTTGAGGTAGAAATAAACCTACCGCCGGCGATCTTTGTGTTGCCTCCAACCGATAAGCGGCTCGCGAGAAGCGAACCGAACCAACTGTCCTACGGTCCGTTGGCGTAACAAGAAGCCGACCAGTCCGTACCCGTAATGACATCAAAATCGTAAATCTCGGCTCTATCAGTCTGCGAGTCGGCGGTGTAAATAAATACGGACAACCTCTATACACCCGCTCGGCTAACAAGATCACCCGCGGTGTAGCTACCTCAAATGGCTCTGTCGACAGGCTCTATCCGATTCTACATGATAAGAGGGGACACATAGGACAAGGTAGAACACGGATCTATCGATGCGTAAACATCGCGACTGAAATCGATAATGTACGTGGCGGCGTCGGGGAAGCCCTGCGATCTGGCGGTGGCTAGAAAGTATATGCGGTTACGAGGACCGCTAGAACTAGAACCGCCGCCTCGACCTCGCGGCTGCTGTCGTGAGTACCACGCCTCAGGCGCGTAACCTGAAGGAGAAGAAGACCCGGCAAGCGATCCGTCGGTGTCTTTGTACCACCCATCTTGCCTCTGAGCGGACAATCCCTCTTGAAATGGCCTGCTGCCACGCGAGTAACAAGCTCCGGCTCTGCGACACTCGCCACAGTGGAACCTACCGCATCGAGCACTGCGAGGTGTGGGTGGTCCGTCGGTGGCGGTTCTGCCTCGCGAAATCTGTAGTCCACGAGCCACGACTGCTTGCACGACCTGGTCGGACCTCTTGCCAACCGTGTGGGCGCTCTGTCTTTGGTGGAATGTGGACTACTCTGCTTCTTGAAATTTGTCGCCTCAGCGCCTGAGACCGATGTCACAGCCTCTTGGGGTGGCTGCGTCAATCTGGTCCTCCTCTCTCTATCCTCATCCACGTGCATAGGCTGCGTCAGGCGATGTCCATCTGGGTGAAGAGCCACCCCCAGCATCTTTGTAATCATATAGCCAGTCTAGCCCGTCACATGTGATGAACTCTATCAGCCATGCTAGCTACAATAGTGTGAGCATGCACGATAAGATTCAAACTCGAGTGTACTCACTGCGATCGCCGTTCTGCCCATGAGTCAAAAATCTGTCTACTCGGGCTCTTCTCGTCTCGGGAGGCAAAAGTGATCCATGAAAGCCTCTGTAAACTCCTCCCGAAGCGGTGGAAGAGCGTCGCCTCTCGAAAGCAACCGTGACTCAAACGCGCGTAGGTCGTATGGGCCGCGTGAGGTATTCCTCGTAAGTGTATCGCCGCGCGTGGGACTATTTCACCGCGTAAGCCTTACGGACTCGAATGAGGTATTATCGCTCGTGGGTAGCAAATCCACGGAATATGCAAATTCCACAAAGCAGGGAATGACCGTAATGAATAACATACTCTTAGCGCGAAGCAGGCTATCACGCGTAACATAAGCACTCAGGAGCATCATCGTAACATAAGCACTAGGCTTATCATGCCATATATAAGCAAGTTAAGAAATGTCGGGCCCGACAGGGCCGGGCCCAGTGCCTACATGGGCACCTGTTGGTATACATCGGAGAATAGCGGCGGAACATACACGACATAAACACGTATGTAAACGATATACAACCTGAAGCTAGCAGGTAAGGTGCGCTTCGTAATATAAACAAAGTCAAAGTACAACTTACAACTTGGTTCTTACTGTTGACCACATGCGTGAATCTGACCTCACAGGAATAACAAGCTGCGGCGGGACGGGGCCATACCACTGAATGTACATATATCTACAACGTCGGGAAGAGCGTACCAAAAGACAAGCCTCGGAGAATGGAGCTTAGGCGTCGATAGGTGATCTAAGAATGTGGATGCGCCACCTTACCACTTTCTGTGGCGTGAGCGGCCAGGAAGGGTCGGTCTGTGATATGTACTAAGTATGTAAAGCGGAAAATACTGTAATTACAACATAAGTTTATAAGCGGGAGGCGTGTATGATAACAAAATTACGACACGATTGCCTTACTAACAATGAGAGTAAATCAGAGAATACTTACAACATCATAATAGCGATCTCGATCAAATCATGGGTAGCGAACCCGTAAGCGGGTGGTATAACGTCTTGGAGTTCTTACCCTCGTTTACACTCTTACCAGGCGGTGGTATAACGTCTTGGGGTTTGCCCGCCATTTATACTCTTACCACGAAGAAGATAATGCTTGGTGGTATAACGTCTTGAGGGCTTACCCGCCGTTTATACTCTTATCACGGAGAAGGTGGTATAGCGTCTTGGGGTTTGCCGCTTGTGATACTCTTACCTATCTCACAATGGCCGTCGTACAATAATTAAGCAAGTTAGCGATCCGCAACTTCTTATTAGTCTTATTAAATCTACACTCATTTTAGTTTACTTAAGGCACTATCATATCTTTTATAAGAATCAGGAATTTAACCCCAAGTACCACGTATACTCCTTAAACAAAAGACTTCGTTTTAGTAGAAAGCTTCGAAGACACTAGTAACCATAGTATCAGTCAATTACATTTCAAGACCGGTCGCGATACCTTTAGAATTTAAAGCGGGTTTAAATCAAGTGACTCGTTTTCTTATTAAACCTTGGGCAATTGATACCTTAAAATCAATTTGCCTTTCATTAACACAAGCCATTTACCTTTGCGTAAAGTCAATACAACGACTCCCATAAAGTCGTTATATTCACTTTATACCTTAGTCAGTACATTTTCCTATCGAAGGGACTTATACGATTAAAGCGACCAAGTATTACATCTTTAAAATTCTTGAAGTCCACTTATCTTTAACAAGACTTAAGACATCTTTAATATTCTCAAAGAAGTGAGTTAATCTCTAACTCACGCGACTTGGCATTCGTAAAACAAGTAAAGAATGTCGAAGTCTTGTCGTCTAGTACTATATCGTGAAACTAGTCATGCTCGAAGATAGGAAAAGTTCTACATACCTCGTCGGGTCAAACCACTTGCCAAGTACAAAGTCAGCGTGGTATGTCAACCTATAATATTCACAATCGTCTATTAAAGCCTTACTACAATCGTAGAATATCATAAGTGTTAAGTCTAAATTCTACGGAAAATCGGCGCCTCCTTTGTATTTACTACTTCGCCACCTTTTTCAAGGTGAAAATACAATAACCAAACAGCCCGATTGGCTCACAATTATATAGAAAGTAGTTGTCTGATTGAATAACTACCATGACCCGATTGGCTCGCGATTATATAGAAAGTAGTTGATACAATTGAATAACCAACGATACAAACTACGTTCCAAATTCGGCCACCTTGATTGACAAATCGAATTCTTATCAATTTCCATTTCAATCCAATTTAGTAGCATAACAAGATATCAAGTCGCGTTTGATTATAATAACCGTAATCCTTAAATCGATGACATGCGGCGGTTCTAACAACGATTAAATTGTAATTGACTAGTCATGGCTTACATTACATTTTGGATTTCGAGGCTATAACAATCCATAATTCTTATAACCTCTATATAACGCCGTGCTCGCAGCATACAAAGCTATCGACAACGATATAAATATGCGATCTTGTACACCTTTAAAAGACAGATTATACCTTAACGATTTTTAATCGACTCGAATCAGTCGCTCCTTAGAAGATTAGAACCTCTTGAGACACCTCCAACGGCTTGTTGAGACCATTAGAACAATACCAACAATTATCCTTGAAAACTCAAGCAAAACCTAGAAAGACCCTTTAGGTTTTCATTTGCGACTAACAGAAAACAATCTTTTCCAAGATTTTCTATTGAGAAAGGCTTCTGATACACCTAAGACCCTTGGTTTAAAGTGGGAGTGGAATGAGCAAGAAACAAAAAATTTCTCTTCTTCGCTTGTGGCAAACAGAGACCACTCTATAGCTCTTCCAAAGTTTTCAGAATTTTCTAAGTGTTAAGCTCACACTAGCCTACTAGTATTATATAGTGCAAAGGAGGGTTATGATAAGAACACATGGATGGCTAAGATGTAGTCTTACATTAAAATCAAGACCAAGTGGGACCTTTGACCTTAGTCAATAATATCAAGCCTCAAGTTGCAAGACTTGTCTTGCAACAAAGGTCAAATGACCCTTATGCCCTTGCTAAAAAAAATGCGTCAAGGCATAGTAAGGGGGTGACACGTGTAAGCCCTCCCGTTAAATCATAACACTACGCTTTCCGACAATTTCATAATTCCGACAAAATTTTACAAGTCTCAAATCTTAACATTGTAAGTTCTTACTTACGTTCTTAAAACATGTCCTGAAATTACGGGGTGTAATAAGAAATCCCCTAACTTCTTATTATTCTTGTTCATATACACTCTCATTTTAGTTTACTTAAGGCACTAACATGTCTTTTATAAAAATCCGGGAATTTAACCCAAGTACTACATACTTCCACTCTTTTAAAAATGACTCTTTCATATAAAACTTCGAAGATACTAATAGCAGTAGTATCAAGTCACAATTTCTTTTCAAAACAAGTCATGATACTTTTAGAAATAAAATTAGGCTTAAATCAAGTGACTTCTTCTCATAAAAACCTTAGGCAATAGATGCCTTTAAATCAATTGCCTTTCGTTATTTCAAGTCATTTAACATACTTAAATTACTTAGAGTAAACCACTCTTTTTAACTTTCCATAAAGCTATTATAACCAACTTCCCATAAAGTCGTTATACTAACTTTATACTTTAGAAACTTACATATTTCTTTATAACCAAGAGACTTAAACTTTCCAACAAAGCAATTATCAAAAATGCTTTCAACATACTTAAAGTCTCTTAACTTTTGAAAACAGATATCCTTAATATTTAAACAAGTGAGTTAATTTCCTAACTTTCGACCAATTTGGACATTCTTAAAATAAGCCAAGGATATCAAATGGACTAGATTCGTCAAAAACTGGAAATGCGTCTACCGTGCTATACATTCTACTATTCAATGCTAAAGAGATAAGAAAGTTCCACATACCTCTTCGGTTTAATCCACTTGCTTTAAGTCGATACGCCGTATGTAGTATGTCGACTATAATGACCATAAATGCGTCTATTAACTTCTTACTTCAAGCGTAGAATATTCCAAGTGCAAAGTCAACAAATTCTATGGAAAATCGGACGACACTTCCTTTGTTTCTACATACTTTGCCACGTTTTCAAGGCGAGATTCAATAACCAAACCGCCGCGTTTAAGGCTCGACAAAGTAGTTAACAATAGGGATTACCGCAATCAAGGCGTGTAAAATTCATCCCCACAATTTACATTAAACTAGTCCAAAAATACAATGTCCGTTCGTGATTAGGAATGACAATACGATTCTTTTCCCGTTTCTATTCAATCCAAGTTGTTTAGTATAACATGTTATCAAGCGCGATTGAGTATAACTACTACAATCTTCAAGTAGGTAATATCGGCGATTCTAATTAACGACCAAAATGTAATTCAATTTCAAATGCCTCAGCGTGTCATTTTGATTTGAGCTTCTAAACTTCCGTAACAACATCGATCGCCATAACCGTATCACGTGATCAACATAACTTATCATAACATGAAATCTTGATTACAAAAGTAAGATGAAGGTTATACCTCATTTTAGCCCAAATATGATCCAAGATCACAAGTCGATCCTTAGCGACTTTAGCTCATCTTTGACGTTCCAATCGCTCCAAGCAACCGCCAGAAGCTTATGAAGAACTTATCTTCAAGTTCGAACTTCAAAGTTGAAGAACTCCTTAACTTTCCGCCTTGCGACTAATGCAACGCCATTTTTCGAATCTTTCTATAGAGATACCGCCTGATACACTTAGGAACCTTGGTTTAAAGTATGGGATTATTGGACAAAAATTGAAAAATCTTCTCTTGGAAACCTAGCATTCTTGAGAGCACACTTTGTGTGTCTTCAAATTTTCTTGAATTTTTTCTAAGTGTATAAGCTTGTCTTGCAACTAGTAGACATATATAACACTAGGAAGGTGCAGATTAGTACACATGTGGGGCTTAGTTGAGTTTCACATGGATCGATCCCAGTGGCACTTTGACAAGTCAACAATGTCGAAGCTCCTTTGTCTTTGCAAGACTTGGTCATTTAAATAATGGTCAAATGACCATTTTAACCATGCCATTTTCGTCCAAGACCACTAAGGGGGTGACACGTGTCGCCTCCCATTCGTCGCATGATATTTACGTTTCGAGCAATTTCATAATTAGATAAATTTTTACTCGTCTCAAATCTTAATATTTATGGGTTCTTACGCCCGTTCTTATAAACATATCACGAAATTAGGGGTGTAACATTATTCCCCGGCAGAAACATTAGATCCAGAATGTTCTTTGAAGTCAAACTTAAAGATAGCGACATAGTCTCCTTACAACCCCTACGTACCAATAATGCCTGCGTGGCCACATAACAATGCTCATACTAAAATGTCGACTGAACCCCCGTGTGTCCCGTCGGTTATCTGCGTAAAGCCTGGCGACTACGAGCTTACTCATAATCTTTCTGGATAAGCCGCTTATCGCGACCCAGAATCAAGTGCGGACCAAATAACTGAACCTGGCCTACGTCAAACCAACCAACCGACGATCTACACTATCTTACATACAAGGCCTCATACAGGGCCATCTGAATACTGTAAGGGTATCTTTTATCGTACGCAACTCAATCAAGCGATTAACCCTCGACTACCTCTGAACTAAAGAACACAAACGCCACCTATCTTGAAGTACGGATAGTATGCTCTGCTGTCCGTCGGTCCCGAGGGTGTAATACAACGAGACTCACATGTGTCTCTAATCCGCCGAAAACCTCGAGTTTTCGTAACCAAGCTCGTCATGCATCGTCATAACGTAGGAACCCGTGCGGTCGCGATCCTGCGCTATTCAAGCTAGCATAAACCTCGGTAAGTAAGGGGTCCCGATCCAAAGAACACGGTGGTTTTACCCCTATTTACCATGACCCCAGTCGCGCTTCCTCGAGTGCGATGCCACCTGTAACAAGATCACATTAATCACCTCTCATATCTAAGTCGGAATCTAAATCGCTGTAATAGCCCATGGGCCTCGATGTTCAACCTTGACTGCTACTAATTCGGACACTAGCGATAAGCTCCGTATGTCACTTTCCGGTCATCTTACCCATACCTGCATCGAGTCCGCGACACAACTTAGTCGACCCGAACAATTAGCGCAATAAGCCTTTGCGTATCTCGCAAACCTGTGACTAGCCTGCGACAGCAGGGTACACAATCTATCCTCATATCCACGGCACCTCGTAGGTGCTACTCAAACATGCTCTTCTCTTCTTGGAGGCCGTATCTCGATACCGCGTCATGGCGGATCCTCGTAATGTCGCCTCTTTTACCTCGCCAGCGATGGAAGACTCGACAACCTCTCGGATCTAAACTTCATTAACCTTGAAACAAATAATCGAACCCCGGCTCGTTAGCTAATGAATCTCATGGACCCGTCTTGTCTGCACGGCTGCCCGTCACGGACTACCCGTAGATCCACGACTAAGAGTATCTGTGGCGTCTTGGTTTTCCCGGATGGTATAGGATATCGATATCACAATCCTTGAATAACTCTAACCACCGTCATTTGTCGCCAAATTCTACTACCTGCATGCGAAGGTATACAGAGAGCTTTATGATCTGCACGTATATCACATGAATTCTATATATCGTCATGCCTCCAAATCTTGAGGCATGATTTAGCTGCGCTTGACTCTAAATCGTGAGTGGCGTAATTTCCTTTCTGCTTCCTAGCTGCAGGAAAACATAGGCTCTATCCTTATCGGGTTGCGTCGGCCTGACCTATTGACACGGCGTGTTATCATAATAACCTAACCCTCTGATCTTTCGGGAGGAGTTAGAGCGTAGTCGAATCAAATTATCTTCGATAGCGGAAACCTTCTCATTCTTGCGAAATATTCGGGTGTCATTAATCTCGATTATAGTTCATGTTTCCTTTTCTCTGTTGCAACCAAACTTGGTCATTAACTTAGATTTGATTCTTTTGCTTGCCTCCTGGCTAAGACTTCCTGTCAATCACAATTTAGGGGGGGGGAGATTTCCCTGATCTCGTCAAGTAGTAACCCGATTTTTCCTTTCCCAAGTTGTAGGGCCTATAGCTAGGTGTTACCACATTTCCTCGAAATGTTCTTACTTCCCATTATTTACTAATGGTCTTTACACTAGTGCAGGGTAATCATATCTCGTGCAACTTACATAACCATAGTCGTATTCTCGCTTTATCATTACGGTCATAACCTTACCTTAGGCTTAATATTAGTAAAAGTATTTCTATCATGATTCATAATAAATGCAGTTTCATACATGCGTACCCTTGCATTTATATCTTTATGATACTGCGACCAAATTAAATCGTCGTTCTTAATTACTGACACCACTTTTCCCGGTTATCCATAAGCGTAACCTATGGCATGAAGATCTGAAAACCTCGCGATCTTATATCCTTTGTCTAACAACATGGGTACATGACCCATGTCGTAAAGCGTCCTTTTACGTGGGAGAGAACTTATCTCCTCTTAAAAACTTTCCTTGTAGTCACAGCCCTAATCACGGGGTCTCTTGCGGTCGATAAATATCTAATCATCACGCGCCTTAAAGTCATGTAGATTTTCAAAACCTACCAAAGATGCCCTCGACTTCTGCCGTGACACTCGTACTTATTTTATTCATGCCTTGCACACTTTCCTTAAATTATCAGGAAGGTCGTGGCCTGACCGCCACACGAACCAACTCATTGTACCTCGAGGGCATAACATGAATTCTTCAAATTCGATTATTACTTACTTTACTGCGTCGATTTACCTCGAATGAACAAGTCACTGGACTTATTAAAATCAACGATGTCAAAGAAGGAAGGATAATTCATGGTTACCACCAACCTCTTCCTTCCACTTGCTCGATGGCAAACTGCAGGGAGGGTGCCGAATCGATCTCTCTACGTAGTCACGCGTTGGCATAACGAGGCCAACTAGTTAATGCTCATAATGACCTCGGCGTGCTGTCATAACAACTCGCTAGATGCGCTATGGTCAGCGTATCGTTCTGGTAATTATTATCTGCGGCTCGGCTACCACCCGACACTCGCGGGTGTAGTCACCGTGAAAGGTCTACGTGGATTGAGGCTCGTTTCTTTACACTTGGTTGCTCTTTTTCTTCTTGGTCGTACTCTTCCCGTACTTCAAACTTATTCTTGCGTCGTCATATCATACTTACGGTTGGGCGCCATGATCTTTGGAGTTACTATTCTAAACAACATAAGGTCATTTCGGATCTCACGCCGGATTCGGTGGAACCGTCCACGAACGTAAAATGATTAACTAGACTTGGGCGCTTGCACCGCATGGCCTGTCGGCGTGGCGGGACTACTACCAGTGATCGTTCCACTTGAAGCTATGGGGCGACCCTTAATGAGTCCTCGGCCCGACTCGGTGTCGTACTTAACTCTTTTACTACGAGAAGGCCTTATATATCTAATATCTTGGTGGTTATCGACATTATAGGCTCGCGATTTCCATGCTCCAAGCCTAACTTATCGGTCCCAGTAGCGGTACAAAACTTCTCAAAAACTATAATCGTGTTATGCTTGTCACAATGACCATACTTACTCATGCGGATCTCACGTACCATTCGAAATCCTACGTAGCTTTCGATCTATTAACATAGTCTTCCATTAACTCCGTAATAATAACTTCTTAGGGGTCCATTTCATACCGGGCACTCATCGTTTCCTAATTATCTCAATTTAGTGCGTAAAATCTTGATGAGAATTCATTAAATTGTTTCATACCTTCCGGTATTTATTTAGTCATTACGAATCACGGTAATCTAAAACCATTCTAGGCAACGCGTCAGACCCGCATACATAAATCGTATGGTGTATGTTACAATACCAACTATCTTACCAAGCATTACCTACGGATCGTAATCCACGTCGTCTTTCTGGGTCGCTCTTTTGTCTTTCTCGTGGCTGCAAACAACATAACACTTTTGTTAAGGAGAGCGACCACAACCATGCGACTCTATCGCGCGATCTTAGAGTGAGAAGAATGGAAACCAATCCTAAATGTCCTGTGACCTCGATTATAGATGTGGTGCCTGATACAGATAATCAGACTACACTAGACACGGTGCAGACGCTTTCAGAGGACTAGCTCACGATGCCACTTTTGTCACGACCCGACCTCGGGCGCGGTAGTGCCCTACCTGAACACCTCTTTCGGTATACATCGAGAGAATAGCGTGGAACATACACAACTTATAAAATGCTTAAACATAAAACAACAGAGCTAGTGATAAGGCCACGCTTAAAGTAAAATATACCTAATAAAACATTACATTTTTTCTTTTGTGATCCACAAATGTGACTCTGGACCTCTAAGAATAACAATTGTGACGGGACGAGGCCGCCATACCACGAATGTACAACAACCAACCATACCGAGGATAAGCCTCGGAGTAATGGAGTTTCTCAGCGGTGAATCCGTGATCCTAAAAGTGAGGATCGTTTGCACTGTATACTCGACTGCGGCGTGAGCGGCCCGAAGGAAGTCGATTACAACGTGTACCAAATATGTGGGCCAGAAAGTACTATAATGAAATCATAAGTCTATAATAAAGCGGAGACATGTCGATAACTTTCGATTAACGATTACGTGCCTTACTAACGATGAGTAATCAGAGTATCTTCTGACATAAAAATAGGAAGCTCACGATCAGCGGGACCACCCGCCCGCTGATGTCGTTAAGCAATCCTACTCGCCGGGACTATTTCACGCGTGGAGTCGTGTGGACCGCGCGTGAGGTATTCTCGCATGGGACTATTTCACGCGTGGGTCGTGTGACCGCGTGAGGTATTCCTCGCATAGGTATCGCCGCGTGGGACTATTTCACGCGCGTAAGCCACTACGGACTCGCGTGAGGTATTATCGCGTCGTGGGTAGCAAATCCACGGAATATGCAAATACCACAAACGGGGAATGACCGTAATGAATAACATACTACTAACGCAAGGCTATCGCATGTAACATAAGTACTCAGACATCATACATAACATAAGCCTTCTGGCTTATCATACCATATATAAGCAAGTTAAGAAATCCACAACCTTTATTATTCTTGTTCATATACTGCTCGTTTAGTTTACTTAAGGCACTAACATGTCTTTTATAAAAATCTGGAATTTAACCCAAGTACTACATACTTCCACTCTTTTAAAAATGACTCTTTTCATATAAAACTTCCAAGATACTAATAAATGTAGTATCAGTCACGATTATTTTCAAAACAAGTCCACGATACTTTTAGAAATAAAATTAGGCTTATAAATCAAGTGACTTCTTCTCTCTTAAAAACCTTAGGCAATAGATGCCTTTAAATCAATTTGCCTTCGTTATTTCAAGTCATTTAACATACTTAAATTACTTAGAGTAAACCACTCTTTTAACTTTCCATAAAGCTATTATAACCAACTTCCCATGGCGTTATACTAACTTTATACTTGAAACTACATATTTCTTTATAACCAAGAGACTTAAACTTTCCACAAAGCAAGTATCAAAAATGCTTTCAACATACTTAAAGTCTCTTAACTTTTGAAAACCAAGATATCCTTAATATTTAAACAAGTGAGTTAATTTCCTAACTCGACCAATTTGGACATTCTTAAAATAATCCAAGGATATCAAATGGACTAGATTAAGTCAAAAACTTCAAATGCGTCTACCGTACTATACATTTACAACTATTCATGTTAAAGAGATAAGAAAGTTCACATACCTCTTGGTTTAATCCCTTTGCTAAGTCAATCGCGAATCGTGGTATGTCAACTATAATGACCATAGTGCGTGCATTAACTTCTTACTTCAAGCGTAGAATATTCAGTGCAAAGTCACTAAATTCTACGGAAAATCGGACGACACAGCTTTGTTTCTACATACTTTGCCACATTTTTCAAGGCGAGATTCAATAACCAAACACGCCACGTTTAAGGCTCGACAAAGTAGTTAACAATAGGGGATTACGCTTAATCAAGGCGTGTAAAATTCCGCCACAATTTACATTAAACTAGTCCAAAAATACAATGTCCATTCGTGATTAGGGACGACAATACCAATTCTTTTCCATTTCTATTCAATCCAAGTTGTTTAGTATAACATGTTATCAAGCGCGATTGAGTATAACTACTACAATCTTCAAGTAGGTAATATCACGGCGATTCTAATTAACGACCAAAATGTAATTCAATTTCAAATGCCTCGCATGTCATTTCGGTTGAGCTTCAAGCTTCCATAACAACATCAATCTTCATATACGTATCACGCGATCATATAACATCGTAACATGAAATCTTCAATTACAAAAGTAAGATGAAGGTTATACCTCATTTAGCCCAAATATGATCCAAGATCACAAGTCGATCCTTATGACTTTAGCTCACTCTTTTCGTTCCAATCCATCCAAGCAACCGCCAGAAGCTTATGAAGAACTTATCTTCAAGTTCAGCTTCAAAGTTGAAGAACTCCTTAACTTTCCGCCTTGCGACTAATACAGCGCCATTTTCGGAATCTTTCGATAGAGATGCCGCCTGATACACCAGGAACCTTGGTTTTAAAGTATGGGGATTATTGGACAAAAATTGAAAAATCTTCTCTTGGAAACCTAGCATTGCAGAGCACGCTGTGTGTCTTCAAATTTTCTTGAATTTTTTTCTAAGTGTATAAGCTTGTTTGCAACTAGTAGACATATATAACTTTATGAAGGGTCTAGATTAGCACACGTGTGGGGCTTAGATGAGTTTCGCATGGATCGAGCCAGTGGCACTTTGACAAGTCAACGATGTCAAGCTCATTGTCATTGCAAGACTTAGTCATTTAAATAATGGTCAAATGACCATTTTAACCATGACATTTTAAGTCCCAGAACCACTAAGGGGGTGACCGTGTCTCCTCCCGTTAAATCATGATATTTCATTTCAAAGCAATTTCATAATTAGATAAATTTTTACTCGTCTCAAATCTTAATATTTATGGGTTCTTACCTTCGTTCTTATAAACATATCCTGAAATTCCAGGGTGTAATAGTAACACTAGCGACTCGTGCTGCTTTGCCCTCCGGGCCTGATGCGCCAGTGGGCATAAGCGTACATAAGAAGGGGTCGGAGAGGATTGACCTACTATGGCAGCTCTGCGCACGATCTAAAGAGAAGAATGGAAATCAATCTAAATGTCCTGCTGACCTCACGATTATAGATGTGGTGCCTGACAGCACGATAATCAAGACTCTACTAGACGCGATCTGTAGACACTTTCAGAGGACTAAGCGCTGCGATACCACTTTTGTCACGACCCGACCGGGCGCGGCTGGTGCCTACACAGGCACCACTTACAGTATACATCGAGAGAAAAATCGATGAAACATACATGAAACTTACAAAATACAACAGTAAAGCAGAGTTGGCGAGTAGGGCTACCTTCGCAGACATACATATATACAACCGAAGCGATTGCCTCCTTTCCTTTACAAAGCTGACCCACAATATGTGACTACAGACCTCTAAGAGTTTTACCATAACATGATGGCGGGGCAGGCCGCCATACCCTGAATATCATGCATCTACAACCTCGGGAAAACCGTACCAAGAGATAAGCCTCGGAGCAAATGGAGCTTTTTCCCAGCGGGCGAGATCCTAAGAGCAAGGATCGCGAACTGTGCACCTAATACTGCGGGCATGAGCGGCCCCGAAGAAGTCGATCTAACAGTACGAATATGGAGCGAAATAAAAATGATAAGCAGATCATAAGCGTACAAAAGAATGAGGCAAGTATAAAAATCATACGGATCTGCCGTGTCATTACCACATGAACTTAATCGTACCTTATTATCTTTCCCATTTTCAATAAAAGTTATAGTCACTTTCTTACGTACATAGTTGGGAAAAATCGTCAAGTTCATTAACCATATAACTTACTTATCTTTAGTAACATAATCCGTACTTTATGGAGGAGCGTATCTACCCGCCCGATACGGGGCGCGATCAAATCACGCAAATATCAAAGCGAGCCCGTGGAATCCCCATCATCGCGGCGATCATAAGTGTAACATATAACCATGTGGCGCGCGTGGCATCCCACCTCACTGTCGGCGTACACATACACAATACATATATATATCTCCTGCCTGTGGAATCCCACATCACTGTCGACAGCTATAAGTGTAAAATATAACCATGTGACGCGCCCGTGGCATCCCACCAATCGGCGTACATACACAATACATATATATATCTCCTACGTGGAATCCCGCATCACTGCCGGCGACTATAAGTGTAACATATAACCATGTGTGCGCGTGGCATCTTACCTCACCGTCAGCATACATATACAACACGTATATATATATATATATATATATATATATATATATATATATATATATATATATATAACGTAACTTGTAATGCCGGAATCCTCATCGTATAAGCATGGACATAATGTGCCCTCGGCATCCCTCATCGTAGGTGCAGGTCTTCATGGGGAGCTAGCCCATGGAGTAATAATATAACATGCCCCCGGAATCCCTCATTGTGGGTACATGTTGTCACGACCCGACCCCGGGCCGCGACTGGTGTCCTACCTGGGCACCCTTCTAATCATACAACATAATAAACTGCGGAAGATAAATAACACTCTTTTTTCTTTTAAAACCAAGGCCAAGCCGATAAGGCTGCCATAACATAAAAATTACCCGAAAGGGTCTACACTGTTTAACAATGTAAAAATAACTCTAGTCAGTCCAGCCCACAGATGAATACAGACCTCTAAGATTTGAACAAATACTATGACGGGACAAGGCCCCGCCGTACCCCTGAATATACATAGCCATGACAACTCCGGAACATTGGAGCCATCTCAAAATCTTTGAACCGAGGATCCTAAGCGCGGATCCACAGTAATACCTAAACTGCGGACATGAGCAACGGCCCGAAGAAGTCGGTAGCAACAGTGCGAATATGGTGCGGAAAATAAGGTAAAGTAAACAAATCATAAGCGTACAAAAGAATGGCGGGGCAAGTATAAAAAGGGTACATACGAGATCCTAGTGTCATTACCATCTCGTGAATTTAATCGTACCTTATTATCTTTTCCCATTTTTCAATAAAAGTTATAGTCACATTCTTACGTGCGTGCTTGGAAACAGTCGAGTTCATTACCATATAACTTACTTACCTTACATAACATAATCCGACCGCTTTATGGAGGGACGCCTATCTTGCCGACCCAATGGGACGCGATAAAATCACGTAGTACGCGAATAAGGTATCTTGCCCGACCCGATCACGGGGCGGTAGGTCATAGTACGCCCGTAAGGTATCTTTGCCCGGCCCGATCATGGGACAGCGGTAAGGTCCGTAGTGCCCATAAAGGTATCTTGCCAGACCCGATCACGGACGCGGTAATGTCATATAGTCTGCCCGTAAATGTATACTTCGGCCCAATCACGGGGCGGTAATATCATATAGTGCGCCCGTAAAGGTATCTTGCGGCCTAATCACACGGGCGGTAATGTCATATAGTCTGCCCATAAAGGTATGCGCGGCCCGATCACGGGGCGGTAATGTCATATAATGCCCATAAAGGTATCTTGCGGCCCGATCTGGGGCGGTAATGTCATATAGTCTGCCCATAAGGTATCTTGCCGGCCCAATCCTGGGACGCGGTAATGTCATATAAAATCCGGGAATTTAACCCAACGTACTACGTGCCTCTACTCCTTTAAAATGATTCTCTTTCAAATAAAACTTCCAAGATACTAACTACCGTAGTATCAAGTCATATCTACTTTTCAAAACAAGTCACAATACCTTTTAGAAATACATTTATAGGCTTCTAAATCAAGTGACTTCTTTCTTTAAAACCTTAAGCAATTGGTACCTTTAAAACAATTTGCCCTTCTTTATTTCAAATCATTTCTTTGCTTACATTACTGAAGAAAACCATTCTTTTAATTTTCCATAAAGTTGTTATAACCAACTTCCCATAAAGTCGTTATAACTCTTTATGTCTTAGACAAATTCATTCCTTTTATGACCAAGAAACTTATACTTTCAATTCAAATCACATAGCTTTCAAAATACTTCAAGTCTCTTAACTTTTAAGAAAACAAGTTTCTTAACTTTAGAATGGTAAGAAATCAATACTTTCCAAATCAATTATTCTATACTTTTAAATCAATTCATTTCTTCTTTTAAGAATCAAGTCTCATAACTTGAAAAATAAAGTCCCTTAACCTTTTAAAAATTTGAGGTTCATAGTCTTAAAACTTCATACGTAAATTCTTATAAATTAAGTAACATATACTTTGGTGTGTTGTGAATAAGTTATACTTATTTATAACGATCTTAATCGAGTAGCCATGATCTAGAAAATGTAATACAATTTTGTCTTATCTTAGCTTTTATGCAGATGGAGAATTCTACTCATTTTAACTTAATTGATTGGCATTACATTTTCCTTTATTAACGCTGCAGTGGCTTGTTCGATTCTTATTCTCATTTGTGCCGTAACTTAGCCAAGTCAACTTGGCTCCAAATACCTCCTAACGACTCTTACCAACATCCCCCATAAGACTTGGTAATAACTTAGGATAACTTAGACATAACCTTTACGTAGAGTAAATCAACATACATACCTCTTAACTTCTAAGAGTAGAAGGAATCATGAAATAGTACTACATGTATATTCCATACATAGAATCATGTCAAAAGAAGGAAGAGGTTCACATACCTCGCGACGATTATTGACAAATAGCAAAATGCTTCAAAGTACTTCAACCTATAATGGCCATAATACGTCCATTAACCTTTATCTTCGAACGTAGAATATTCTAAGTGCAAAGTCACTAAATTCTACGGAAAATCGGACAACACTTCCTTTGTTTCTACATACTTTGCCACCTTTTTCAAGGCGAATTCAATAACCAAACACGCACATTTAAGGCCTAACAATTCAGCTAACTAAAGGGGATTACACGCCTTAACGGGCGTGTAAAATTCCGCCCACAAATTACTCTGAAACTAGTTCCATATTTAAAGCCATTCTTGGCTAAACATATACAACAACCCAAAGTCCTTTTCCAATTCTTTTTCAATCCAACTTCTTAGGCCTAACATGTTATATAGTCATAAACAACTTAACAATTATAATTCCTTCTTTATATAACATGTGACGATTAAACTAATAATCGATTGAGTTGAAATCTCAGGCTAAACATACTAGTTTTGGATTAGGGTTCCAATATCCATAACACTTATCAACTTCATAATATATATCTCATACATGCTAATATCCATAGCTACAACAATAAGTAATCTTAATTACTAAAACGACAAGAATTATACCTTTACAAGCCCTTAAAATTTCCAAGATTCAAAGTCGCTCCTTAGCAATTCTTAGCTCCTTTCCTTTATGCTCCAATCCGCTATTTGAAGCCTTTAGAAGCTCACAACCAACTTCTCTTCCATTTCCAAACAAAACCTATGAAAATGCCTTAGGTTTTTCGCCTTGCGACTAACGTGAAAACGCCGTTTTTCGAAATATTTCTATTGAGATATCCTTCTGATACCCTTAGGGACCTTGGGTTAAAGTCTTGTGAATAAAGAACCACAAACTAAATTTTTTTGTGTGGAAATGCTCATGAACCCGAGAGCAACAATGAAGAACAAGGTGTTCTCTAATTTTTCTAAGTGTTGAAGACAAGTCTTGCACTAGTGTAGTGTATATAAAACACAATGGAGGGTCAAGATATCAACATATGTGTGGCTAGGATGAAGGGCATTAAATAATAATCCAAGTGGCAAGTTGACTTGGTCAATAATCTCAAGCTAGCAAGACTTGATCTTTTACATTGGTCAATGACCATTCTACCCTTGTCAATTTCGTCCAAGACCATGTGGGGGGTGCCACGTGTCGCCCTCCCATTCATCCATAAAATTCTGTAACCCTCGTGGGTCCCACAAACGTAAAATTCCTCGGGTGGGCCCCACGGGACCAAATCCGTAAAAATAAATTTCCATAATGATAATAAGTTCCATACTCTTCAATTAATGCATTTTGAGAATCTAATTCTCACCAACGAACATTTTTCCTTTCCGACGTTCGGATGATTTTCCGTCGGAAAAACAATTCTTCCTTTCGTACCAATTTCAAGTCTTGTGTTCCTTACGTACATTCTCTTAAACATGTCCTGGACTTACGGGGTGTAACATTCTTCCCCCCTTAGAAAAATTCGTCCCCGAATGTTCTTTCGGAGTCCAATCTAATTAGATAGCGACATAGTCTCATTTTACTACACCCTTCATACAACATTTGCCACCCATGGCCACATAACAATACTTATACTATGATGTCAACCTTGGCACTCACGAAGCCAACTAGTCCATACTCATAATGACCTCAAAGTCTGTCGTAATCATCTCTACTAGGTCTACTAGGTCGACGGCCGTATCATCAGGCGAATCTCTATACGATTCACCACCCCAAACACTCACGGGTGCAGTTATCTCGAAAGGTTCTTATGGATTCAGGCTCTATTCCTTTACACTTGGTTGCCATTTTCCTTACTGGTCGCACTTTTTCCGTACTTCCAACTCATACTAGCATACATACATAACCCCCATACCGATTTTGGCCTCTAATCTTTGGAGTCACTCTATAAAAGAATATAAGGCCATTTCATTTCACGACACGGTTCGGTGGGCACGTCCACGAACCCGTAAAACAATTAACTAGACTTGGGCCTTGCACCCTCGTGACCCTGTCACGAAGCGGAACTACTACCAACTGATCCCACTTCATTTCAGGCTATGGGGCGACCCGCAATAGGTCCTCACCCCATCCCACCATCGCACTTAACTCTTACTCTTAGTCTGAATAAAATCTTATTGCCCGAGAAGGCCTTATATACCTAAGGTCTCGGCGGTTATCAATATCCTTAGGCTCGCAATTCCTATGCTCCAAGCCTACCTTATCAGTCCCCCCATAAACTGGTACAAAAACTTCTCATAATACCATAATCGTGTCGTCTTGATCACAACAACCATTACTTACTCTATACGGACCTCATCCGTACAATTCTATTAAGCCTACTACGCGACTTAATCTATTACCATGACATCACGTTTATTTGCTTAACATGGCTTCTTAAGGGTTCACTTCCCTATCAGACAGCTCATTCTTTCCCAATTATCTCAAAATAAAACATAAGATCTTGGCGAGAATTCATTAATTGTTCCATACTGTTACACCCCGTATTTACAGGACATGTTTTAAGAACTTACGTAAGAATTCACAGTGTTAAGATTTGAGAGATGTAAAAATTTATATGAATTATTAAATTGTCGTAAAACGTATTATTGTGACGAATGAGAGGGCGACACGTGTCACCCCCCTTATTGATGCCTTGGACGAAATTTGCTAGGGAAAGAGGGTCATTGGACCTTTGTTAGCAAGACAAGTCTTGCAAGTAGTAACGAGATTCTTGACTAAGTCAAAGGGGTCCACTAGTCTTGATATTTGATAAGACTTCATCCAAACCACCCATTTGTTTACATCTTGACCCTCCATTTCACTATATTATACTACTAGTAGCAAGACTAATGCCAACACTTAGAAAATTTTCAAGAGAAATTGAAGAACACAAGAGCATTGCTCTCGGGTTTGCCCCTCTCTACAACAAAAAAATTTTGTTTGTTATCCATTTAGCTCCACACTTTAAACCAAGATTCATGAGGGTATTGTAAGCATATCGCAATAGAAAAATCTCGGAAAAAGATAGTTTTCGGGATAGTCACAAAGTGAAAACCTAGTTGCTTTCTAGGTTTTGGATTGGAAGTTTGAAGGAAAGTTGTTGGTATTGTTCTAAGGGTCTCAAGTAGCGGATTGAAGTGTCTTGAAGAGGCTCTAAGTTTCTAAGGAGCGACTTCGGATTTGGAGTTGGATTAAGATTCGTTAAGGTATAATCTTGTCCCTTAAAAGTGTTACAAGATTATTTATATTGTTGTTAGCTTTACATGTTGCTAGCATGAAGTATATGTGTTGAAGTTTATAAGTATTATGGATTGCTTGTAGCCTTAAAATCCGAAATGCAACGTAAGCCTTGTGAAGTTGGATTACAATTTGGTCGTTTACTAGAATCGTCGCATGTTACTTAGTTGGAGATTATAGTAGTATAATCGATTGCGACTTGATATCATGTTATGCTAACAATTTGGATTGAAATGGAGATTGGATAAGAATTGGTATTGTTGTACTCAATATGGCGAAATTGGACTAGTAGTTTTATTAGTTTGATATCTATTGTGGGCAGAATTTTACCGTCTAGTAGGCGTGTAATCCTCATTGTTGATTGCATTGATTGGGCCTTAAATGTGGCGTGTTTGGTTATTGTATTCGGCCTTGAAAAGGTGGCAAAGTAAGTAGAAACAAAGGAAGTCTTTGTCCGATTTTCCGTAGAATTTAGTGACTTAGCACTTAGAATATTCGTTTGAAGTGAGAGGTTAATGGGCGTGTGTGACCATTATAGGTTGAAGTACTAAGTATAGCGTATCCTACTTGAAGGATGGAATAGCTATCAAGGTTGAAGTACTTTGGAGCATTTTGCTACTTGTCGATAATCGTCGCGAGGTATGTGAACCTCTTCCTTCCTTTGGCATGATTCTATGTATGGAATATACCTGTGGTATCATTTCATGTTTCCTTCTACTCTTAGAAGTTAAGAGGTAGTTGTGTGATTTACTCTATGTAGAACTTTTCCTATCTTTTGAGCATGACTAGTTGCACGTGTAGAATGCGGTAGACGTACAACACCTTGATATCCTTTACTAGTTTTATGAATAGCCAAGTCGGGTGAGTTAGGAGATTAACTCACTTCTTTGAAAGTATTAAGGATGTCTAATGTTTTATTAAAGTTAAGGGACTTGAAGAGTTTTGAAGTATGTGATACTTGTTCCGTTTTAAACGTATAAGTCCCTTGGATAGGAAATTGTATTTGGCTATGGTATAAAGTGAATATAACGACTTTATGGGGAGTTAGCTATATTTGCTTTATGGAAAGATAAATGACTTGATTTTTTTTAATGAAAAGGCAACTTGATTTTAAGGCATCAATTGCCTAAGGTTTTATAATAAAAGGAGTCACTTGATTTCTAAAGGTTAAGAGACTAATTGTACTTTGAAAGTTAAGAGAATTGATTTGAAAATATATAATACTTGGTTTTAATAATAAGTATAAGTCTCTTGGTTATAAAAGGAATGAGTTTTGTCTAAAACCATAAAGGGTTATAACGGCTTTATGGGAAGTTGGTTATAACGACTTTATGGAAGGTTAAGAGAATGGTTTTGTCTAATAAGGTAAACAAAGAAATAACTTGTATTAAGGAAGGGCAATTTGATTTAAAGGTATCACTGCTTAAAGCTTTAAAGTAAAGGTCACTTGATTTAGAAGCCGAGAAATGTATTTCTAAAAGTATCATGACTTATGTGAAATGTACACAAGCACGGATACTACGGTGTTAGTATCTTGGGGTTTTATATGAAAAAGGATCTTTTGAAAATAATGAAAGTCGTAGTACTTGGGGTTAAATTCTGATTTTGATGTGTAAAACGGAAGTGCCACGAGTTTATAAAAATGGAAGTCTAAAGGTTTAATGAACTTGCATGTATTTGCTTGTGATAGCTTTAAGTGCAAGTATTATATGTTACGTTATCGTGACTCCCAGTTGGAGGGTCGGCTGTCTTGTTATAAGTTTACTTGGACGTACCGACAGTGATGTGGGATTCCACGGGTATGCTTCCATCGTGATTGATCCTTGGACATGCTTATACGATGTGGGATTAGGGCGTGTGACCAGGATGTGGGTTAGATGCGGACATTTTATTGACGACCGCAAGCGGTGACGGGGTATTCCACGGGTATGCTTCCATTGTGATTGATCTTGGCCATGCTTATACGATGAGGGATGCCGGGGCATGCATCCAGGATGCGGGTTAGATGCCCGCGCGTTTTATTACTCCATGGCCATGCTTATACGATGTGGGATTCCGGGGCATGCGACCATGTTATATTTTACTCCATGGGCTAGCTCCGCATGAAGACATGTACCCACGATGAGGATTCGGGGCATGTTATATTATTACTCCATGGGCTAGCTCCCACGAAGACCGCGCTACGATGAGGATCGAGGGCACGTTATGGCCATGCTTATACGATGTGGGATTCGGGCATGCGTCGCGTTATATATATATATATATATATATATATATGTATATGTACGCCTGGCAAACGGTGAGGTGGGATGCCACGCGGCGCGTCATGGTTATATTTTTACACTTATAGTTGTCGGCGGTGATGTGGATTCCACGGGGGAGATATATATATGTTTGTATATGTACGCCGAAGCGATGAGGTGGGATGCCAGGCGCGTCACATGGTTATATTTTTACACTTATAGTTGTCGGCGTTGATGTTGTCCCCGACCTCGGACTGTGGATCGTGCCTTACCCGCACCGTGATACAACATCAGAGAAAATCAGCGGAAATAAACTCACAAACAAGAACCATAAGATAAAATAGGCTAACCCAAGAATGGCTACCTTTCCGTAACACAAATAAAACAGAACTGAACAGTTACATCCTTAACAACCCAATTTATAACCGGACTACAGGCCTCTAAGAGTTTGTAACAACCATGACGGGACAGGGGCCGCTGCACTCTGAATGTACACAAAACTTGCAACATCAGGGAGAACCGTACCAAAAGTCAAGTCAAGCCTCCGGAGAAATGGAGCTTCTGACACCTGAGCAAAGATCCTAAGAATGAGGATCCACCACCTGCTTACCCTTACCTGCGGCATGAACGCAGCCCCCGAGGAAGGGGTCAGTACACAACGTACCAAGTATGTAAAACTGGAAAATACTGTAGTAATATCATAAGTCAAAATAAGCTGGAGTCATAGATAAAAATCAATTTCCTTGCACTGTGCCTTACTAACAATGAGAGTAACAAGTATAAATCTTATAGCATAAAAATAGGAGGCTCATGATCAAACAGGTACCTGCCCGTAGTATCATTAAGCAATCCTACTCGGGACTATTTCACCCGCATGGGTCCCGTGGACCCGCATGAGGTCATCCGCTCGTCGTGGGACTATTTCACCCGCACGGGACTATTTCACCCGCACGGATCCGTGGACCCGCACGAGTACCATCGCCGCACTCGCGTGGGACTATTTCACCCGCATGGATCCTGCGGGTCCGATCCGCATGAGTCGCGCCTCACTCGCATCACGGGTATCAAATCCATGGCATAAATAATAACCCGGTTTACCAGTAATAATATAAATATATAAAATAGCTCATCCGGCTATCATACATAACATATGCTCTACCGTCCTATCATATCATACATAACATAATCACTACCTGCCTATCATATCATACATAAGCACTTCCGGCCTATCATATCACAACATAAGCACTACCGCCTATCATAACATAAGCACTACCGCTTATCATAACATAAGCAAGTTAAGAAATCCTAACTTCTTATTAACATTATTAATATATCCTCTCAAATTAGTATCCTAAGGCACTAACATGTATTTTAAAAGAAAATCATGGAATACAACAAAAGTACCAAGTACTTCTAACATTTTAAGAAATAACTCTTTTTTATACAAAATTCCAAGATACTAATCACCATTGTATCAAGTTACGATTTCTTTCAAGACAAGTCACATTTCCTTTTAGAAATATAATAGGCTTCTAAATCAAGTGACTTCATTTCCTTTAAAACCTTAGGCAACCAATGCCTAAAAATCAATTCACCTTTCTTAGTTTCAAATCCTTTACCCGTACTTGTTTTAATTAGAGTAAACCTTTCTTTGTGAACCTTTCAAGAAAGCTAATATAACCAACTTCCCATAAAGTCATTATATTAGCGTTATCCCTTTGTCAAATACATTTTCCCTAAACCCAAGGGACTTATACTTTTTGAAATGAAACAAGTATCATATACTTTTAGAACAAGTGAAAGATATCAAATCTTGTACGTCTACCGTACTACATAGGTACAACTACTCATGCTCAAGAGATAGGAAGGTTCCACATGCCTCTTTGGTCAATCCACTTGCTAAGTTCAACTACCGCAAGTAATATTTCAACCTATAATAATCATGATACGTTTATTAACCTCTAACTTCAATGTAGAATAATCCAAGTTCAAAGTCACTAAATTCTATGGAAAATTGGGCAGCATTTCCTTTGTTTCTACATACTTGTCATCTTTCTCAAGGCCGAATTTATCATCCAAACGCCACATTTAAGGCTCAACAATCCAACATTTCAAAGGGGATTACACACCTAAACTTGGGTGTGTAAAATTCTGCCCCATAAGGTACAACAATTCACTTAACAATTCTAAGGTAGTTTTTAGGCTACAACATGCTCATAATATCTTCTTAACCAATTCTTTCATATCCAAACCACATTTCTTGCATGCAATGACTCTAAGAGCATTATTTACTACCACAAGTTCTTTCTTCTTAATATGCAACACTAAACTAATTCTAAAGGAAGAATCATTACCTTAGACCTTTAGCCAAATTTTTCCAACAACTTGCTAGCTTCATTTTCAAGAACACCACCACAACAACCTTCACAAGCTAGCCACAAGCTTCCTTCTTGCCTTTATTTTTCTCAGATTTTTCCTAAGGCTAGAATATCTCTTGGGATTTTAGAGAGAAGGAGGAGCTTGAACTTTTAAGAGAGAAGGAGGAGATTTTGTCTAAGAGAAAGATGAAATATGACCAAGTCTTCAAGACTTGGTCAATATAATGCATGCAAAATCAGATGGGGGGGACACTTGTCACCCTCCCAAGGTCTTTTAAAAAGAAAAATCTGATTTTTCCTAAATTTATCCGCCAGGAATCCCGCTTGGCGCTGCCCGACACGGCCAAGGCACAAATCTCTCGGACTTCGGAACTTCCGGCCGCCTCAGCGTCAGCCATGGCTGCAATCTCAGCGACCCTCGCATTTCCGCGTCGCAGCCTGCATCCGCGCCGCGCATTGCATTGCTCAAACGCATTGTCCGTCACAAGACCGAACTTGTAACTCCTATAACTTTCTACTCCGACGCCCTATCGACGAGCGGTTGGTTGCGTTGGAATCTAGACTCAACGAACTACGCCCTGGGCCTTTGGAACACTTAGTAACTCTCAATGTACCGGGTCATAACCCGCGTCCAAGTTGACTAAAAACCCGTCCGGAACCATCCGTCAACCTATCCTTTAAAAATTTTAAGTCTTACATGCCAGACGCCTCATACGTAGGTCAGAACTACGGTATAATAAATGTGGATTCCACCGCGTGAGATATATATATGTGTTGTATATGTGTACGCCGACAGTGAGGTGGGATGCCACGGGCGTGTCACATGGTTATATTTTACGCTTATAGCTGTCGGTAGTGATGGGGGATTCCACGGACACGCTTTGATATTGTGTGACTTGATCGCATCCCGCATTGGGTCGTAAGATACGCGTCCCCTCCACGGCGGTCGAATTGTGTTATCAAAGGTAAGTAAGTTAGATGAAAATGAACTTAATGACTTCTCCTAAGTATGTACGTAAGATATGGCTATAACTTTTATTGAAAATGGGAAAAGATAATAAGGTACGATTAAGTTCATAAGTGGTAATGACACGCAGATCCGCATGTACTGTATATTTGTCCTCGTCATTCTTTTGTATGCTTATGATCCGCTTATCAGACGTTATTTCGCTCCATATTCGCACTGTTGTATCGACTTCTTCGGGCCGCGTTCATGCCCGCAGTTTTAGGTACCTGTGGTGATCCTTGCTCTTAGGATCTCGGTTCAGTTTTTGGGAAAAAGCTCCATTTGCTCTGAAGGCTTATCTCTTGGTACGGTTTTCCCTGAGGTTGTAGATTCATGTATATTCAGGGGTATGGTGGGGCCCTGTCCCGCCACAGTTGTTATGTTAAAACTCTTATAGGTCTGTAGTCACATTTTGTGGGTCAGATTGTAAAGGAAAGGAGGCAACTGCTTTGGTTGTATATTATATGTCCAGGAAGGTAGCCCTATCGGCTAACCTGTTCTTTTACTTCTGTTGTTTTATTTTATAGTTTCATGTATGTTCCGCTGATTATCTCTGATGTATACCTGTAAGGGTGCCTGTGTAGGGCACTAGTCATGCCCGGTCGGTCGTGACACATACCTTCCCAGATCAAGTTAGTCTTTACCAACTCGTAATGTAAAATCATTCTAGGCAACACGCGCCCGACTTCATACATAACTCCGTATAGATGTATGTCACAATACCAACTATACTATAATCATTACCAACCCGGATACGCAATCCATAGTCCTTCCCGGTCATCGTTGCCTTTCTCGTAATGCAATCAACATAACTCGTTAGGGAGAGACGACCTAACAACACAGCCTCTATCGCACGATCTCGTGAGAAGAATGGAAACCAATCCTAAATGTCCCGCAGCCTCACGATTATAGATGTGGTGCACAACACACCGATAATCAAGACTCTACTAGACACGGTATGTAGACACTTTCCGAGGACTAACTACTCTGATACCACTTTTGTCACGACCCGACCCCGGGCCGCGACTGGTGTCCTACCTGGGCACCCTTCCAATCATACAACATAATAAACTGTGGAAGATAAATAACACACTTTTTTTTTAAAACCAAGGCTGCCGATAAGGTCGCCATAACATAAAAATTACCCGAAAGCGGTCTACACTGCTTAACAATGTAAAAATAATTCTAGCCACCCAAATTACGATGAATACAGCACTTCTAAGATTTGAACAAATACTACGACGACAAGGCCCCGCCGCACTTGAATATACATAGCCATGACAACTCCGAACATCGAGTCATCTCAAATCTGAACCAGATCCTAAGCCCGCGGATCCACAATCGTACCTAAACTCGCGACATGAACGCAGCTTCAAGGGGGTCCGCATAACAAAACCGAATATGGAACGAAAATAAGGTACAAGAACAAATCATAATCGCATAAAAATGACAGGGAAAGTATAAAATGGTACATACCGATCCTACCGTGTCATTTGTTACACTCGTAAGTCCGTGACATGTAAAAGAGAATGTACGAAAGGAAACAAGACTAGGAATCAGTACGAAAGGAAGAATTGTTTTTCCGACTAAAATCTTCCGAACGGAAAGGAAAAATGTTCGTTGTTGAGAATTGGATTCTCAAAAGGCATTATTTGAAGAGTATGGAACTCTTAACCTTATGGAAATTTATTTTACGGATTTGGTCACGTGGGCCCACCCGAGGAATTTTTACATTTTGTGCCCACGAGGTTACGGAATTTTATGGACGAATGAGAGGGCGACACGCGAACCCCTCATGTGGTCTTGGACGAAAATGCAGGGGTATAATGGTCATTTGACCTATGTAGATGATAAGTCTTGCAAGTTTGACATATTTGACCAAGTCAACTTGTCCACACGGGCTCAATCCTTGTGATATTCATCCTAGCCTCACATTTGTTGATATCTAGACCCTCCAACGTGTTATATGTATCATACTAGTGCAAGACTAGCTCACTTTACACTTAGAAAATTTTAGAGAACCATTGTTCTCGCTTAAGAACTCCCTTTTGGCTAAGCTCTCACATGAAAAATTTGTAGTTTTGATCCATTAGCCACAAGACTTTAACCCAATGTCCCTAGGGTATTGTAAGGATATCTCAATAGAAAGATTTCGAAAAACGATTTTCACGTTAGTCGCAAGGCGTAAAACTAAGAGAGTTCTTCAACTTTGAAGTTGGAACTTGAAGACGGGTTCTTCATAGGCCTCTAAGGAGTGCTTGGAGCGGATTGGAACCTAAGGAAAGGAGCTAAGAATTGCTAAGGCGCGACTTTGGAATCTTGGAAATTTTAAGGGCTTATAAAGGTATATTTTGTCGCTTTAGTAGTTAAGACTTACTTATTGTCAGAGCTATGGATTTTAGCAAGCACGTGTTATATAGTATGAAGTTTGATATGTTTACGGGCTATCGAACCCTAATCCGAAACTAGCATGTTAGCCTTAAGACTACAATTCAAGTTGATTATTCGCTTAAGTCGTCGACGTCAGTAAAAGAAGGAAATCAGTTGTTGAAGTTGTTTAGACTATCTAACATGTTAGACCTTAGAACTTGGAATTGTAAAAAGAATTGAAAGGACTTGTGTTGAGTCATTGTTGGCCGAGAATGACTAGTAAGTATTGAACTACTTCGATGAATTGTGGGCGAATTTTACACGTATTGTAGCGCCGTAATCCCCTTGGTTGTTGTTTGGAGCCTTAAATGTGGCTTGTTGGTTATTGTATTCGGCCTTGAAAAAGGTGGCAAAGTGAGTAGAAACAAAGGAAGTGCTGCCCGATTTTCCGTAGAATTTGTTATACCCCGTATTTCCAGAGTATGTACGTAAGGGAATACGTACAAAAAGTTTGGCCTTAAAGTTAGCCTTGGACGTTTTTATTTGTGCACAACTCACTAAAAGAATCGCTTTCCGACTAAACGCTTCCACAATTTCGTAGGGAAAATTCCGACTATGTCATTTAGTATTTTTGCGGATTTTTCCGAGAGACGAAACATTTTGGACCAACGGGAGGGCGACACTTGGCACCCTCCAATTGGTGGACTTGAATCGTCCATTTGGACGAATTGGAGAACCATGGCACGTTTTTTGTGCCTTGTGCACAAGTCAAGGAGTTGGTAGGATATTTGTGTGGAGTAAATCTTCACCCTACACTTGCCTTGCACTTGTCTTAATCTTGGCCATTGGTTGGCCACTTCTTGACCTATAAATACCCCCCTTTAGATGAAGAGTTCTTCATCCACAAATCTTTCCAAGTCTTGAAAATCCTCTCCTCTCCCTTGAGCCTTGTTCGTCCAAACACTCCCCCTCTCCCCTTTGAGTGAGTTTGGCCGAGGCCTACCCCCAGCTCAGCCGAAATCTACCTCCCTTGGTAGAAAAGTTGTCTTCTAGTATTGTTATAATGCCCAAAATACCCTAGCCCAAATCCCTTAGTCCTTTGTAGAAGTTGTGAAGAACTTCTAAGGTTTCTTGGAGCTAACGGAGCGTACAACTTAGGAGCTAAACCTTGCTCAGGCGCGACTTTATCTAGGATATTATTGGGCTTACCGAGGTAACTAATCCTAACCCTCTTTTGAATTAGAGAATACTTACTGTAGTAGTATAAGAATAAGTATAAATACTTAGAAGGATATTACAGAATAGAATTGAACTGTTATCAAAGTAGAAGGATTTAAAAGAAGAATAATTAAAGTATGCTTATATAGGAATATTTTCACAATAGACTTATATAGCTCACCGGGTAGGGAAGTGTTGCCCGACTTTCCGTAGAATTGTGAACCTCCGCTTAGAATGACCTTCAGAGTAGTCTTTGATAGATGCCCGTGACTATTATAGTCGACTCTCCGCGCGCAACATATTCAACTTAAGCGTGGTTTTCCAGAAGGTATGTGATTCTTCCTAAAGCATGATATTTTACAATATATATATAGTACGGTAGACGCATACGTGTTAATCGAATAATAACTACGCAATGTCTTTGACTTAAGCTCGAATAATACTTACGGAATGCCTCACGCTTAAGTTCAATAATACTTACAGAATGCCTCACGCTTAAGCTCAATAACAAAGAACCGAAAGCATTTCAAAAGAATATCGAATCATCTTTTAATGTAAGATAAATATTTGGTTTTAAAACAAAAGCTTAAGAGTTATACTAGCTTTACGGGAAGTTAGGTATAACAACTTAAGAAAGATAAAAAGGAATCGCATACTTGTTTGTTTATAAAAGCCTTGTATTGATTTCTAAGTGTAGTAAGATTTGTGTGATAAGTAGACATATTATGATGCTACCGGGTTAGTGTCTTGAAACGCCGTAAAGGGGTCATTCTTGTGCTTACGCTGTTAACCGGTAAGTCCGTTGTATCGTTATTGTATCACCTACCCTCGATCGTTATACCGGTGGCTTGCTCGACGCGGTCTATACGGCCTATGCGGTTCATGAGACTATGCGAGCAGCGGTATGCTCAGTGATTGATCATTCCGGTGTTTAGCCCGACGCGGATTCCCTATACGGTCCGCTGAGACTACGCGTCTTTCGAGGCTACGCGGCGCGGAGCCTAGGCGACGCCGGGGCTGCCCCGATGCGAGGAATACCTACGCGGTTCGTGCGTGACCTACGCGATCGCGAAGTCCAGTGACTAGGCACGCAGACGATACTACGGGCGATTGGCCTTGCTCGATCATTCGCGCCTGAATAGACTACACGCTTTTCCTATTATCGTTGTTATTCAGGATGTGGCACTATGTGCAATTGAACGATTGTATTTGTGAAAAGGTTTTAAATACTTTGATTTCATTTCAGCTTTATAGTTTCACATACTTGGTACCAGATCGACCTCCTTCGGGCCGCTCATGCCGCAGTAAGGCAAGGTGTGCTAGATCCACATCCTTAGGATCTTTGCGCTGGTGTCGTGAGCTCCATCTTCTCCGAGGCTCTACTTTTGGGTATGATCTCCGTATTGTAGATAGTTTTGTACAGCTGGTATGGCGGCCCCGTCCCGCCATAGTTGTTTACTTCCAGAGGTCTGTAGTACTATTGTACACTTGGGATGTAATCGCAAAACTTGAGTTATTTATATTACGCCGTAAGGCAAGCTTTTCATCGATAAATCGCTTCGCTTTTACTATGTTTCGCCTTGTTTTATATTTCCGCCGTTACTCGATGATGACTACTGGGTGCCCTGCACCACCAACACGCCCTAACGGTCGTGACAAAAGTGGTATCGAGAGCGCTTAATCCTGAAAGTGTCTACAGACCGTATCTAGTAGTTCGATTATCGCTGTCGGCACCACACCAATAATCGTGAGGCTATAGGATATTTAGGATCGGTTTCCATTCTTCTCATTCCGAGATCGTGCTTTAGAGTCAGTGTTATAGGTCGGACCTCTAACATATTCCTTTCCTCAGAACGCTTATGCTCCACGTAAGGCAACCCGCCTGGGCAAGGCACGAGGAGCTTCGAGCAGACACCCAGAGTCACGAGGGCTCGTGCCCGCCTATACCGTAGACGGCGAGTTCTATGACGCCGCCCCAAAGAGACCACAGCACCCACACCTCCCGTCCCACACCGGGCGGAGGAGTTAGGGTACATGGAGACGGCCCACCTTTTGGCCAGAGTTGTGGCCGATACGAGGATAGCCGACGCGGCAGCTCAGCCTCCAGCCTGGGCCGCACTGGTGCACCCGAGGCGTATAGTTTGAGGCTACGAGATTTCTTGAGTCAGAGCCCGCCAGAGTTTTACGGGTCGAGGCCGAGGATGATCCGCAGAGTTCATCCGCTACCACAGAGGATTACGCGGTGATCAAGGCTTCGAGATCGAGTTCGGATATTCGGTCGCAGACGGCCGCGTGATACCGCAATGATCGTTTGATTCATGGAGCTTTCCGGGAGAGCATGCACTCCAAAGCAGATGGGATGAGTTTTCGGAGGCTTTCCTCACGCACTTCTTGCCTCCGCAGATGAGGAGGGCACGAGCCGACAGATTCTTGTTGCTGAGACAGGGAGGACGCACAGTTAGGGAATACAATGTCGAGTTCGATTCTTTGGCTCAATATGTCCCTGCACTGGTAGCAGATATAGAGGACCGGGTGCATCGCTATGTCACCGGGCTAGATGATTACATGGCCGAAGTCTCATGCGGGTGTGTCCTTCACCAGTACATGAACATAACCCGTATGCAGCTCATGCACCAGGATGCGAGGAGCGTAGAGACCGCCGGCAGAGCGACATCGCCAGCAGGTTAAGGCCAAGACGGCCGGTTCTTTGGTGGTTCTCGTGGTGGGCGGCATCGCCAGTAAGTCCGATTTGCACCACACCGCCGCAGAGCGCCCTACCTCATTTTCGCAGCCGCAGAGCGGGGGCGTGTCGGGCCCCAGTGACTTCGGATTTCCGTAGCAGGTGCTAACCGCTCGAGGTCCGCCGGCTGTGCGCTGTGGTAGATACCATTCTCGAGTCAGACTCGAGCTCGCTATACTTGCGGCCGCAGGTCATTTCGCGAGTTTGTCCGACCGGGGCGGCGCCGGGTAGTAGGCCCGCCAGTGGTCTGCCGCTTCTTCATCCTCGACAGCCATTTCGCCCTGAGGGCAAGGTACTCATGGACCAGCGGGTCGCGGCAGGTCGTGGCGCGGTCCCAGCTTCTAGCGGTCCTCGTAACCGCATTTATGCTTTGTCCACCGACAGATCGTGAGGCCTCACCGATGTCGCCACGTACCTTATCGCTTCGGGTTTGATGTATGCTTTGATAGATCCGGTTCTACTCGCCCTATATATCTCCCCTTGTTGCTAGTAGGATAGTGGATAAAGCCCGAGTCCATAGACCCTTTCGAGGTAGCTACGCCAGCTGGTGATTCGGCGGTAGCTCGGGGTATATAGAGCTTGTCCCGTGACTATTTACGCCGTCTGACCTAGCCGACTTGATAGAGTCGAGATGATCGACTTCGACGCGATCACGGGACGGATTGGCTAGCTTCTTGCTACGCCAATGTAGACCGCAGAGAGAGTAGTACGGTTCCAGCTTCCGGCGAGCCTGGTTGTCGAGCGAGGAGCACGATCGCCGGTGGTAGGTTTATTTCCTACCTCAAGGCTGGGAAGACGGTACGGGGTATATCTACCATCTCGCTCGTGTTTGATATCAAGTTGCGGTACCAGATTTTCCGCCGCCCAAAGTGGTCGAGAGAGTTCCCGCACGATTTCCGACGCACCTCGTATCCTCCCGAGAGGAGATCGAGTTTTGTATTGACATATTGCGCACACTGCTATTTCCATTCCGCCATACGTAATGGCACTGCCGAAGAGAGTCAAGGATCAGCTTAGGGATTTGCCGAGAAGCGGCCTCATCAGCCTAGTGTTTCTCCCCGGGAGCGCCGATTGTTCGTGAAAAAGAAGGACGGACGCGACGCTGTGTTGACTACAGCAATTAACAAGGTCACCATTAAGAATGATACCCTCTTCCTGTGATTGATGATTTGTTCGACCAGCCATGTGGCGCGTAGATGTTTCTCCAAGATTGATTCGCTCGCTATCATCGATGCGAGTCGAGAGGCGGATGTCCTTAGATCGCATTCCGACCTTGACGCATTACGAGTTCAGGTCATGTCTTTGTTGACCAATGCTCCGGCAGTATTCATGGATTTGATGAACCGAGTGTTCAAACCATTTTTGGACACGCTTGTGATAGTGTTCATCGATGATATCTTGGTTTATTCTCGCCGAAGCATGAGCACGCGAGCACTTGGCGATCGTGGCCGATAGCTTTCTCCGACTAAGAATGTGACGCCAAGTTTTCCAAATGTGAGTTTTGGTTAACTTCGTGGCTTTTCTTGGGCACATTGTCGGGGCCGATGGTATTCGTAGATACGGCAAGATCGAGGCAATCCGAGTTGGCCTAGACCTACTACTCCGGCAGAGGTTCGCAGCTCGGGCCTTGCAGATATTATCGGCGGTTCGTAGAGAAGTTTGCTTCTATCTTCGCACTTTGACTAGGCCGACTCGTAAGGCGCCAAGTTTCGTGGATCGATGCTTGGAGCGTGGTTTCGAGCTGTCGAAAGAGAGATCGACGACCGCTCGCTCTTACTCTTCCGCAGGGTCCGATGGTTATGTCGCGGTATCAGGACGCGCCGTGCATCGGGTTGGGATGTGTGTTGACGCAAAGATGGCAGGTGATAGCATACGCATCCCGGACACCAAGAAACACGAGAGGAACTACCCCACCCATGATTTGGAGTCGGGCGTGATTCACGCCAAGATCCGAGGCACTATTTGTATGGGGTTCACGTGGATATTTTTACTGCACCACAAGAGCCTCCAAGATATCTTCACCAGAGAGGAGCCGAACTTACGACAGAGACGGTGGTTAGAGTTGCTTAAGGATTACGATGTTGATATCCTCGCATCACCCGGAAGGCCAATGTCGCGGCGTACGCTCTTAGTCGTAGGTCACGGGAGCCTATCGATGTGCAACTAGAGAGTGAGGACATGGTTCGTGATTTGCATCCGCTAGCGAGCCTTGGTGTCCGCTTGATTGATTCCGATAGCGATGGGTTAGAGTTCGCGAGGTTGCCGAGTCTTCCATCGCCGGCGAGTAAGAGGCAACAGCTCGAGGATCCAGCTTTGAGTTGATATCGCGATACGCCTCTTCGCGAGGCGCGGTCCTTGAGGTAGCACCGATGGGGTGCTAAGGTTTGAGGGCGTCAGGTGTGTCCCGCATGTTTCGTGACTTCGCAACAGTTCTCGGGAAGCACATAGCACGCGTTACTCTATCCATCCGTGGTCGACTCAAGATGTACCACGACCCAGATCGTGTATCGGTGGGATGGCTTCAAGAGGACGCTGCGTAGTTCGTAGCTCGCGCCCCGTTGTCGCAGCGAAGGTAGAGCACCAGAGGCCCGTGGTTTGTTACAGCGACAGAGATCCCGACCGGAAGTGGAGGTAATCAACACGACTTCATCACAGGATTACCTCGCACTCGAGGAAACATGATTCTATACGGGTTATCGCCGACAGTCGACGTAAATCAGCCCACTTTCTTCCCGTCCCGACGACTTTTTCTACCGAGGATTATGCCGCACTTTTACATCCGAGAGATCGCCGATCGCATGGAGTCCCTATTTCGATCATATCGCATGCAAGGAGCCCAGCTTACGCTAACTTCGAGGTCCTTCCGCAGGGGTTTAAGGACGCAGCGAGCTCGAGTAATCGCATTTCATCCACGCATGCACGACAGCAGAGCGCACTATCCGCACTTCGAGGATATGCCGCGAGCCCGTGTTATTGACTTCAGTGGTAGTTGGGAGGATCATTTGCCTCTAGTTGAGCTCATGATAATAATAGCTACCACTCCAAAGATTCGATGGCGCCATGAGGCCTTGTATGGGAGGAAGTGCAGATCGCCTATAGTTGGTTCGATGTGGGCGAGGTGCAATGCTGGGACCAGATTTGGTGCAAGCAGCGATGGATAAGGTGGCTTATCCGAGAGCGCTTATCGATACTCGTAGTCGCATGTAAGTCGTATGCAGATCATCGCCGTCGCATCTTGAGTTCGAGGTTCATGATTGGGTTTTCCTGTGCCACCCACGGCGGGTGTGATGAGATTCGGAAGAAGTGGAAACGCCCAAGGTACATCGGGCCGCTTCGTGATTGTTCGTGGCAGGCAAGCGTTGCCTATGAGTTGGATTTGCCGTCCGATCCGGAGGCGATGCATCCGTGTTTCATGTTTCTATGTCGAGGAGATGTATCGGATCCATCCAGTGGTACACCCGATCGACGATGTCCGTGTGACCGAGGGGTTATCGTATGAGGAGATTCCATAGCGATAGTCGATCGTCGTTAGCGTCATGACGGGACGTGGCTTCCAGCCAAAGTCTTGTGGCGGAACGAGCTCGTGGAGGAGATGACGGGAAGCCGGCGAGGACATGAGGCGTAAGTATCCTCACCTATTCCCACACCTCCGTAATTCACTTTCCTACTTGTAAATTTCCATTATCATATATGCCTAAGTGTTATTTTTGCGTGCCAGGCACTTACAAACTGCTTAAGCTTCTTCGATAATCGTTTGAGAAGGAACATTCGGACGAATGTTTCTGCGAGGGGAGAATGTTATACCCAGATTTGCAGTATGTACGTAAGTGAATACGATAAAAAGTTTGGCCTAAAGTTAGCCTCGACGTTTTTATTTGTGCACAACTCACTAAAAGAATCGCTTTCCGACTAAACGCTTTCCATTTCGTAGGGAAAATTCGACTATGTCATTTAGTATTTTATGATTTTTCCGAGAGATTTAAACATTTTGGACCAACGGAGGGCGACACTTGGCACCCTCCAATCGTGGACTTGAATCGCCCATTTGGACGAATTGAGAACCATGGCACGCTTTTTGTGCCTCGCACAAGCCATGAGTCGGTAGGATATTTGTGTGGAGTAAATCTTCACCCTACACTTGCCTTGCACTTGTCTTAATCTTGGCCATTGGTTGGCCACTTGACCTATAAATACCCCCTTTAGATGAAGAGTTCTTCATCCACAAATCTTTCCAAGTCTTGAAAATCCTCTCCTCCTCGAGCCTTGTTCGCCCAAACACTCCCCCTCCCCTTGAGCGAGTTTGGCCGAGGCCTACCCCCTAGCCTAGCCTAAATCTACCCTCCCTTGGTAGAAAAGTTGTCTTCTAGTATTGTTATAATGCCCAAAATACCCTAGCCCAAATCCCTTAGTCCTTTGTAGAAATCAGAAGAACTTCTAAGGTTTCTGAGCTAACTGAGCGCATACAACTTGGTGAGCTAAACCTTGCTCAAAGCGCCACTTTATCTAGGATATTATTGGGCTTACCGAGGTAACTAATCCTAACCTCTTTGAATTAGAGAATACTTAATGTAGTAGTATAAGAATAAGTATAAATACTTAGAAGGATATTACGTATAGAATTGAATCATATCACAGCAGGGTTTAAAAGAAGAATAAGTAAACTATGCTTATATAGGAATATTTTCACAATAGACTTATATAGCTCACCGGGTAGGGAAGTGTTGCCCGACTTTCCGTGGAATCAGAACCCTCTGCTTAGAATGACCTTCGCAGTAGTCTTTGATAGATGTCTGTGACTATTATAGTCGACTTCTCAACAACATATTCAACTCGGCGTGGTTTTCACTGGAAGGTATGTGATTCTTCCTAAAGCATGATATTTTACAATATATATATAGTACGTAGACGCATACGTGTTAATCGAATAATAACTACGGCAATGTCTTTGACTTAAGCTCTAATAATACTTACGAATGCCTCACGCTTAAGCTCAATAATACTTACAAGAATGCCTCACGGCTTAAGCCTGAATAATAAAGAACTGAAAGCATTTCAAAAGAATACTGAATCATTTTTAATAGAAGATAAATATTTGGTTTTTAAAACAAAAGCTTAAGAGTTATACTAGCTTTATGGGAAGTTAGGTATAACAACTTAAGACAGATAAAAAGGAATTGCTTACTTGTTTGTTTATAAAAGCCTTGTATTGATTTCTAAGTGTAGTAAGATTTGTGTGATAACTAGACATATTATGATGCTACCGGGTTAGTGTCTTGAAACGCCAGGTAAAGGGGTCATTCTGGCAGGCTTACGTTGTTAACCTAAGTCCGTTGCATCGCTATTGTATCACCTACCCTCGATCGTTATACCGGTGGCTTGCCTCGACGCGGTCTATACGCCTATGCGGTCCGCGAGACTATGCGAGCGCGGTATGCTCCGTGATTGATCATTCCGGTGTTTAGCCCGACGCGGGGATTCTCACGCGGTCCGCTGAGACTACGCGGCTTTCGAGGCTACGCGGCCGCGGAGCCCAGCGGACGCCGGGGTCGCCTCGACGCGAGGAATACCTCACGCGGTCTGTGTGACCTACGCGATCGCGGAAGTCCGTGACTAGGCACGCAGAATGATACTACGGGCGATCGCCTTGCTGATCATTCGCGCCTGTATGCACTGCTATGCTTTCCTATTATCGCTGTTATTTGGATGGCACTATGTGCAATTGAATCGATTGTATTTGTGAAAAGGTTTTAAATACTTTGATTTCATTTCATTCTTATAGTTTCACATACTTGGTACTGCCAGATCGACCTCCTGGGGCCGCTCATGCCGCAGGCGGTAAGGCAGTGCTAGATCCACATCCTTAGATCTTCGCGTTGGTGTCGTGAGCTCCATCTTCTCCGAGGCTCTACTTGGGGTATGATCTCCCCGTATTGTAGATAGTTTTGTACCAGGTATGGCGGCCCCGTCCCGCCATAGTTGTTTACTTCCAGAGGTTCAGTAGTACTATTGTACACTGGGATGTAATCGCAAAACTTGAGTTATTTATATTATGCCGTAAGGCAAGCTTTTCATCGATAAACTGCTTCGCTTTTACTATGTTTCGCCTTGTTTTATATTTCCGCCGTTACTCGATGTATGACTACTGGGTGCCCCTTAAGGCACCACTGCCCCTGAACGGGTCGCAGATGCAATTGTGAGGTCGATACTTAGTATTATTCTACGCCGAGACTAGAAGTCGATAGTCTTGTTGTGACCATTATAGGACACTTCTACGCACTACGTATTCGCTTAGCTTCATGGATATTAAAAAGGTATGCGAACTATCTCCTCTTCAGCACGATTCCTTAAGATAAAGAAAGAGGTTCTACCCTTAAATGATCCATTCCTCGGTTGTATTTGATTGCCTAAAATAGAATTTGTTCTATGTACTGATTGTACTTTTGATGTTTAGATTGTAAGTTGTGTAATCCATTTTCTTGATGAAGTTTGGATTCTTAAAAGTGATTAAAGTACATGTAGTCTTAAAAAGGAAGTGGTTTCAAATCTTTGGCTAGTGCCTTGTTCTAAAACCTAAAGGTCATTATAATGACTTTTGTGGAGTCAAAGGTGTCATTTACTTATTTGATTTAAAAGAGGAGAAATGACATGATTTAAGAGTAAGTAACTCATGTTAAGGGTGAAGTTACTCGAGGTTTAAAAGTAGAAGAAAACTTGTTTTCTAACTACAAGAGACTCAAGTATTTTGAAAGTTAAGAACTCGATTTAATAAGTATGTGATACTTAGCTTTTAAGCATAAGTCTCTGGTTATAAAAGGAATGGATACGTTTAAAACCATAAAGTGGTTATAACGGCTTTACGGGAAGTTGGTTATAACGCTTTATAAGGTTAGAAAGTTGTTTATTTTGATTAATCGCATAAGTTGCCTAGATTGTGAAAATTTGGAGTTACTTGATTTCAAGCTTTGAAATGAGTTTTCTTAAAGTGTAGTAACTTACTTTGAAAAATAGACACGCCTGATACTACTGTGTTAGTATCTTGGGGCTTTACATGTAGCGAGTCTTTATAAAAGAACGTACGCACGTAGTACTTTTGGCTTGATAAATTGAGAATTTGTCTAAGTGTGCCTTGATAAGTACTTTGACTTGTTAAAAGAGAATTATTCTATGTATGCCTTGATTAGTACTTGGCTTGATAAATTGAAAATTTGTCTAAGTGTCTCGATAAGTACTTTGACTTGTTAAAAGAGAATTATTCTATGATGCCTTGATTAGTACTTTGGCTTGATAAATCGAGAATTTGTCTAAGTGTGCCTTGATAAGTACTTTGACTTGTTAAAAGAGAATTTTTCTATGTATGCCTCGAATAAGTACTTTGGCTTGATTAATCGAGAATTAGTCTAAGTGTGCCTTGATAAGTACTTTGGCTTGATTGATCGTGAATCATTCTAAGCTGCCTGCAAGGACTTTGGCTTGTTAATCGAGGATTTGCCACGTGCCGGAAATAGCCGTTGTGTGCTATTGAATATCGGCTTCGGTCATTCCGTTTGTGGCATTTGGCAGATTCCGTGGAATTATACCCACGATGCGGCGAATACCTCACGCGTCCGTAAGACTTACGCGGTGAAATAGTCCCACGCGGACGGATCCACTTATGCGAGGAATACCTCACGCGAGTCCGTGACGCTTACGCGGTGAAATAGTCCCATGCGATAATACCACGCGTCCACGCGCCTACGCGTGAAATAGTCCTGCGAGTAGGACGGTTAAATGATACCGCGCGGATGGTCCTGCTTTGATCACGAGCTTCCTATTTTATATCAGAAGGATACTACCGCTTACTCTCATTGTTAGTAAGGCACAATGGTTGTAATTTGATTATCATATATGTCCCCGATTTGATTGTGTTACCCTATGGTCATGCTTTTACGATGTGGGATTCCGGGCACGACCACGCAGGCATTTAGACACAAGTGGATCGGTGTTCATGTATCCTTATCGTGTTATTACATCACGGATCGCCGACAGCGAGGAAGGATTCCACGCACGATTGATATTACGGGCGCGATACCCATAGTTATATTTGAGTAATGACTTTGGGTACGCGCCCCCGATTTGATATGATCGCATGTGTTATGATCAGAGGTTGGCTATCATACATGTCTCCTGCTTTGTTTAGATCGTTATGATTTTATTACAAGATTTCATCGCTCACATACTTGGTACATTCTTCAGATCGACCTCCTTCGGGCCGCTCACGCCGCAGTTTAGGTACGCTGCTTGGTGATCGGCAGTGTAGACCGCCGTAGTTTTGATAGCTCCTCTGCTCGATTTTATCATTTTGGTATAGTTCCTTCAAGATGTGCTTTTGTACGATGGTACTACGGGGCCTCATTCCGGCCATATTTCAAGAAACTCTGAGGTATGTTTTCGTGATGATGGATTGGACTCACGTGCAGTAAAGGTCTTTCATTATGTATATTATATGGCAGCCTGACGGCTTTGCCTCGCATGTACGCTGGTTTTAAAAAAAGAGTGTTGTAAATTCCAGCTTTACTTATGTTGTCATATGTAGGCGGTGCCTGTAGGGCACCACCACGCCCGGGTTCGGTACGTGACAGAGTGGTATCAGAGCAGCCAGTCCTCGGAATATCTACAGACCGTGTCTATTGAGTTCGACATCGTGTTGCGCCACACCCATAAACAGTGAGGCTGCGGACATTTAGAGTTGGTTTCTATTCTTCTCACTCAAGATCGTGCCCTGTGAGTCAGGTTAGTAAGATAATTCCTCTCCGACGATTGTTGTGCATTACGCTTATGCCTCCAAGGCGAGGGCACCGCCTGAGGGGCAAAGGAGCAGCAGGAGCTACTAGTCGACTCAGAGAGTTGATAGGGCGTATGCCTGTGGTATACCTGGATGTCAGGCCGCAGGCGAGTTCTTCTCACACAGTTTTGAGACCCCATCACCAGAGCTCCAATTTCTCGCCAGAGAAGACTATAGTGGTCGAGGGAAGAAGCTTATGTTATTGACCAAGATAGCAAAGCACAGCCACCAGCAGGAGGTTATTCGCCAAGACAGACAGTGTACAGAGGGTAGAGGCCAACGCGAGATCTCACAGAAGAGGCTAGACCGGCTGGTTATCCCGTGAGTTTCGGACGAGCAAATTTCTCAAGAAATGAGTGAGATATTCATCCCAGCCTACCCAGTACAGACCCCCGCAGTCCATAGGTGGGAGGTTTGACCCCACAAGGTATTTAGGAGCCGGTCCAAGCTCCAGAGGTAGAGGTTCTCAGAGGAGCACAGGATTTTCTGCCGGGCCATATATTCTCGCAGTATCATATGTGGTAAGCGCCATTCGGGAAATGCCGTATGACACAGACGGTTGTTATTATCAGGTCGTCCGCCACAAGAAGTGGGAATGTCCGTTAGAAAGAGCGCCAGGTGGCTCACCATGAGGCCGATGGTCGATTCCCTTCCTCCACAAATGCGCTCCCTCGGCAAGGTGTTCGATGTTAGCCACCGCGTGGAGGTCGTGGTGGAGTTTATGGTTCGCGGTCCTTCAACCGCAGATGACGTGACTCGGACAGATCGTGAGGCGACATCGCGCGGGTTACGGTGTATATGCCCATTCTTTTCAATCATACGCATCGATAGATTCAGATTTTACCTCAACAGATATGTTTTCCTTTATTGCTAGAGTTGTAAAGTGATAGCAATCTTTGCAGGTAGAGATACTTTGGCCCATGTGGCGAACCTCTGAATGGGAGGGGGTGAGAAGTACACTCGAGATAAGAGAAAGATTTATTTCGCATCAAGAATGAGAAGTTAAGTATGACGACGAGTCGGGTTCGACTCATTTCGGTCAGCCAGAGTTTGAAACGGTGATGTCACTGGTAGTGGTCCAAATGTGATAGGTTACGGTGGTGCTAGCCCAAGTCTAGTTGATCGCTGTACGAGTTTCAGGACGCTGCTCCACCGAACTAGGTCGTAAGGACCGGTAAGAGCCTTATCGGAATGTAAGTAACTATATGGCCAAGTTTGATAGTAAATCCAAGGATCGGGAATGTAAACAGAATTTGAGATTTCAGACGTGTACTAGATGAGTTTGATAGTACGAGAAAGTATGACAAGGAAAGAAAGGAACCTCTAGGGATCCCGTGTTTAAGGAGACTGAACCTTCGAAGTTTTATGAGTATGACCACGGACGAAAGGTCCATTGTTATGTCTACGCATGACGTGGGCCCATGCGTGGCATCGCTGGTCTTGTGCGCTTTGATCGATAGCATAGTATAGAGTTTATGCCGAGTTTGTATAGCTTGACAATCGACTAAGAACATTCGGGGACGAATGTTTCTGGGGGGAAAATGTTACACCCCGTAAGTCCGTGACATGTAAAAGAGAATGTACGAAAGGAAACAAGACTAGAATCGTACGAAGCGAAGTTAATTGTTTTTCCGACGAAAATCTTCCTAACGCCTAAAGGAAAATGTTCGCTGTTGAGAATTGGATTCTCAAAAGGCATTATTTCAAGAGTATGGAACTCTTAACCCACTAAATTTATTTTTACGATTTGGTCACGCTGGGCCCACCCGAGGAATTTTTATATTTTTGTGGGCCCACGCAGGTTACTAATTTTACGGACGAATGAGAGGGCGACACGCTGCACCCTCATGTGGTCTTGGATGAAAATACAAGGGTAGAATGGTCATTTGACCTATGTAGATGATAAGTCTCTGCAAGCATGACATATTTGACCAAGTCAACTTGTCCACACGGGCTCAATCCTCGTGATATTCATCCTAGCCTCACATTTGTTGATATCTAGACTCTCCAACGTGTTATATGTATCATACTAGTGCAAGACTAGCCTACTTTACACTTAGAAAATTTTAGAGAACCATTGTTCGCTTAAGAACTTCCTGCTCGCTAAGCTCTCAAATGAAAAATTTGTAGTTTTGATCCATTAGCCACAAGACTTTAATCCAATGTCCCTTAGGGTATTTTAAGGATATCTCAATAGAAAGATTTCGGAAAAAATGCATTTTCACGTTAGTCGCAAGGCGGAAACTAAGAGAGTTCTTCAACTTTGAAGTTGGAACTTTAAGATGGGTTCTTCATAGGCCTCTAAGGAGTGCTTGGAGCGGATTGGAACCTAAGGAAAGGAGCTAAGAATTGCTAAGGCGCGACTTTGGAATCTTGGAAATTTTAAGGGCTTATAAAGGTATATTTTGTCGCTTTAGTAGTTAAGACTTACTTATTGTCAGAGCTATGGATTTTAGCAAACATGGTTATATAGTACGTAAGGTCGATATGTTTACGGGCTATCGAACCCTAATCCTAAACTAGCATGTTAGCCTTAAGACTACAATCAAGCTGATTATTCGCTTAAGTCGTCGACGTCAGATAAATAAGGAAATCAGAGTTGTTGGGTTGTTTAGACTATCTAACATGTTAGACCTAGAACTTGGAATTGTAAAAAGAATTGGAAAGGACTTGTGTTGAGTCATTGTCCGAGAATGACTAGTAAGTATCAACTACTTCGTATGAATCATGCGGAATTTTACACGTATCAGAAGGCGCGTAATCCCCTTTGTTTGGTTGTTGTTTGAGCCTTAAACGTGGCTTGTTGGTTATTGTATTCTACCTTGAAAAAGGTGGCAAAGTGAGTAGAAACAAAGGAAGTGCCCGATTTTCCGTAGAACGGTGAGTCGATACTTAGTATTATTCTACGCCGAGACTAGAAGTCGATAGTCTTGTTGCGACCATTATAGGTCGACACTTCACGCACGCCGATTCGCTTAGCTTGTGGATATTAGCCTAAAAGGTATGTGAACTATCTCCTCTTCTAGCATGATTCCTTAAGATAACGAAAGTAGTTCTACTCCTTAAACGATCCATTCCTCGTTGTATTTTGATTGCCTAAAATAGAATTTGTTCTATGTACTTCCTTGATTGTACTTTGATGTTTAAATTGTAAGTTGTAGAATCCATTTTCTTGATGAAGTTTGGATTCTTAAAAGTGATTAAAGTACATGTAGTCTTAAAAAGGACGTGGTTTCCAAATCTTTCAAGGCCTTGTTCTAAAACCTAAAGGTCATTATAATGACTTTAGTGAGTCAAACGAGTGATTTACTTATTTGATTTAAAAGAGGAGAAATGACATGATTTAAGAGAAGTAACTTGTGTGTTAAGGTGAAGTTACTGAGGTTTAAAAGTAGAAGAAAACTTGTTTTCTAACCACAAGAGACTTCAAGATTTTGAAAGTTAAGAACTTGATTTAATAAGATGTGATACTTAGCTTTTAAGCATAAGTCTCGTTATAAAAGGAATGGATACGCCTAAAACCATAAAGGGTTATAACGGCTTTATGGGAAGTTGGTTATAACCGCTTTACTAAGGTTAGAAAGTCGTCTATTTTGATTAATCCATAAGTTGCCTAGATTGTGAAAATTTGGAGTTACTTGATTTCAAGCTTTGAAATGAGTTTTCTAAAAGTGTAGTAACTTACTTTGAAAAATAGACACGCCTTGATACTACTGTTAGTATCTCGGGGCTTTACATAGAAAGGAGTCTTTATAAAAGAACGCACGACGTAGTACTTTGGCTTGATAAATTGAGAATTTGTCTGTCATGCCTTGATAAGTACTTTGACTTGTTAAAAGAGAATTATTCTATGTATGCCTTGATTAGTACTTTGGCTTGATAAATTGAAAATTTGTCTCAAGTGTCTTGATAAGTACTTTGACTTGTTAAAAGAGAATTATTCTATGTATGCCTTGATTAGTACTTGGCTTGATAAATTGAGAATTTGTCTAAGTGCCTTGATAAGTACTTTGACTTGTTAAAAGAGAATTTTTCTACGTATGCCTTGAATAAGTACTTTGGCTTGATTAATTGAGAATTAGTCTAAGGTGCCTCGATAAGTACTTTGGCTCGATTGATTGTGAATCATTCTGGGCGCCTTCGTGCGACTTTGGCTTGTTAATCGAGGATTTGCCTACGCAGCCGGAAATAGCGCTGTGTGCTATTGAATATCAATGCTTCGGTCATTCCCGTTTGTGGCATTTGCGCATTCCGTGGAATTGCTACCCACGATGCGAGGAATACCTCACGCGGTCCGTAAGACTTACGCGGTGAAATAGTCCCACGCGGCTAATCCACCATGCGAGGAATACCTCACGCGAGTACGCACGGCTTACGCGGTGAAATAGTCCCATGCGAGGAATACCTCACGCTGGTCCACGCGCCTACGCGGGTGAAATAGTCCCGTGAGTAGATGGTTAAATGATACCGCGCGGACGGTCCCGCTTTTGACTACGAGCTTCCTATTTTATATTATCAGGATACCATCGCTTACTCTCATTGTTAGTAAGGCACAATGTGTTGTAATTTGATTATCATATATGTCCCCTGATTCGATCAGGTTACCCTATGGTCATGCTTTTACGATGCTGGGATTCCGGCACGAGACCACGCAGGCATTTAGGACACGCGAGTGGACCGGTGTTCATGTATCCTTATCGCGTTATTACATCATGGATCGCCGACGCGAGGAAGGATTCCACGGCATGATTGATATTACGGGCAGACCCATAGTTATATTTGAGTAATGACTTCGAGGGCTCGCGCCCCGACTTGATATGACCGCTATGTGTTATATAATCGTAGGTTGGCTATCATACATGTCTCCGCTTTGTTTAGATCGTTATGATTTTATTACGCATTTCATCGCTCACATACTTGGTACATTCTTCGCATCGACCTCCTTCGGCCGCGTCATGCCGCAGTTTAGGTACGCTGCTTGGTGATCGGCAGTGTAGGACCGCCGTAGTTTTTGGATAGCTCCTCTGCTCGAGTTTATCATTTCGGTATAGTTCCTTCAAGATGTGCTTTTGTACGCATGGGTACGGCGGGCCTTGTCCCGCCATATTTCAAAGAAACTCTTAGAGGTCTGCTGCATGCGGGATTGACTCATGTACAGCGTAGTTGTCTTTCATTATGTATATTATACGGCAGCCTGACGGCTTGCCCTTGCACGCACGCTGGTTTTTAAAAAAAGTGTTGTAAATTCCGCAGCTTTACTTGTTGTTATGTAAGGTGCCTGTGTAGGCACCACCACGCCCGGTTCGGTGACATCATTACCATCTCGTGAACTTAATCGCACTCATTATCTTTTCCCATTTTTCAATAAAAGTTATAGTCACATTCTTACGCATGCTTAGAAACACCGCCAAGTTCTTTACCATATAACTTACTTACCTTACATAACATAATCCGACTCTTTACGAGGGACGCCTATACCGCCTTACCAACTGAACGCGATAAAGTCACATAGTCCGCCCATAAAGGTATATCGCCCGACCCAACTCGATGCGTAAGGTCACATAGTCCGCCCATAAAGGTATACCGCCTACCAATCTCGACGCGTAAGGTCACATAGTCCGCCCATAAAGGTATACTTCCCGCCCAATCTAGACGCGTAATGTCATATAGTTCGCCCATACAGGTATACCGCCTGCCCAACTCGACGCGTAATATCATATAGTCCGCCCATAAAGGTATCGCCGCCCAATCTCGACGCGAATGTCATATAGTCGCCCATAGGTATAACGCCCGACCCAACTCGACGCGTAATGTCATATAGTTCGCCCATAAAGGTATAACGCCCGCCCAACTCGATGCAAGAATGTCATATAGTCCGCCCATAAAGGTATACCGCCTGCCCAACTCGACGCGAATGTCATATAAAATCCGAATTTAACTCAACGTATCACGTGCCTCTACTCCTTTAAAATGATTCTCTTCAAATAAAACTTCCAAGATACTAACTACCGTAGTATCAAGTCATATCTACTTTTCAAGACAAGTCACAATACCTTTTAGAAATACATTTATAGGCTTCTAAATCGTTGACTTCTTTCTTTAAAACCTTACAATTGGTACCTTTAAAACAATTTGTCTCTTCTTTATTTCAAATCATTTCTTTGCTTACATTATCAAGAAAACCATTCTTTAATCTTCCATAAAGTTGTTATAACTAACTTCCCATAAAGTCGTTATAACTCTTTATGTCTTAGACAAATTCATTCCTTTATGACCAAGAAACTTATACTTTCAATTCAAATCACATAGCTTTCAAAATACTTCAAGTCTCTTAACTTTTAAGAAAACAAGTTTCTTAACTTTAGAATGGCAAGAAATCAATACTTTCCAAATCAAGTATTCTATACTTTTAAATCAATTCATTTCTTCTTTTAAGAAACAAGTCCCATAACTTGAAAAATAAAGTCCCTTAACCTTTAAAAATTTGAGGTTCATAGTCTTAAAACTTCATACGAAATTCTTATAAATTAAGTAACATATACTTTAAGCGCAGGAATAAGTTATACTTATTTATAACGATCTTAATCGAAAGTAGTCATGATCTAGAAAATGTAATACAATTTTGTCTTATCTTAGCTTCTATGCAGATGGAGAATTCTACCATTTTAACTTAATTGATCGGCATTACATTTTCCTTTATTAACGCTATAAAGGGCTTGTTCGATTCTTATTCTCATTTGTGCCGTAACTTAGCCAATTCAACTTGGCTCCAAATACCTCCTAACGACTCTTACCAACATCCCCCATAAGACTTGGTAAGAACTTAGGATAACTTAGACATAACCTTTACGTAGAGTAAATCAACACATACCTCTTAACTTCTAAGAGTAGAAGAAATCATGAAATAGTACTACATGTATATTCCATACATAGAATCATGTCAAAAGAAGAAAGAGGTTCACATACCTCGCGACGATTATCGACAAATAGCAAAATGCTTCAAAGTACTTCAACCTATAATGGCCATAATACGTCCATTAACCTTTATCTTCGAACGTAGAATATTCTAAGTGCAAAGTCACTAAATTTACGGAAAATCTGACAGACTTCCTTTGTTTCTACATACTTGCCACCTTTTCAAGGCCGAATTCAATAACCAAACACGCCACATTTAAGGTCCAACAATTCAGCTAACTAAAGGGATTACACGCCTTAACAGACGTAAAATTCCGCCCACAAATTAATACTAAACTAGTTCCATATTTAAAGCCATTCTTGGCTAAACATATACAACAACACAAAGTCCTTTTCCAATTCTTTTTCAATCCAACTTAGGCCTAACATGTTATATAGTCATAAACAACTTAACAATTATAAATCATTCTTTATATAACATGTGAAGATTAAACTAATAATCCAATTGAATTGAAATTTCTAGGCTAAACCTACTAGTTTACTGATTAGCGTTCCAATATCCATAACACTTATCAACTTCATAATATATATCTCATACATGCTAATATCCATAGCTACAACAATAAGTAATCTTAATTACTAACACGACAATAATTATACCTTTACAAGCCCTTAAAATTTACAATATTCAAAGTCAGTCCTTAGCAATTATTAGCTCCTTTCCTTTATGATCAAATCCGCTATTCAAGCCTTGTAAGCTCACAACCAACTTCTCTTCCATTTCCAAACAAAACCTATCAAAATGCCTTAGGTTTTCGCCATGACTAACGTGAAAACGCCGCTTTTCAAATCTTTCTATTGAGATATCCTTACAATACCCTTTAGGACCTCAAGTTAAAGTCTCAGGAATAAAGAACCACAAACTAAATTTTTTGCGTGGAAACGCCATGAACCCGAGAGCAACAATGAAGAACAAGCGTGTTCTCTAATTTTTCTAAGTGTTGAAGACAAGTCTTGCACTAGTGTAGTGTATATAAAACACAACGAGGGTCAAGATATCAACATATGTGTGGCTAGGATGGTGGCATTAAATAATAATCCAAGGGCAAGTCGACTTGGTCAATAATCTCAAGCTAGCAAGACTTGATCTTTTACATTGGTCAATGACCATTCTACCCTTTGTCAATTTCTGTCCAAGACCATGGGGTGCCACGGTCGCCTCCCATTCGTCCATAAAATTTCAGAACCTCGGGTCCCACAAACGTAAAATTTCTGTGGGCCCCACTGACCAACAGAAAAATAAATTTTCATAATGATAATAAGTTCCATACTCTTCAATTAATGCATTTTGAGAATCTAATTCTCACCAACGAACATTTTTCCTTTCCGACGCTCAAGATTTTCCGCTGAAAAACAATTCTTCCTTTCGCATCAATTTCAAGTCTGCGGTTCCTTACGCACATTTTCTTAAACATGTCCCGACTTACGGGTGTAATATGTCTTCATGGGGGAGCTATCCCATGGAGTAATAATCGACATAGCATGGTCTCATGCCCTAATCCTCATCGATAAGCACGGCCTACGGGTAATAAAACAAATCCGGAATCTAACCTCCTCCCGGTCATATGCCCCTAATCCCACATCGTATAAGCATGTCCAAGGATCAATCATAATGGAATCATACCCGTGGATCCTACATCACCGCTGGTACGCTCCAAGTAAACTTACAACAAGACAGCCGGCCCTCCAACTGAGAGTCACGGCAATGTAGACATGTAATACTTACAATCAAGGCTATCACAAGCAACATAGGCAAGTTCATTAATTCTTTAGACTTTCATTTTTTACATATTCAAGGCACTTTTCGTTTCTCATAAAATCCGGGAATTTAACCCCAAGTACTACGTACTTCCATTCTTTTCAAAAGATTCCTTTTCATATAAAACCCCGAGATACTAACACTGTAGATCAAGGCTTGTGTACATTTCACATAAGTCACTATACTTTAGAAATACATTTCTGCTTCTAAATCAAGTGACCCTTACTTAATTCAAGTTATTTCTTTGTTTACCTTATTAGAGAAAAATCATTCTCTTAACCTTCCATAAAGCCGTTATAACCAACTTCCCATAAAGCCGTTATAACCCTTTATGGTTTTAGACAACACATTCCTTTTATAACCAAGAGATTTATACTTTTAAAACCAAGTATTATATACTTTCAAATCAATTCTCTTATCTTTCAAAAATACAATTAGTCTCTTAACTTTTAAGAAAACAAGTTTCTTAACTTTAGAATTTGAGATTCATAACCTTAAAACTTCATACGTAGATTCTTATAAGTTAAGTAACATGTACTTTGGTGCGCCAGAATAACTTATACTTATTTATAACGATCTTATTCAAGTAGCCATGATCTAGAAAATGTAATACAATTTTGTCTTATCTTAGCTTCTATGCAGATGGAGAATTCTACTCATTTTAATATAATCAATTGTCATTACATTTTCTTTTATTAACGCTGCAATGGCTTGCTCCATACTTATTCTCATTCGTTCCATAAATTAGCCAAGTCAACTTGGCTCCAAAGTACCTCCTAACGACTCTTACCAACATCCCCCATAAGACTCGGTAAGGACTTAGGATAACTTTGACATAAACTTTACATAGAGTAAATCACACACCTACCTCTTAACTTCTAAGAGTAGAAGGAACATAAAATAATACCACATGTATATTCCATACATATAATCATGCCAAAGGAAGGAAGAGGTTCACATACCTCGCGACGACATTATCGACAAGAGCAAAAGCTCCAAAGTACTTCAACCTATAATGGTCACACACGCCCATTAACCTCTTACTTCAAACGTAGAATATTCTAAGTGCTAAGTCACTAAATTCTACGGAAAATCTGACAAAGACCTCCTTTGTTTCTACTTACTTTGCCACCTTTTCAAGGCCGAATTCAATAACCAAACACGCTACATTTAAGGCCCAACAATACAATTAATCAGGATTACACGCCTACTAGACGGTAAAATTCGCCCACAATTGATATTCAACTAATACAACTACAAGTGCAATTTCGGCAACTTGAGATACAACAACACCAATTCTTATCCAATTTCCTTTTCAATCCAAATTGTTAGCATAACATGATATCAAGTCGCAATTGATTATAACTACTATAATCTTCAAGTAAGTAACATGCGACGATTCTAAATACGACCAAATTGTAATCCAATCTTCAAATGGCTAATATGTCATTTCGGATTTAAGGCTACAATCAATCCATAATACTTATAAAACTTCAACACATAAACTTCATGCTAGCAAACATGTAAGGCTAACAACAATACAATATATATAATCTTGTAACCCTTTTAAGAGACAAGATTATACTCTCAACAAATCTTAATCCAACTCCAAATACGGTCGCTCCTAGCAACTTAGAGCCTCTTCAAGACACTACAATCCGCTACTTGAGACCCTTAGAACAACACCAACAAATTTCCTTCAAACTTCCAAACAAAACATAGAAAGCAACTAGGTTTTCACTCGCGACTAATACGAAAAACTATCTTTTCCGAGATTTTTCTATCGAGATACACTCACAATACACTCATGAACATCAGTTTAAAGTGTGGAGCTTAATGGACAAGAAACTAAAATTTTTCCTTTTCAAAATAGCTTGAACCCGAGAGCAACAATAGTGAGCTCTTCAATTTCTTGAAAATTTGGCTGTTGTTGCTTGTCTTGCTACTACTAGTATTATATAGCACAAATGGAGGGTCAAGATGTAAACAAACGGGTGGATCGATGAGGTCTTATTAAATATCAAGACTTTGTGGACCCTTTGACTTAGTCAATTCTCTCAAGCTCACAACTTGCAAGACTTGTCATCCTACAAAGGTCAAATGACCCTTTAATCCTTGCCTAAATTCATCCAAGGCAACCATAAGTGAGGGTGACACGTGTCGCCTCCCATTCACACAATATTACGCTTTAAAAATTCCATAATTCTGATAAATTTTTACTAGTCTCAAATCTTAACATTTGGAATTCTTACGACGTTCTAAAATATGTCCTCAGAATACGGGTGTAATGTACCGCCCCGCCACGCTTGTTATTCTTAGAGGTCCGTAGTCACATTGTGGATCGGGTTGTAAAGAAAAAAAGATGATCGTTTCTATTTCGATTGTGTATATTTTACTGGCACCTTACTTCCGCTAGTCCGTTGTTACATCGCCTAAGTTTTTGCGTGTTGCACATGTTTCGCTATTCTCTCGATGTATACTGACATATGGTGCCCATGTAGGCACCGCGCCCTGGTCGTCGCGATAACTACACCCGCGAGTGATGGGTAGCCGAGCGGTATGTAATAATTGCCGTGACGACACAACGCCGGACCCCAGCACCTAGTAGTCGATACGATGACCTCGAGGTCATTATGAGCACGTTAGTTGCCTGTTATGCCAACGCTGACTACAGAGATCGTTCGGCACGCTTTTCAAAGAAACCGCTTATCGAGTGGAAAGGAAGGGAAGTGGTTGTAACCAAAGAATTATCCTTCCTTCTTTGACATAGTTGATTTTAATAAGTCCGCGTGACTTGTTCATTCGAGGTAAATTAATGCAAGTAAGTAACACTCGAATTTGAATGAGTTTATGTTAAGTGCCCTCGAGGTACTTGGAGTTGGTTTGGTGGCGGTCGAGCCACGACCTTCCTGATAATTTCGTGAAAGCGCAAGAAAGAATAAGATAAGTACGAGTGTTGCTCGCGGAAATGTAAGACATCTTTGGTAGGTTTTGAAAATCTACACGATTTTAAGGTCGTGCTTGATGATTAGATATTTATAGGACCGCAAGAGGACCCTGTGATTAGGGTTGTGACTCCAAGGAAAGGTTATTAAAGGGAGATAAGTTCTCTCCCCCACGTAAAAGGATAGTTTTACGTATTATGTGGTTATGTGCACCCATGTTGGTAGACGGCGATACGAGATCGTAAGGTCTTCTGATCGCTACGCCATAGGTTACAATTTTAGATAACCGTAGGAAAAGTATCGAGTCAGTAATGGAGAACGACGTTAGGAAATGGTCGGCGAAGGTTGTAAGGACATAAATGCGTAGTACGATGCATGAAATCGCATTTATACGAATCAAGATAGAAATACTTTTGCTAATAATAAGCATACGGGCGGTTATGACCAGAATGATGAAAGAGAATACAACTATGGTTATGTAAGTTGCACGAGTTATGATTACCCTGCATCACTAGTGTAAAGACCATTAGTAAATAATGGGCAAGTAAGAACACCTCGAGGAAACGTGGTAGCATCTGCATCGACGAGAAAGATAGTAAGGAGATACGGGGGGTGTAAGTGGACCCTGTGACAACTTGAAATAACTTATAAAGGAAAGACGAGTGACACTCAACGATAAGAAATTTTGACAAGTCATTGATTACGTATATCACGCCCAACCTGCCCGATCGATGCCCCGCCTGGCACCTCCTACCTAATCGGCACAAGTAAATCGCGAATTTAAATAACACCTCTTTTTTAAAAAAACAACGTGACGCAAGCGGCAAAGCCGATGCGTCGCCATATAATATACATAATCAAAAGACATCGAATCGTATACGAGTCCAATCTCATATGAATACAGCTCTAAGAGTTATATCAACTACGACGGACAAGGCCCCGCTGCACTCCATAATCGCATAAAGCTCAGATCAAGCGATCTATACCAAAAAGATAAACTCCTCGAATGACGGAGCTATCCAAAACTCGAAAGCAGGTCCTACACTGCAGATCACCAAATCGCGTACTTAAACACGCGCATGAACGCAGCTTCAAGCGAGGTCAAGACGTAAGAATCGCATCAAGTATGTGAAATGAAGCATCAGAATGAAATCATAATACTTAAACAAAACAGAGACATCATGATAGCCAACCTACAAGACACAATACATAAGCAGCCATATCAAGTCGTGGACGATGCCCTCAAATTCATTACTCAAATATAACCACGGGTCTCACGCCATAATATCAATCCGCGTGGAATCCTTCCTCACCGCCGCAAACATGATATAATACAACATCGAAGTACGCTAACCTTGCAATCATGAGAGTAATGAAATCCTTTTATCTTTTAAGTTATGTCTTTAACAATGAGAATTACTGCTCCACTTTAAATCATACACACATCGCACTTTCATTAATGAAATCACTACCGCTTTCAAAATACGGGCGTCGTGCTGCCGCTGTGGTCAACCACCTCCGTGGTTATAATGCAACCTATCATAGGACTATTTCACCCGCAAGGACTATTTCACCCGCTAGGTCATGAGGACTGCAACGAGTCATCGGTACACGATATCGTGATCACGGATAGCTAATCCATGGCTTATATATATCCCGGAATTTAACCCGCCCAGTCAACACCGACCACGCGAGTATTGCACTCACCCTACGGGAGCTAACCCATGGTATCCTTGAAACAAGTTGTCGCCCTTTATGGAGGCACGCGAGACGTGGAGATATGACACTTGCACGAACGTATATACGAAAGCAACCCATATGCAAGCAAACCAAGACAAAACCATGCCTTTACACAAATCAAGACAATTACCATGCCTTTCTTTTGTCATAACCCAAGACAATATCATGCCTTTCCTTTTACACAAACTAAGATAATACCACGTGTCACGACCCGACCTCAAGCCCGCGATCGTGCCCTACCTAGGCACTCCTTTCGGATACATCGAGAATAGCAATGAACATACACAACTTATAAAATGCTTAAACATAAACAACAACAAAGTAGCCGATAAGGTTACCTTCCGTAAAATATACATAATAAAACAAAGATATTTTTTTTCTTTACAACCCAATCCACAAATGTAACTACGCACTTAAGAATAACAATCGTGACGGACAGGCCCGCCATACCCTCGAATGTACAACAACCGACCATACTAGGATAAGTCTCCTGAGTAATCGAGCTTCTCAACACCTGAATCGCTGATCCTAAAAGTGAGAATCAGCATCAGATACTCTACCGCATTTAACGCAAATTTCAAGCGAGGTCAAGATAACACGTACTCAAATACGTGGAATCAGCATCAGAATGAAATCATAAGTCTATAATAAACCGAGATGTATGATAACTCAATTAATAAAGACATCAGGCCTTACTAACAACGAGAGTAATCAAGAGTATACTTACAACATAAAATAGTGAAGCTCACGATCAACGCAGACTACCCGCCTGCAGATCATTAAGCAATCCTACTCGACTATTTCACCCGCGATAGGTCGTGTGGACCCGCATGAGGTATTCCTCGCACGGGACTATTTCACCCGCATAGTCGTGGTAGACCCGCATGAGGTATTCCTCGTGATAGGTCAGATCCGCCACACGGGACTATTTCACCCGCATAAGCCCTTACGAACTCGCACGAGGTATTCTCGATCGCGGGTAGCAAATCCACTAATATGCAATGCCACAAACCCGGAATGACCCAGAATGAATAACATACTACTAGCACAAACCTATTATCACACATAACATAAGCACTACCGGCTTATCATACATAACATAAGCACTACCGGCTTATCATACCATATATAAGCAAGTTAAGAAATCCCCTAACTTCTTATTATTCTTGTTCATATACACTCTCATTTTAGTTTACTTAAGGCACTAACATGTCTTTTATAAAAATCCGGGAATTTAACACAAGTACTACATACTTCCACTCTTTTAAAAATGACTCTTTTTCGTATAAAACTTCCAAGATACTAATAACCGTAGTATCAAGTCACAATTTCGTTTCAAAACAAGTCACAATACTTTTAGAAATAAAATTAGGCTTCTAAATCAAGTGACTTCTTCTCTCATAAAAACCTTAGGCAAAAGATGCCTTTAAATCAATTTGTCTTTCGTTATTTCAAGTCATTTAACATACGTAAATTACTTAGAGTAAACCACTCTTTTTAACTTTCCATAAAGCTATTATAACCAACTTACCATAAAGCCGTTATACTAACTTTATACTTTAGAAACTTACATATTTGTTTAAAACCAAGAGACTTAAACTTTCCAACAAAGCAAGTATCAAAAATGCTTTCAATATACTTAAAGTCTCTTAACTTTTGAAAACCAAGATATCCTTAATATTTAAACAAGTGAGTTAATTTCCTAACTCAACCAATTTGGACATTCTTAAAATAAGCCAAGGATATCAAATGGACTAGATTCACAAAAACTCGTGACGCCTACCGCACTATACATTTACAACTATTCATGCTCAAGAGATAAGAAAGTTCCACATACCTCTTCGCTTAATCCACTTGCTAAGTCCAATACGTCGCATTTAGTATGTCAACCTATAATGACCATAGTACGCCTATTAACTTCTTAATTCAAACGAGAATATTCCAAGTGCAAAGTCACTAAATTCTACTAAAATCTGACAAAGACTTCCTTTGTTTCTACATACTTTGCCACCTTTTTCAAGGCTGAATTCAATAACCAAACACGCCACATTTAAGGCTCAACAAAGTAGTTAACAAGAGGGGATTACACGCTTAATCAAGACGTGTAAAATTCCGCCCCACAATTGACATTAAACTAGTCCAAAAATACAATGTCCATTCGCAATTGTGACAACAATACCAATTCTTTTCCCATTTCCTATTCAATCCAAGTTGTTTAGTATAACATGTTATCAAGCCACAATTGAGTATAACTACTACAATCTTCAAGTAGGTAATATGCGACGATTCTAATTAACGACCAAAATGTAATTCAATTTCAAATGCCTCAACATGTCATTTTCTTGATTTGAGCTTCTAAACTTCCATAACATTTATCAATCTTCATAACACATATCACATGATCACTTATAACTTATCATAACATGAAATCTTCAATTACAAAAGTAAGATGAAGGTTATACCTCATTTAGCCCAAATATGATCCAAGATCACAAGTCGATCCTTAGCAACTTTAGCTCCTCTTTCGACGCCCAATCCACTCCAAGCAACCCTTAAGCTTATGAAGAACTTATCTTCAATTTCCAACTTCAAAGTCAAGAACTCCTTAACTTTCCGCCATGCACTAATACGAAAATGCCATTTTTCCTAATCTTTCTATAGAGATACCCTTACAATACACTTAGGAACCTTGGTTTAAAGTATGGGATTATTGGACAAAAATTGAAAAATCTTCTCGGAAACCTAGCATCGCCGAGAGCACACTTTCAGGTGTCTTCAAATTTTCTTGAAAATTTTCTAAGTGTATGTTTGTCTTGCAACTAGTAGACATATATAACACTGGAAGGGTCTAGATTAGCACACATGCTGGGCTTAGATGAGTTTCATACGGATCAAGCCTGCTGGCACTTTTACAAGTCAACAATGTCAAGCTCCTTGTCTTTGCAAGACTTGGTCATTTAAATTATGGTCAAATGACCATTTTAACCATGCCATTTTCGTCCAAGACCACTAAGGGCGGTGACACGTGTCGCCCTCCCATTCGTCGCAATATTTCGTTTTCTGACAATTTCATAATTCTGATAAATTTTACTCGCCTCAAATCTTAATATTTTTGGCTTCACCTGCTCTATAAACATATCCTGAATTTCCGGGGTGTAACATTCTTCCCCCCTTAGAAACATTCGTCCCCGAATGTTCTTTCGGGAGTCAAACTTAAAGATAGCGACATAGTCTTCTTACAACCCCTACATACCAATAATGCCACACGTGGCCACATAACAATGCTCATACTAAAATGTCAACCTGAACCCTCATGTGTCCACGCTTGTTATCCGTGATAAAGCTTCACGACTGAGCTTACTCATAATCTTTCCTGGATAAGCTTCGCCTTATCCGCAGCCCGCTGAATCAAGTCTGGACCAAATAACTGAACTTCGCCTACGTCGAACCAACCAACCGGCGATCTACATTTTCTTACATACAAGGCCTCATACAGGGCCATCTGAATACTGGAAGGGTATCTTTTATCGCACGCAACTCAAACAAGAGGCAGTTAACCCTCCCAGCTATCTCTGAACTAAAGAACACAAGCCCACCACCTATCCTCAAGTACCTGGATAGTATGATCCGCCTCGTCCGCTTGGCCCGAGGTGTAATGCAACACTGAGACTCACCTGTGTCCCTAATCCCTTCTGAAAAACCTCCAGAAGTTTTCCGTAACCAAGCTCATCTGTCTGTCATCATAACGTAGGAAACCCGTGCAGTCTCACAATCCCCCTGCTATACAAGCTAGCATAAACCTCACCAGTAAGGTCCCAACTGAAAGAACACTACTGGTTTCACAAATTTATTTACCATGACCCCCAGGGAGTCGCACTTCCTCTGAGTACGATGCCACCCTGTAACAAGATCCACATTAATCACCTCCCATATCTAAGTCGGGATCTAAATCACCTGTAATAGCCCACTAGGCCTCCGTGTTCAACTCGACCTACTACTAATTCGACACTACAAGAAGCCCGCCATGTCCCTTTTCCTGGCCATCTTACCCATACCTACATCCGAGGTCACGACACAACTTAGTCGACTTTAACAATTAGCACAATAAGCATCGCGTGCCTCCCTAAAACTCACGACTAGCCCCGCAACACCGGTACACACAATCTATCTCATATCACAAAGACCTCATCCGTGCTACTCAAACATGATTTTCTTCTTCGAGAGCCGATTCGATACCAGATCATAATCGATCCTCATACTGCCGCTCTTTACCTCCTCAATGATGGAAAACTCTGCAACCTCTCTGATCTAAACTTCATTAACCTTGAAACAAATAATCGAACCCCGCCGTTAGCTAATGAATCTCACTGACCACGCCCCGCTTCACTGCCGCCCATCCGATGCATCACCCATAGATCCACGACTAAGAGTATCCAGAATCGCCTTGGTTTTCCTGATGGTATAGATATCGATATCACAATCCTTGAATAACTCTAACCACCGCCGCTGCCGCAAATTCTACTACCTCGTCTCAAGGTATACCAAGGATTTTATGGTTCGCATATATATCCACATGAAGTCTATATATACGCCATGCCTCCAAATCTTCAAGGCATGATTTAACTGCCGCCACTTCTAAATCGCGAGTGACGTAATTTCTTTCCCGCTTCCCTAATCACGGAAAACATAGGCTCTATCTCATCCAAGGGTCATACAAGACACAACCTAGCCCAACACCCAACGTGTTATCATAATAACCTAACCTCTAGTCTTTCGTGAGGAGTTAGAACTATAGTCGAATAAACTTATCTTCCAATAATCGAAACCTTTCTCATTCTTACGAAATATTCGTGTCATTAATCTCACTATGGTTCCTGCTTTCCTTTTCTCATGCAACCAAACTTGGTCATTAACTTAGATTTGATTCTTTGCTTGCCTCCCGGCTAAGACTTCCACAATCACAATTTATGGGGGAGATTTCCGATCTCGCCAAGTAGTAACCCGATTTTTCCTTTCCCGCTTGTAGAGCCTATAGCTAGTGTTACCACATTTCCTCGAAATGTTCTTACTTCCCATTATTTACTAACGGTCTTTACACTAGTCCTGGGTAATCATATCTCGCAACTTATATAACCATAGTCGATTCTCCTTTATCATTCGGGTCATAACCTTACCTTAGGCTTAATATTAGCAAAAGTATTTCTATCATGATTCATAATCGCATAGCTTCATACACGCGCACTCACCCGCATTTATATCTTTATGATACTTCCGCACCAATTGTGACGCTGCTCTTAATTACCCCAACACCACACTTTTCCCACGGTTATCCATAATCAGAATCCTATGGTACGACGATACCAAAACCTTACTGGGCCTTATATCCTTTGTCTAACAACATGGGTACACGCAATCCCATTATACGAAACTGTTCTTTTACGCGGGGAGAGAACTTATCTCCTCTTATAAACTTTCGTCAAGTCACAACCCTAATCACAGTGGTCCTCATGCGTCCAAGAAATATCTAATCATCACGCACCGCCTTAAAGTCATGTAGATTTTCAAAACCTACCAAAGATGCCTCACCACGGCAAAGACTGTGACTTATTTTATTCACGCCTTGCACACTTTCCTAAATTATCCGAAGGTCGTGGCCCCGACCGCCACACCAAACCAACTTCAAGTACCTCCAAGGGCACTTAACATAAATTCCTTCAAATTCAATTATTACTTACTTTATGCGTCAATTTACCTCAAATGAACAAGTCACACAGACTTATTAAAATCAACAATGTCAAAGAAGGAAGGATAATTCATCGTTACCACCACTTCTCTTCCTTTCCACTCGAGCACCCGCCATCGAACCGGTACCGAATCAATCTCTCTTCAGAGTCCACGCTGGCATAACAAGAGGCCAACTTGTTCGCACTCATAATGACTCAACGCTACCATAACAATACCGCTTAGGTTCATGGTCCAACGATCGATCGTTATCTGAATTATTATCTACCCGCCGCTACCACCTAACACTCACGTGTAGTCACCATGAAAGGTCCATTTCTTTGCACTTGGTTGTTCTCTTTCATCGTCGCATTTTTCCCGCATTTCCAAACTTATTCTTGCGCATACATAGCCTTCATACGATTTGGGCCGACAATCTGAGTTACTAATCTAAACAACATAAGGCCATTTCCGCTTCACACTGGTTCCCGGTGGAACACGCCCACGAACCCAGAAATGATTAACTAGACTTGGCCTTGCACTCGTGACTTCACGAAGCGACTACTACCAACCGATCTCATTCCATTTCAAGCTGGGCGAACCTTAATAGGTCCTCAACCACTCAAGGCCAGATTTAACTCTTTTTACTACCCGGTAGCGCCTTATATATCTAAGGTCTCTGGTTATCAACATTCCTAGGCTCACAATTTCCATGCTCCAAGCCTAACTTATCACCCTCTAAACGGGTACAAAACTTCTCAAAAAACTATAATCGTGTTGTCTTGTCCACAACAACCATACTTACTCCATACGGATCTCACCCGTACCATTCTCGAAATCCTACTACGTAGTTCAATCTATTAACATAGTCTTCCATTAACTCCCTTAATAATAACTTCTTAAGGGTCCATTTCCTTCTCAGACAGCTCATCATTTCCTAATTATCTCAATTTAGTACGTAAAACTTTGATGAGAATTCATTAAACTGTTTCATACCTTCCCAGTATTTATATAGTCCTTACCAAATCCTGGTAATCTAAAACCATTCTAGGCAACACGCGTCCGACCCTCATACATAAATACGTATAGCTGTATGTTACAATACCAACTATACTACAAACATTACCTACGTGGATACGTAATCCACATCATCTTTCCTGGGTCACTGCTGCCTTTCTCGTAGCTGCAAACAACATAACCTGTTAGGGGGAGACGACCCTAACCACACAACTCTATCACACGATCTTAGAGTGAGAAGAATGGAAACCAATCCTAAATGTCCTGCAACCTCCTGATTATAGATGTGGTGCACAACACACCGATAATCAAGACTCTACTAGACACGGTCTGTAGACACTTTCCGAGGACTAATCGCTCGATACTCACTTTTGTCACGACCCACCCTCGCCCGCGATCGTGCCCTACCTAGGCACTCCTTTGATATACATCGAGAATAACAATGAACATACACAACTTATAAAATGCTTAAACATAAAACAACAAAGTTAGACGATATACACCTTCCGTAAAATATACATAATAAAACAAGATATTTTTTTTTTTCTTTACAACCCAATCCACAAATGTAACTATAGACCTCTAAGAATAACAAATGTGAAGGGACAAGGACCCGCCATACCCCTGATGTACAACAACCGACCATACCAGGGATAAGCCTCGAGTAATGGAGCTTCAACACCAACTGATCCTAAAAGTGAGGATCACCATCAGATACTCTACCGCGCATTTAACGCAGCCCCCGGCGAGGTCAAGATCGTATACCCCGTATTTCCAGAGTATGTAAGTGAGGGCATACGTACAAAAGTTTATCATTAGTTAGGCACTTTTGACGAAAAATATTTCTCCACAACTCACTAAAAGAATCGATTTCCGATGAAACGGTTTACAAAGTTTCATGAGGGAAAATTCGCTATGTCATTTATTATTTTTATGGATTTTTCCGAGAGACGAAACATTTTGGATCAACGAGAGGCTTACACTTGTCACCCTCTAATCAGCGGACGACACAGAAAGGGGACGAATTGGGGCTTGTTTTGTCAAGGAGTTGGTAGGATATTTTTGTGTAGTAGATGGATAAGTACACTTGCCTAAATCCTCATCCTACACTTTCATAGCTCTTTGCTTCATCTTGTCCATTGTTTTGCAATTTCTTGTCCTATAAATACCCCTTAAGACGAAGAGTTCTTCATCCACAAATCAAACTTTCCAAGTCTAAAATCCTCCTCTCCTTGTGAGCTTCGCCCAAGAGCTCTCTCTAAAGGAGCCTAGCCGAAACACCCTCTCCCCTCCTCTAGCCTAGTGGCTTCGCCAAGTACCCCTCGGTAGAAAGTTGTCTTCCAAGTAAGGTTACTATTCCTAAATACCCTAGCCCAAATCCCTTATAGTACTTAAGTAGAAGTTGTGAAGAACTTCTAAGGTTTTCGAGCTATCTGAGCGTCTGACTTGTGAGCTAAACCTCGCCAGATCGACTTTTAACTTGGATAATTTTGGGCTTATCAATGTAAATAATCTTATCCTTCTTTGTAATTAGAGAATACATACCAGAAGTATAGAATAAGTATAAATACTTGTAAGGATATTACGTATTAGAAGTGAATCGTTATCACAAAGTAGAAGCGGTATAATGTAAGTTAAGAATTAAACCGCACTTACATAGACTGCTTTTTACAGAGACTTGTATAGCTTATCGGGTAGGGAAATGCTGCCCGATTTTCCGTAAAATAGAGAACCCTCTACTTAGAATCACATGTATTAGTTCAGACGCTGATAGACGATTTGACTATTATAGGTCGATTCTCGCGCGACATATTCGATCAAGTGTGGATTTCACGAGAAGGTATGTGATTCTTCCTATACTCTTAAGCATGATATTTTAAAATATATATATAGTACTAGACGCATACGTGTTAACTGAATAATAATTACGCAATGTCTTTTGACTTAAGCTGACACAATAATTAGAATGTCTTTTGACTTAAGCCCAATAATAAAGATCTTAAAGTCTTTCAAAAAGAATTATAAATCAGTTTTGAAAGAAGTTAAGAATATTTGAAAGGAGCTTAAGAGTTATACTAGCTTTACGGGAAGTTAAGTATAACGACTTAAGAAAGATAAAAGGAATAGCTTTACTTACGTGTTTATAAAAGACTTATATCGATCTCTCCGGAAAGTATAATAAAAATGGTTTGACGAGTAGACATAATATGATGCTACGTGTGCAGTGTCTTGTAACATTTGTATAAGAGAGTATTCTTGTCGCGCTTATGTTGTTTAACGATAAGTTCGTTATGTTAGTATAATATCACTCACCTCTTGACATACCGGGGTTAAGTCGCTCCGACGCTGGTAGACTCAGCGTGTCCGGGACCATGATTCGAGAATACCTCACGCGGTCCAGGGACCTACGCGAGCTACGAGAGTTCCAGGTGTGCGGGTTATACCTCACGCGGCCCATGTGGCCATGCGACTATGAGTCCAGACGACGCCGAGGAGCTACCACTCGACGCGGGTTATACCTCACGCGCCTACGTAAGTGGCCTACGCGACTACGGAGTCCGTGATTAGGCTTGCATAATGATACTATGGGCGATTGGCCCCGCTTCGATCATTCGCAGCCTCAGAAAAGACCTTACGCTTACCTATCGTTGCTCTTGTTTATGATGTGGCACTACGCATGTTACATCGTTGTTTCGCGCATATTTGTAAATTGATTTTAAAATGATATGATTTCATTTAAGTATTTTGCGCCACATACTTAGTACCGTTGTATCGACTCTCCTTCCGGCCGAGATCATGTCGCAGGTGGCAAGGTGTGCTAGATCCGCATCCTTAGGATCTTTCATTGGTGCCGTGAGCTCCATCTTCTCCGAGGCTCGACTTTTGGGTACGATCTCCCCGTTGTAGATAGTTTTGTACCAGTGGTATGGCTGGCCCCGTCCCGCCATAGTTGTTTACTTCCTTAGAGGTCTGTAGTCCTATTGTACACTGGGATGTAAACCGCGATTTTGATATATATATATGCCGAAGGTGCTGCTTTTATAAAATGTGTCTCTTTTACAATTGTTTCATATCTTATGTTTTTATATTCCGCTGATTTTCTCTGATGTATGACTTCGGGTGCCCGTAAGGCACTACCACGGCCCCGAACGGGTCGTGACAAAAGTGGTATCGAGCGCGACCGGAAAGTGTCTACAGACCGTATCTAGTAGTTCGATTATCGGTGTTGTGCACCACACCAATAATCGTGAGGCTATAGGATATTTAGGATCGCTTTCCATTCTTCTCACTCGAGATCGTGCCTTAGAGCCGTGTTATATGTCGACCCTCTAACGATTCCTTTCTCAGAATGCTTATGCCTCCACGTAAGGCAACCCGCCTGGCAAGGCAGCCGAGGAGCCGCCAGTGGACACCGAGTCACGAGGGCTCGTGCCCGCCATACCCGAGACGGCGAGTTCCACGACGCCGACCCGAGGGTTTAGGTCAGCAGAAATGGGTCGATGAGACCACATTACCTACACCTCCGCCCCACACCGAGCGTATTTAGACGGGTTACGAGAGATGGCCGCCATCGCCGTGATCGTGGGCATACGGTGACAGCCGGACGCGCAGCTCAGCCCACTTTCGTGAGTACCCGTGGTTCACCCGAGGCGCATACTTGAGACTACGGATTTCTCGAGTTATAGCCCGCCAGTTCTACGGGTCGAGGCTCGAGGATGATCCGCAGGAGTTCATCCGCCGCCATGAGGATCACGCGGTGATCAAGGCTTCAGAGACCGAGTCTGCGGATCTTTCGGCTCGCAGACGGCCACGTGATACCGCAGCCGATTGGTTTAATTCGCGGTGTTATACCCGTATTTCCGCAGTATGTACGCGAGGCGCACGCACAAAAGTTTAAGCCTTAAGCAGGCAAAGTGGCGAAATTTGTACACAACTAGCTTAAAAGAGTCGCTTCCGATGAAACGCTTTTCCGACTTTGCTAAGGGAAAATACCGGCTATGTCATTTATTATTTTTATGGATTTTTCCGTGAGACGGAATATTTTGGATCAACGAGAGGCGACACTTGTCACCCTTAAGTCATGACCAAGTAGGACGACCATGGCACGTATTGCCTTCTTTTTTGTCAAGGAGTTGGTAGGATATTTTTCTGTAGTTGATGAGCAAGTGGGACCCACAAACACATGTCCAAATCCCCACCCTACACTTGCCTACCACTTGGCTTGATCTTGGCCATTGAAAGTCCTATAAATACCCCTTAGTCAAGACTATTTCTTCATCCTCACTTGAAATTCCAAGTCTAAATATCCTCCTCCCTTCTTGTCGCCTCGCCCAAGAGCCTCCCCTCACCCTTTGTAAGGCTCGCGAGAGGGTACCCCTTCCTAGTGGTGCTGTCGAGAGGTACCCTCCCCGCCTAAAGTGTTCTCGTAAAAATACCCTTCCTTGGTTGAGAAATACTTCCAAGTATTGTTATAATGCCAAAATACTCTAGCCCAAATACCTTGTAGTATTCCAAGGTTACACTTATACTAAAAGCCCGTAAATACTATTATACTTCCCTTCACTACTAAACGAAACCCTAAGGAAAATCTTCACGCTTGGTTGAAGTATTAGGAAGAAGTTTCAGAGAACTTCTAAGGGTTGTTTGGAGCGGTTGGAGAACCCGAGTAGAGCTAAACATTGCTCAGATCGACATTAAACTTGGATAATTTTGGGCTTACTGAGGTAAATAATCCTATCCTTCTATTGTAATTGAAAATTACATACAGTAGTTGTATAGAAATGAATATAAGATTCATAGAAGAGAATTGAACCGTAATAAGGATATTACGTAAAAGATTTGAATCAAATCACATCGTAAGAATATTAAAGTAGAAGATTAAATCAGCATTTACATAGGACCGTATTTACAGTAGACTTATAACCTTTATCGTTGAATGTTCTCGCGAGAGTAGCATGTACTACTTGGAAGGTGGACAAGGCTAGTGGTTATAGCCGTGAGCGCTTTGCTAATAGTCGATAATCGCCGCGAGGTACGTGATTCTTCTTATCCTCTCGAGCATGATATTTTAAAAGAATATATATATATAGTACTAGACGTATGTTAATCGAATGTAGTTTTACGCAATGTCGCTTGACTTAAGCCCAATAATAAGAATCGAAGTATTTTAAAAGAATATATATATAGTACTTTAGACGCATTTGGTGTTAATCGAATGTAGTTTTACGCAATGTCTTTTGACTTAAGCCCTAATAATAAGAATCTTGAAGTATTTCAAAAGAATTAAGAATCCTTTTTGAAAGAAGAATAATACTTGGTTTGAAAGCTTAAGAGTTATACTAGCTTTATGGGAAGTTAGGTATAACGACTTAAGAGAGATAAAAAGAATGGTTTATTGATTTTAAGAAGTTAAGAGACTTGATCTTAAAAGATAAGAGACTTGACTTAATTGAATTAATATGAATTTTGTTAAAAAGTGTAAAACCTCATTCGTGAGTAATGAGTACTTGGTTTTTAAAAAAAAGAATAATGTTTTACTTATTTCGGAAATCAGAATAAGCATCGAACAAACCACTGCAGCGCTAATAAAGGGAAATGTATTGAATAATTAAGTATTAAAACCAGTAGAAACCTCCATCTGCATAGAAGCTAAGATGAGACAAAATGATATTACATTTCCTAGATCATGGTCGCTTTTCTAAGATTGTTATAAACAAAGAATAACCTACTCACACATAAGGCTTATTGCTTTAAAGGAGTACGTTATTTGATTAAACTATGAAATCTTTCCAAACTAAAAGACGCGAGTATCCAAATTAGGCAAACTTGAACTTTTGGAAAAGAATGTTGTTATTTGACGTTGTTCTAGAAAGTGTAAGCCACTTGGTTAAAACAAAGGTAAAGTACTTGATTTTAAAACACGAACGATTTGGCACTACTGATAATAGTATCGAGTTGTTTTTACGAAAAAGAGGTATTTTTGAAAGGATTAATGTATGTAGTACTGGGGTTAAAACCCCGATTTGTTGTAATAAAATAAGAGTCTATAAGTATGTCAACTTGCATATGTTTGTGGTAATAGCCTTTGTTGCGCAAGTGTTGTATTTCGCTACCGCTCTCGCCGAGGTCATTATTCGATCGATTGACGGACATACCGACACGACGGGTGGCCCACGTATGCTTCCATTAGGAGTGTGATGTTGTTACATGGACATGCCCGCACCGGCAGACTCCGGCACGTTACGCGACGTTAATCACCCGATATATTGTTATTGCTGTTACACGGACACGCCCGCACCGGCAGTAATTCCGGGGCATGTGGCGCGCGGGCAGGTTGATCACCCGGTATTGGTATTATTGTTACACGACACGCCCGCACCGGCGCAGACCGGGCACGCGCTACGGCAGGTTGATTACCCGCACTTTGTTATTATTGCCGCATCTCCGACATGTCCGCACCGGCGGAGAATTCCGGCACGTGGCAAGATGCGAACATGATTGATGCCATGGGCGCGAGACCCATAGTTATATTTGAGTGATGACTTCGAGGGCGCGAGTCCTCGACTTAATCGCTTATGATTGCGCATCGTATTTTGGTTATCATATATGTCTCCCGCTTTATATAGATCGTTATGATTTAACTACGATATTTTCGCCACATATTTGTACCGTTGTATCGACTCTCCTTCGGGCCGATGATAAAGAGGCGAGCTCTACCACGGAACACTCAACCGTGGTTCTCCGTATGACACGCCCCGAGAATACGCCGAGGGTACGACTCAGGATCGCAGCACCCGGCACCATTTGTCGGGTCGTCGAGCTAGGCTCGCGACAAAGTGACAAAAGTGTTATCGAGCGCTTAATCCTGAAAGTGTCTACGCACCGTGTCTAGTAGAAGTCTTGATTATCACGTGTTGTGCACCACATCTATAATCGTGAGGTCGCAGGACATTTAGGATTGGTTTCATTCTTCTCATTCCGAGATCATGCCTTAGAGTTGTGTTGTAAGTCGGACCCTCCGACGATCTCGCTTTACCGCTATGCCTCCGCGCAGGCAACCCGCCCAGATGGGCAAGGCAGCCGAGGAGCCGCTAGTAGGATACAGAGGAGTACGAGGCGCAGCCCTGGCGCACTGAGATTGTGCTTCAGACGGCGAGTTTTGCGACGCCACGCCCCAAAGAGTTTAGAGCCGCAAAGAAGGGCCGGATGAGACAACATTACCCGAGCCTCCACCCCACATCCCGCGCAGAGACGGGTTACAAGGAGATGACACGCTAGCCGTTGTGGCTGCATACGAGGATAAAAGGACGCAGCAGCCCAAAGAGTACCCACGGTTCACCCAAGATCGGATAGTTCGAGGCTACGGACTTCGAGTCAGAGCCCGCCGCAGTTCTACGGTCGAGGCTCGAGGATGATCCGCAGGAGTTCATCCGGCGCATACCGATAATGAGGGTAATCAAGGCTTCGAGACCGAGTCCGCTGGTCTTAGGTTCGCATCGGCCGCGTGATACCGCAGCCGATCGTTTGATTCGCGAGCTGTCCCGGGAGAGTACGCACTTCCGCTTGGGACGAGTTCTCGTGGCATTTCTTGCACACTTCTTGCCGCCACGATGAGGAGGGCTCGCCGAGAGATTTTTGACGCTGAGGCGTAATCCGCGCATAGCCGGGAGTACAATGTGGAGTTCACCATCGTTCAGATTTCTCAGAGTAGCCGAGCATGGAGGACAGAGTACACCGCCACGCCACCGGTTAGATGACTACTGGCAGAGGCTTGTTCGGTGTAGCTCTTCACTGGCATGGACATTGCCCGCATTCAGGCTTATGCACTTGGGTGTGAGGAGCGGAGAGGTCGACGGAATGACCAAGATCAGCAGAAGAGGGTCAGAACAGCAGGGTCTTTTGGCGACTTTCGAGGCGGACCGCCTCAACAGCAGGCTAGTTATGCACCTTCGCCAGTACAGAGTGGTCCTCCACAACCTTCAGGGCGTTAAGGGTATTCAGGAGCAGGTTAGAGCTCCATGGGTTCAGTTTCGTGGAATAGGGTGTTGCCAGACGCAATACCCCTACCTCTGTGGTCGATGCGGTAGACCGCATTTCGGGAGTGTCACTGGTGCCAAGGGAGCTTGTTATTTTGCAGCCACAGGCCATTTTATGAGGAACCGTCACTGTGGTAGCACGAATGTTACGACTCACCTTCAGATCGCTGGCTGGTTCATCACCTTCACTAGCTACGGCGCAGTATGTGACCGTGATTAGAGTAAAGCTGCAGATTCGTATATCCTTAACCTCTAGAGTTTTGTATGCTTGATATGATGATCTTATTATGTGCGTATATACTGGATAGCGTTGTGTTATTTGTGAGTTAGAAAACATGGTTAGTTGAAGGATAAGTATGGGGCAGGAAAGTGTGAACCTTAGAATATTTCACGATCGAGACCTTAGATGTAAGGCCGCCTCGAGTAAAGGATTTTGCAAATGATTCTTGTCTGAGTGCATTATATGCCTAGAATGTATTAGTGTGATAAGTCCATGGGTAGTGAGACGGAAGTGGTAGCTTTCATGATGAGAATTAGTAAGATTGTTCCGATCGAGAAACTAGAGAGTTCGCACGATGTAGGTCGGGTCGAGGGCGACGCGGTCAACCCGTAGCCCCGCGACGCTGGGTCAGCTGGGTGGTCCCGCCACGTGGTAGGGTCACGAGGGTGCTAGGCCCAAGTTTAGATGACCATCGATGAGTTCGTGGATATGTTCGACCAGAATCGATCGCGAAGGTCGAACGGCCTTAAAAGAGATTAAGGTTAGTAAGATGACCAAGTTCGAGGTAGTGACTCGCAGATTTTGGAAACCAAGCGATGATCAAGTATGGTACGATACTAGAAGAGTTCAAGCGTTCGAGAAGCGGTACGACGAGTAAAAGGAAGAGAACGCTGTTATTTCAGGGCCAGCGCGCGCTGGCAACTTGTTAGAGGAACTTTATCGTTATCCGCCTGAGAAGGAACATTCGGACGAATGTTTCGGCGAGGGGAGAATGTTATACCCGTATTTCCAGAGTATGTACGCGAGGGCGACGACATAAAGTTTAAGCCTTAAGTAGGCAAAGTGGCGAAATTTGTACACAACTAGCTTAAAAGTGTCGCTTTCCGACTAAACGCTTTCCGGATTTCATGGCGGGAAAATACGGCTATGTCATTTATTATTTTTATGGATTTTTCCGAGAGACGAATATTTTGGACCAACGAGAGGCTACACTTGTCACCTCAAGTCATGACCAAGTAGACGACCATGGCACGATTGCCTTCTTTTTGTCAAGGAGTTGGTAGGATATTTTTCTCAGAGTTGATGAGCAAGTGGGACCCACAAACACATGTCCAAATCCCCACCCTACACTTGCCTACCACTTGGCTTGATCTTGGCCATTGAAAGTCCTATAAATACCCCTTAGTCAAGACTATTTCTTCATCCTCACTTGAAATTCCAAGTCTAAATATCCTCCTCCCTTCTTGTCGCTCTCGCCCAAGAGCCTCCCCTCACCCTTTGTAAGGCTCAGGCCGAGAGGTACCCCTTCCTAGTGGTGCTGTCGAGAGGTACCTCCCCGCCTAAAGTGTTCTCGTAAAAATACCCTTCCTTGGTTGAGAAATACTTCCAAGTATTGCTATAATGCCAAAATACTCTAGCCCAAATACCTTGTAGTATTCCAAGGTTACACTTATACTAAAAGCCCGTAAATACTATTATACTTCCCTTCACTACTAAACTAAACCCTAAGGAAAATCTTCACGCTTGGTTGAAGTATTAGGAAGAAGTTTCGTAGAACTTCTAAGGGTTGTTTGGAGCGGGTCGAGAACCCTGAGTAGAGCTAAACATCGCTCAGATCGACATTAAACTTGGATAATTTTGGGCTTACCGAGGTAAATAATCCTATCCTTCTATTGTAATTGAAAATTACATATCGTAGTTGTATAGAAATGAATATAAGATTCATAGAAGAGAATTGAACCGTAATAAAGGATATTACGTAAAAGATTTGAATCAAATCACATCGTAAGAATATTAAAGTAGAAGATTAAATCAGATTTACATAGATCAGATTTACGAGACTTATAACCTTTATCGTCAATGTTCTCGCGAGTAGCATGTACTACTGGAAGGTGGACAAGGCTAGCCGTTATAGCCGTGAGCGCTTTTGCTAATAGTCGATAATCGTCGCGAGGTACGTGATTCTTCTTATCCTCTCGAGCATGATATTTTAAAAGAATATATATATATAGTACGCAGACGCATGCGTGTTAATCGAATCGTAGTTTTACGGCAATGTCGCTTGACTTAAGCCCTAATAATAAGAATCGAAGTATTTTAAAAGAATATATATATAGTACTAGGACGACGCTGTTAATCGAATGTAGTTTTACGGCAATGTCTTTTGACTTAAGCCCTAATAATAAGAATCTTGAAGTATTTCAAAAGAATTAAGAATCCTTTTGAAAGAAGAATAATACTTGGTTTGAAAGCTAAGAGTTATACTAGCTTTATGGGAAGTTAGGTATAACGACTTAAGAGAGATAAAAGAATGGTTTATTGATTTTAAGAAGTTAAGAGACTTGATCTTAAAAGATAAGAGACTTGACTTAATTGAATTAATATGAATTTTGTTAAAAGTGTAAACCTCATTCGTGAGTAATGAGTACTTGGTTTTTAAAAAAGAATAATGTTTTATCGATTTCGAAATCGTAATAAGCATCGAACAAACCATCGCAGCGCTTAATAAAGGGAAATGTATTGAATAATTAAGTATTAAAACCAAGAGAAACCTCCATCCGCATAAGCTAAGACGAGACAAAATGATATTACATTTCCTAGATCATGGTCGCTTTTCTAAGATTGTTATAAACAAAGAATAACCTACTCACACATAAGGCTTATTGTTTTAAAGGAGTACGTTATTTGATTAAACTATGAAATCTTTCCAAACTAAAAGACGTGAGTATCAAATTAGGCAAACTTGAACTTTTGGAAAAGAATGTCATTATTTGACGTTGTTCTAGAAAGTGTAAGCCACTTGGTTAAAACAAAGGTAAAGTACTTGATTTTAAAACATGAACGTATTTGGCACTACTGATAATAGTATCGAGTTGTTTTTACGAAAAGAGGTATTTTTGAAAGGATTAATGATGTAGTACTTCGGTTAAAACCCGATTTGTTGTAATAAAATAAGAGTCTATAAGTATGTCAACTTGCATATGTTTGTGGTAATAGCCTTTGTCGCGCAAGTGTTGTATTGCGCTACCGCTCTCTCGCCGGAGGGCCATTATCCGATCGATTGACGGACATACCGACACGACGGGTGGCCCACGTATGCTTCCATTAGAGCGTGATGTTGTTACATGGACATGTCCGCACCGGCGCAGACTCCGGCATGCGTTACGCGACGTTAATCACCCGATATATTGTTATTGTTGTTACATGGACACGCCCGCACCGACGCAATTCGCACGTGTGGCTACGCGCAGGTTGATCACCCGTATTGGTATTATTGTTACATGGACATGTCCGCACCGATGCACTCCGGGGCATGCGCTACGCGGCAGGTTGATTACCCGCACTTTGTTATTATTGCCGCATCTCGACATGTCCGCACCGATGGAGAATTCCGGCATGTGGCTAAGATGCGAACATGATTGACGTTGGGCGCGAGACCCATAGTTATATTTGAGTGATGACTTCGAGGGCGCGAGTCCCCGACTTAATCGCTTATGATTGCGCATCGTATTTTGGCTATCATATACGCCTCCCGCTTTATATAGATCGTTATGATTTAACTACGATTTTCGCCACATATTTGGTACTGTCAGATCGACTCTCCTTCGGGCCGAGCGATAAAGAGGCCAGAGCTCTACCACGGAAATGCACTTCAACCGTGGTTTCGTAAGGCACGCCCCGAGAATACCGCCAGGTTGTACGACTCAGTGATCGCAAGCGTCCGCACTATTTGTTGGGTCGTTGAGCCAGGCTCATGCAAAGTGACAAAAGTGTTATCGTGAGCGCTTAATCCTGGAAAGGTTCACGCATCGCGTTCAGTAGAGTCTTGATTATCGACGTGTCGTGCACCACATCTATAATCGAGGTCGCAGGACATTTAGGATCGTTTCATTCTTCTCATTCCGAGATCATGCCTTAGAGCTCGTAAGTCGACCCTCCGACGATCTCGCTTTTACCGCTTATGCCTCCGCAAGTGGCAACCCGCCCAGATGGGCAAGGCAGCGAGGGAGCCGCTAGTAGGATACAGAGGAGTACGAGGGCGCAGCCCGGCCAAGACTGAGATCAGGCTTCGACGGCGAAGTTTTGGCGACGCCGCCGCCCCAAAGCAGAAGCTTAGAGCCGCAGCAGTGGCTGATGAGACAACATTACCTGAGCCTCCAGTCCCACATCCTGGGGCAGAGGAGATGGGTTACAAGGAGATGACACATGCAGCCGTGATTGTGGGCTGCATACGAGGATAGGTGGACGCAGCAGCCCAAAGAGCACCCACGGTTCACCCAAGATCGGATAGTTCGAGGCTACGGACTTCGAGTCAGAGCCCGCCATAGTTCTACGGGTCGAGGCCCGAGGATGATCCGCAGGAGTTCATCCGGCGCCATGCGATAATGAGGGTAATCAAGGCTTCGAGACCGAGCCGCGGTCTTAGGTTCGCATCGGCCGCGTGATACCGCAGCCGATCGTTTGATTCGCGGAGCCGCCCCGGAGAGTACGCACTTCCGCCGCTTGGGACGCAGTTCTCGTGGGCATTTCTGCACACTTCGCCGCCACGCATGGCGAGGGCTCGCCGAGAGATTTTTGATGTCGAGGCAGAATCCGCGCATAGCTCGGGAGTACAATGTGGAGTTCGACTCATCGCCTCAGACGCCCCCGCCAGAGTAGCTGATATGGAGGACAGAGTACACCGCTACGTCACCGGGCTAGATGACTACTTGGCAGAGGCTTGTTCGGGTGTAGCTCTTCAGTCGGGCATGGACATTGCCCACATTCAGGCTTATGCACTTGGGTGTGAGGAGCGGAGAGGTCGACGGAATGACCAAGATCGCCAGTAAGAGGCCGCAATAAAGCAGGTCTTTTGGCGACTTTCGAGGCGGACCGCCAACAAAGAAAGTTAGTTATGCACCTTCGCCAGTACAGAGTGGTCCTCCACAACCTTCGTATGCTATGGTATTCGTGAGCGTTAGAGCTCCATGGGTTCAGGTTTCCAGGGGAATAGGGGTGTTGGCCAGATGCAGTCACCCCTACCTCGGTGTGGTCGATGTGGTAGACCGCATTTCGGGGAGTGTCATGGTGCCAAGGGAGCTTGTTATTTTGGCGACAGCAGGCCATTTTGCGAGGAACCGCTCACTGTGGGTAGCACGAATGTTACGACTCACCTTCGTGATCGCTGGTTCATCACCTTCACTAGCTAGCACCGCAGGCGTGATCGTGATTAGAGTAAAGCAGAGATTCGTATATCCTTAACCTCTAGAGTTTTGTATGCTTGATATGATGATCTTATTATGTGCGATATAATGGATAGCGTTGTGTTATTTGTGAGTTAGAAAACATGGTTAGTTGGAAGGATAAGTATGGTGGAAAGTGTGAACCTTAGAATATTTCACCATCGAGACCTTAGATGTAAGCGCCGCTCGAGTAAAGGATTTTGCAAATGATTCTTGCCTGAGTGCATTATATGCCTAGAATGTATTAGTGTGATAAGTCCACGGGTAGTGAGATGGAAGTGGTAGCTTTCATGATGAGAATTAGTAAGATTGTTCCGGATCGAGAAACTAGAGAGTTCTGCACGACATGTAGGTCGAGAGGGCGACGCGTCAACCCGTAGCCCCGCTAAGGCGGGGCGCCTCGGGTGGTCCCGCCATGTGGTAGGGTCACGAGGGTGCTAGGCCCAAGTTTAGATGACCATCGCATGAGTTCGTGGATATGTTCACTGCATCGATCACGAAGGCCGGAACGCCTTAAAAGAGATTAAGGTTAGTAAGATGACCAAGTTTGGAGGTAGTGACTCAGAGATTTTGGAAATCAAGCGATGATCAAGTATGGTACGATACTAGAAGAGTTCAAGTGTTCGGTAGCGGCACGACGGTAAGAAGGAAGAGAACGTGTGTTATTTTGTGGCCAAAGCGGCGCTGCAACTTGTTAGAGGAACTTTATCGTTATCCGTTCAGAAGGAACATTCGACGAATGTTTCGGCGAGGGGAGAATGTTATACCGATTTCCAGAGTATGTACGCGAGGGCGACGCATAAAAGTTTAAGCCTTAAGTAGGCAAAGTGGCGTAAATTTGTACACAACTATAAAAGAGTCGCTCACTAAACGCTTTTCCTGACTTGCGAAGGGAAAATACGGCTATGTCATTTATTATTTTTATGGATTTTTCCGAGAGACGGAATATTTTGGACCAACGAGAGGGCTTACACTTGTCACCTCAAGTCGGGACCAAGTAGACGACCATGGCACGATTGCCTTCTTTTGTCAAGGAGTTGGTAGGATATTTTTCTCAGTAGTTGATGAGCAAGTGGGACCCACAAACACATGTCCAAATCCCCACCCTACACTTGCCTACCACTTGGCTTGATCTTGGCCATTGAAAGTCCTATAAATACCCCTTAGTCAAGACTATTTCTTCATCCTCACTTGAAATTCCAAGTCTAAATATCCTCCCTCCTTCTTGTCGCTTCCGCCCAAGAGCCTCCTCACCCTTTGTAAGGCTCAGGCCGAGAGGTACCCCCTTCCTAGTGGTGCTGCCGAGAGGTACCCTCCCGCCTAAAGTGTTCTCGTAAAAATACCCTTCCTGGTCGAGAAATACTTCCAAGTATTGTTATAATGCCAAAATACTCTAGCCCAAATACCTTGTAGTATTCCAAGGTTACACTTATACTAAAAGCCCGTAAATACTATTATACTTCCCTTCACTACTAAACGAAACCCTAAGGAAAATCTTCACAGCTTGGTCAAGTATTAGGAAGAAGTTTCGTAGAACTTCTAAGGGTTGTTTGGAGCGGTCGAGAACCCGAGTAGAGCTAAACATTGCTCAGATCGACATTAAACTTGGATAATTTTGGGCTTACCGAGGTAAATAATCCTATCCTTCTATTGTAATTGAAAATTACATAATCGTAGTTGTATAGAAATGAATATAAGATTCATAGAAGAGAATTGAACTGTAATGTAAGGATATTACGTAAAAGATTTGAATCAAATCACATCGTAAGAATATTAAAGTAAGATTAAATCAGATTTACATAGATCAGATTTACAGAGACTTATAACCTTTACCGTGAATGTTCTCGCGAGTAGCATGTACTACTTGGAAGGTGGACAAGGCTAGCCGTTATAGCCGTGGAGCGCTTTGCTAATAGTCGATAATCGCCGCGAGGTATGTGATTCTTCTTATCCTCTCGAGCATGATATTTTAAAAGAATATATATATATAGTACTAGAGACGATGTGTGTTAATCGAATGTAGTTTTACGGCAATGTCGCTTTGACTTAAGCCCTAATAATAAGAATCTGGAAGTATTTTAAAAGAATATATATATAGTACTAGACGCATTCGTGTTAATCGAATGTAGTTTTACTAAATGTCTTTTGACTTAAGCCCTAATAATAAGAATCTTGAAGTATTTCAAAAGAATTAAGAATTTTTGAAAAGAATAATACTTGGTTTGAAAGCTAAGAGTTATACTAGCTTTATGGGAAGTTAGGTATAACGACTTAAGAGAGATAAAAAGAATGGTTTATTGATTTTAAGAAGTTAAGAGACTTGATCTTAAAAGATAAGAGACTTGACTTAATTGAATTAATATGAATTTTGTTAAAAGTGTAAAACCTCATTCGAGTAATGAGTACTTGGTTTTTAAAAAAGAATAATGTTTTACCGATTTCTAAATCGTAATAAGCATCGAACAAACCATCGCAGCTAATAAAGGGAAATGTATCAATAATTAAGTATTAAAACCAGAAACCTCCATCCGCATAAGCTTAAGACGAGACAAAATGATATTACATTTCCTAGATCATGGTCGCTTCTAAGATTGTTATAAACAAAGAATAACCTACTCACACATAAGGCTTATTGTTTTAAAGGAGTACGTTATTTGATTAAACTATGAAATCTTTCCAAACTAAAAGACGGAGTATCCAAATTAGGCAAACTTGAACTTTTGGAAAAGAATGTCATACTTGACGTTGTTCTAGAAAGTGTAAGCCACTTGGTTAAAACAAAGGTAAAGTACTTGATTTTAAAACATGAACGATTTGGCACTACTGATAATAGTATCGAGTTGTTTTTACGTAAAAGAGGTATTTTTGAAAGGATTAATGTATGTAGTACTTCGGGGTTAAAACCCCGATTTGTTGTAATAAAATAAGAGTCTATAAGTATGTTGAACTCGCATATGCTCGTGGTAATAGCCTTTGTTGCGCAAGTGTTGTATTGCGGCTACCGCTCTCGCCGAGGGCCTATCCGACCGATCGATGGACATACCGACACGACGTGGTGGCCCACGTATGCTTCCATTAGAGTGTGATGTTGTTACACGGATACGTCCGCACCGACGCAGAATTCCGGCACGCGTTACGCGACGTTAATCACCCGATATATTGTTATTGTTGTTACATGGACACGCTCGCACCGGCGCAGACCGGCACGTGGCTACGCGCAGGTTGATCACCCGTATTGGTATTATTGTTACATGGACACGCCCGCACCGATGCAGAATTCCGGCACGTACGCGCAGGTTGATTACCCGCATCTTGTTATTATTGTCGCATCTCGACATGTCCGCACCGACGGAGAATTCCGGTACGTGGCTAAGATGCGAACATGATTGATGCCAGGGCGCGAGACCCATAGTTATATTCGAGTGATGACTTCGAGGGCGCGAGTCCTCGACTTAATCGCGCTTATGATCGGCATCGTATTTTGGTTATCATATATTTCTCCCGCTTTATATAGACCGTTATGATTTAACTACGATTTTCGGGCCACATATTTGGTACTTGTAGATCGACCTCCTTCGGGCCGCTCATGCCGCAGTAGAGGTACATCGTTGTCGATCCTCGCCTAGATCGCAGTCACATTGAAGTCTCCGCTCCGAGGCTTATCTTTTGCATGTTACCCGAGTCAGAGGTTCTTGTACATTCGTGGGTACGGCGGGCCCCGTCCCTGGCCATGTTGTATAAAAACTCTGTGAGGTCCTGTAGTATCGCAGGTGCAGAGTTTGTAAAAAGGGATAACTGTTCGGGTTTTATGTATATATACAGAAGGCAAATGTTTTGGTCAGCCTGTTTATTTATCATGTCTCTTGTTTCATGTTTATGTTTTATTTCCGCTATTTTCTCTTATGTCAGATCACCAGGTGCCCGGTAGGCACCAGCCACGCCCGGTTCGGGTCGTGACAGGGAGTTATCCTGTGGAGAGCACGCCCCCGCCTACTGGGATGAGTTCCTGAGGCTTTTCTCACTCACTTCTTGCCTGGCTGCATTTGGCGAGGGCACGCCGACGATTTTTGTCCGGACAGAGAGGACGCACGCCAGTGTGTACAACGCTGAGTTTGATTCGCTGGCTTGATATGTCCCTCGCTGGCAGCGTATACGAGGACGTGGTGCATCGCCACGCCACCGCTAGACGATTATATGGCCGAAGTCTCGCATGGCGTGGTTCTTCCGCCAGTACGGATATTACCCACACGCAGCTCACGACTTGGATGCGGCGAGCGAGGCCGACGCGATGACAGACAGCAGCAGGCAAGACCGTGACGGCAGGTCTTTTGGTAGCTATCGTGGCGCGGCCTCGCAGCTAGCCTAGATTTGCACCACAAACCTTAGAGCACTCGCACCGCCCTCAAAGACACCAGATATTCGAGGCGCACAGTGCCCCGTGACTTCGTGACGCCCAGAGCAAAGAGAGGTATCGCCGACGGACCACCTCGCCGTGGCCGATGCGCAGATTCCACTTCGGAATTGTGGTATCGCACGGAGTTTGTTACGCCAGGCCAGCAGGTCACTTTGCGAGGAACCGTCCGACCGCAAAGGCTGATGGTAGTGGTCACCACGTGTTCTTTCGCCGGTCTTCTTCATCTCCTACAGCCATTTGCCCCGAGGGCAAGGTACACACGGGCCGCCAGGTCGCGCGCAGGTCGTGGGCGCGGGTCCCGCTTCTAGCGGTCCTCGTAACCGATATGGCGCTTGTCCACCGGGCAGATCGTGAGGCCTCACCGATGTCGCCACGTACCTTATCGGGCCGTTATAATGTATGCCTTGATAGATCCGGTTCTACTCGCCCTATATATCTCCTCTTATCGCTAGTAGACAGGATAGAGCTCCGAGTCCATAGACCCTTTCGAGGTAGCTACGCCAAATGGGTGATCTCGTGGTAGCTCTACGGTATATGTGGCTTGTCCAAGACCATTTGCGGCCGACCCAGCCGACTTGACAGAGTCGACATGACCGATTTCGACGTGATCACGGGTACGGATCGCTAGCTTTGCTACGCCAATGTAGACCGCAGGAGAGAGTAGCACGTTCCAGCTTCCGAGGAGCCATGGCCGAGCGGAGGAACACTGTCGCCGAGTGGTAGGTTTATTTCCTACCTCAAGGCTGGAAGACGCGCAGGCGGGTATATCTACCATCTCATTCGTGTTTGATACCGAGGTCGCGGTACCAGATTTTCGCCGCCCAAAGAGTCGAGAGTTCCCGCACGTGTTTCCAGACGACCTTCCCGCATCCTCCCGAGGGAGATTGAGTTTTGTATAGATGTGTTGCCGACACTCACTTATTTCCATTCCGCCATACGTACGGCACCGCCGAGCCGAGAGAGTCAAGGACCACCGCGAGATTTGGCCGGAGGCGGCTTCATCAGCCTAGTGTTTCTCCCGGGAGCCACGATTGTTCGTGAAGAAGGACGGACGCCACGCACGTGTGTTGATTATGCACCAACAAGGTGACCATTAAGAATGTATACCCTTCCCGTGATTGATGATTTGTTCGACCGCCAGTGGGCGAGATGTTTCTCCAAGATTGATCTCGCGATCGCTATCATCAAAGTAGTCGAGAGGCGATGTCCCTAGGATCGCATTCCGACCCGACACGCATTATGAGTTCGTGGTCATGTCTTTCGTTGACCAACGCCCGGCAGATTCATGGATTTGATGAACCGAGTGTTCAAACCATTTTTGGACACGCTTGTGATAGTGTTCATCGACGATATCTTGGTTTATTCTCGCTCAGAGCCGAGCACGCGAGCATTTCGGCGATCAGGCCGATAGCTTCTCCGACCAGCAGCTTATACGCCAAGTTTTCCAAACGTGAGGGTTGGTTAGCTTCGGTGGCTTTTCGGGCATATTGTCGGCCGATGGTATTCGTGTGGATACCGCCAAGATCGAGGCAGAGCCGAGTTGCCTAGACCTACCATCCGGCTGAGGTTCAGAGTTTTCGGGCCTCGCAGTTATTATCGGCGTTCGTAGAGAAGTTTGCTTCTATCTCTCGCACCATTGACTAGCCGACTCGTGGCGCAACAAGTTTCAGCCGGATCACGCCAGGAGCGTGGTTTCCGCCATCGGGCGAGATCGACGACCGCCTCGCTTCTTACTCTTCCGCAGGTCCAGACGGTTATGTTGTGTATTGTGACGCCAGCATCGGCCGACGTGTGTTGACGCACAGGTAAGGTTATAGCGCACGATCCCGACAGCTTAAGAAGCATGAGAGGAACTACCCCACCCATGATTCGAGCCGGCCGCGATTCACGCCAAGATCCGGAGGCACTATTTGTAATGGGGTTCATGTGGATATTTATACGCACCACAAGAGCCTCCAAGATATCTTCACCTGAGGAGCCGAACTTACGGCAGACGGTGGTTAGAGTTACTTAAGGATTACGATGTTGATATCCCGTATCACCCGGAAGGCCAATGTCAGGCGTACGCCTAGTCGTAGGTCGACGGGAGTCTATCGATGTGCAGCCGCAGAGTGAGGCATGGTTCGCGATTTGCATCGCTAGCGAGCAGCCTCGTGTCCGCTCGATTGATTCTCGATAGCGTGGGTTCGAGTTCAGAGGTTGCCGAGTCTTCCATCGCCGGCGAGGCAAGAGGCAACAGCTGAGGATCCGGTTTGATTCGCATCGCGACGCGCTCTTCGTGGCGGGAAGGGTCCTGAGGTAGCACCGACGGGTGCTAAGGCTTGAGGGCGTGTTGTGTGTTCCAGATGTTTCGTGACTTCGCAAGTGTTCTAGTGGAAGCACACATACAAGCTACTTCATCCATCCGGGTCACCAAGATGTACCACGACCCAGATCCGTGGTGCGGACGGCTCAAGAGGACGCTGCAGAGTTTGTAGCTCAGCGCCCGTGTTGTCGCAGTGAAGATAGAGCACCAGAGGCCCGTGGTTTGTTGCGCATTTACAGAGATCCCGACTGAAGTGGAGGTGATCAACATGGACTTTATCACGTGGATTACCTCGCACTCGCAGGAGACATGATTCTATACGGGTTATCGCCGACAGTCGAATAAATCAGCCCACTTTCTTCCCGTCAGACGCACTTTTTCTACCGAGGATTATGCCGACTTTATATCCGAGAGATCGCCGATCGCACGGAGTCCCTATTTCGATCATATCGCATGCAGGAGCCCGCCACGGCTAACTTCGGAGGTCTTTCTAGCGGTTTAGGGACGCAGTGAGCTCGAAAATCGCATTCCATCCACGCATGCATCGACAGCAGATCGCATTATCCGCACTTTGAGGATATGTCGCGAGCCTGTTATTGACTTCGTGGGTACCGAGGATCATTTGCCTCTAGTTGAGTTTCAGATATAATAATAGCTACCACCCAAAGATTCGACGGGCGCCTACGAGGCCTTGTATGGGAGGAAGTGCAGATCGCCGATAGGTTGGTTTGATGAGCGAGGTGCGCTAGTGGGACCATATTTGGCGCAGCAGTAAATGGATAAGGCGGCTTATCCAGAGCGCTGTCGACACCGTAGTCGATGGTCATACGCAGATCATCGCCGCCGTGATCCGTAGTTCGAGGTCGATGATTGGGTTTTCTGGCGTGTCACCCACGGCGGTGTGATGAGATTCGAAGAAAGGGAAACTCACCAAGGTACATCGGGCCGCATCGATTGTCCGCAGGTAGGCGCGCGTTTACGAGTTGATCCGCCGTCCGATCCGAGGCAGGCAGACGCGTGTTTCATGTTTCTATGCCGGTGAGATGACGGGATCCATCTAGAGTGCATCCGATTGACGATGTCCATGTGATCGGCGGGTTATCGATGAGGAGATTCCCATAGCGATAATCGATCGTCGTTAGCATCCGCGACCGCGACGCGGCTTCCGCCAAAGTTCTCGTATGAACGAGCTCGTGAGGAGATGACGCGGAAGTCGAGGAGGACATGAGGCGTATATCCTCACCTATTCCCACACCTCTAGGTAACTCACTTTCCTACTTGTAAATTTTCATTGTCATATATGCCTAAGTGTTGTTTTCAGGTGTGGCATTTGCAAACCGCTTAAGCTTTTTCGTTAATCGTTTTGGGAAGGAACATTCGACGAATGTTTCTAAGGAGGAGAATGTTATACCGTGATTTCCAAAGTATGTACGAGGGCATACGCATAAAAGATTAGCCTTAGTTAGGCACTTTGACGAAAAATATTTGTGCACAACTCACTAAAAGAATCGCTTTTCCGACTAAACGCTTTACAAAGTTTGCGTAGGGAAAATTCCGCTATGTCATTTATTATTTTTATGGATTTTTCCGAGAGACGAACATTTTGATCAACGAGAGGCTTACACTTGTCACCCTCTAATCGTGGACGACGGCAGAAAGGGGACGAATCGGGGCTTGTTTTGTCAAGGAGTTGGTAGGATATTTTTGTGTAGTAGATGGATAAGACACTTGCCTAAATCCTCACCCTACACTTGCATAGCACTTGGCTTCATCTTGGCCATTGGTTGGCCATTTCTTGACCTATAAATACTCCCTTAAGACGAAGAGTTCTTCATCCACAAATCAAACTTTCCAAGTCTAAAATCCTCCCTCTCCTCGTGAGCTTCTCGCCCAAGAGCTCTTCCTCTAAAGGAGCCTAGCCGAAACACCCTCTCCCCCTCCCTCTAGCCTAGGCTTCGCCACTTCCCTGGTAGAAAGTTGTCTTCCAAGTAAGGTTACTATTCCTAAATACCCTAGCCCAAATCCCTTATAGTACTTAAGTAGAAGTGAAGAACTTCTAAGGGTTTCGAGCTATCTGAGCGTCTGCATCAGAGCTAAACCTCGCCAGATCGACTTTTAACTTGGATAATTTTGGGCTTATCAATGTAAATAATCTTATCCTTCTTTTGTAATTAGAGAATACATACTGTAGAAGTATAGAATAAGTATAAATACTTAGAAGGATATTATGTATTAGAAGTGAACTCATATCACGCAGGGCGGTATAAATAAGAAGAATTAAACTGCATTTACATAGGACTTTTTTACAAAGAGACTCAGATAGCTTACTGCAGGGAAGTGTCGCCCGATTTTCCGTAGAATAGAGAACCCTCTACTTAGAATCGCATGTAATAGTTCAGACGCTGATAGACGATTTGACTATTATAGGTCGATTCTCTCATACACATATTCGACTCAAGGTGGATTTCACGAGAAGGTATGTGATTTTTCCTATACTATTAAGCATGATATTTTAAAATATATATATAGTACTAGACGATACGTGTTAATCGAATAATAATTACGCAATGTCTTTTGACTTAAGCTCGAATAATAATTACGCAATGTCTTTGACTTAAGCCTAATAATAAAGATCTTAAAGTCTTTCAAAAGAATTATAAATCGCTTTGAAAGAAGAAGAATATTTGAAAGCGAGCTTAAGAGTTATACTAGCTTTACGGGAAGTTAAGTATAACGACTTAAGAAAGATAAAAGGAACAATTTTTACTTATGTGTTTATAAAAGACTTATATTGATCTCCTGAAAGTATAATAAAAATGGTTTGACGAGTAGACATAATATGATGCTACGTGTGTTAGTGTCTTGTAACATTTGTATAAGAGAGTATTCTTGTCAGGCTTATGTTGTTTAACGATGTTGTTATGTTAGTATAATATCACTCACCTCTTGACATGATACGGGTTGTCGCCTCCGCGGGTAGACTCAAAGTGTCTGGGACCATGATTCGAGAATACCTCGCGGTCCAGGGACCTACGCGAGCTACGAGAGTTCCGTGTTAGCTGGGTTATACTGTCACGAATTCGACCCCGCCCGTGATCGTGCCCTACCCGGCACCCTTACTGTAAACATCGAGATAACCAATGGAACATACAAGAAACTTATAAAATAAAACAGAAGTAATAAAACAACAGTTAGCCGACAGTGGCTACCTTCCCGACGCATACATAAACGGCTAGCTTCCTTTTCTTTTGCTGCATCGACCCACGAGCATGCGACTACGCACTTAAGAGTTTTATTATAACAACCGTATGGACAAGGCCCCGCCGCACTCTCGAATAAACATAAATGTGACAACTCCTAACACCGAGCCATCTCGACTTGCCGAACCGATCCTAAGCTCATGGATCCACAACCGTACCTAAACTCGCGGCATGAACGCAGCCTCGGCGGGCCGCATAACAAAAATTTAATATGGAATGTAAATAACGCAAAGAAATGTATCACAATCGCATAAAAGAATGACAAGGACAAGTATAAAAATACATACCAGATCCTCGCCGTGTCATTATCACTTATGAACTTAATCGCACCTTATTATCTTTTCCATTCCCAATAAAAGTTATAGTCACATTCTTACGCATATTATTAGAAAAGAAACATTAAGTTCATTACCATATAACTTACATCAATATCTTACGATTTACTTAGAGAAGTCATTAAGTTCATTTCTATCTAACTTACTTATCTTTCATAACATAGTCCGCCCACTACTGAGGTACACATATACTACCCTACCCAAATCGACGCGATCAAGTCACACCAATATCAAAGCACGCCCGGAATCCCCATCACCGCCGATACCTAAAAGTGTAAAACATAACCACGGGTCTCACGCCATAATATCAATCAAAACAGTGGTATAACGCCTGGCTTGCCTCATTTATACTCTTACCCGAGAAGGTGGTAAAGTGGTATAACGCCTGGGCTTGCCTCATTTATACTCTTACCCTATCTCGACGGCCAAACAACACATAACGCAGTGGTACAGCTCGGGGGTTTACCCTCACTTATACTCTACCCCGAGAAGGTGGTATAACGCCTGGGCTTCGCCTCATTTATACTCTTACCCTAGCTCGACCGACCATCAAACAAGACATAAGCACTACCATGTCTCTTATAAAATCCGGAATTTAACCCAAGTGCTACAAATAACGGAAGCATACCCGTGGAATCCCACATCACCGCTTGACGCCCAAGTAACTTATAACAAGACACCGCCCTCCAACCGAGAGTCGCGCAACGTAATAAAACATAATACTTGCACTCAAAGGCTATCACCAAGACATATAGGCTAAATCTCACTTAACTAAGCCAAAGTACTACGTATGCATATTCTTTTCAAAACTCCTTTCCAAATAAAACTTCCCGATACTAACCACCGTAGTATCAAGTCCTATCCACCTTCAAGACAAGTCACAATACCTTTTAGAAATACAATTACCGCTTTCTAAATCAAGTGACTTCTTTATTAAAACCTTAAGCAATTGGTACCTTTAAACCAATTTGCCCTTACCTAATACAAGTTATTCCTTTGATTACTTTACTAGAGAAAACCATTCTCTTAATCTTCCATAAAGCCGTTATAATCCGACTTCCCATAAAGCCGTTATAACCCTTTATGGTTTAGACTAACACGCTCCTTTTGTAACCAAGAGATTTATACTTTCAAATTAATTCTCTTAACTTTCAAAATACTTCAAGTCTCTTAACTTTTAAGAAAACACGTTTCAAAGTCTTAAAAGCTTCATACGTAAACTCTTTTAAAATTAGTAACAAATCTTAAAAGGCCGTGAATAAGTTATACTTATTTATAACGATCTTATTCAAGAAGCCATGATCTAGAAAATGTAATACAATTTTGTCTTATCTTAGCTTCTATGCAGATGGAGGATTTCTACTTGTTTTAACATAATGGATTGACATTACATTTTCCTTTATTAACGCCGCAAAGGGCTTGTTCGATACTTATTCTCATTTGTGCCGTAAATTAGCCAAATCAACTCGACTTTTTATAATAAAACCTTAGGCAATTGACGCCAGAAAATCAAGTTTCCTTTTACATAGTCAAGCCATTTATCTTTCCATAAGGCAAATATAACTAACTTCCCATAAAGCCGTTATATTCACTTTATACCTTAGTCATAAACAATTTCCTATCCAAGGACTTATACGCTTAAAACGGACAAGTATCACATACTTTAAAACTCTTCAAGTCCCTTAACTTTAAAATCAACTTAAGACATCCTTACTATTCTCAAAGAAGTGAGTTAATCTCCTAACCCACCCGACTTGGCATTACATAAAACAAGTAAAGAATATCATAGTTCAGACGCCTACCGTACTACATAATGCAACTAGTCATGCTCAAAAGATAGGAAAAGTTCTACATAGAGTAAATCACATAACTACCTCTTAACTTCTAAGAGTAGAAGGAAACATGAAATGATACCACAAGTACATTCCATACATAGATCATGCCAAAGGAAGGAAGAGGTTCACATACCTCGCGACGATTGTCGACAACAGCAAAATGCTCCAAAGTACTCCAACCTTGATAGCTATTCCACTCTCCAAGTAGATACACTATACTTAGTACTTCAACCTATAATGGTCACAATATGTCCATTAACCTTTCACTTCTAACGTAGAATATTTTAGGTGCTAAGTCGCTAAATTCTACTAAAATCTGACAAAGACCTCCTTTGTTTCTACTCACTTTGCCACCTTTTCAAGGTCGACATAATAACCAAACAGCCCCAATTGGCTCACAACAATCTATAAGGTAGTACAATACAAATAAATAACCATACACCCAATCGCTCACCACAATATAGATTGTAGTCCAAAACAAATGAATAACAAACTACTAGTCCAAATTTTCTACCATAATGAATACAACAATACCAATTCTTATCCAATTTCCATTTCAATCCAAATCGTAGCCTCACATGATATCAAGTCGCATTTGATTATAACAACCGTAATCTTCAAGTCAATTACTCATGACGATTCTAACAACGATTAAATTGTAATCCAACTTAATCATGGCTTACGTGTCATTTCGGATTTTAGGCTACAACAATCCATAATACTTATAAAACTTCAACACATATACTTCATGCTAGTAAAATGTAAGGCTAATAACAATTACATAATCTTGTAACACTTAAAGAGAACAAGATTATACCTCCACGAATTGTAATCCAATCTTCAAACCAAGTCGCTTCCTAGCAACCGTTATACCTCGTAGTTCTGTGGTATGTATGCGAGACGCACGATTTGAGAATACGCATGTAAAGATTGGAAAGAAGAAAGAGGCGATTTTTCCACTAAAAGTTTCCGCTTTGAAGGAAAAGGTTCGTTAACGGGAATTGATTCTGATTTGGTATTCTGACTTCCCGAATATTAGAGAATTATGGAATTTTATTTTCGAAAATGGTCACTGGGCCCACGAGAAATTTACTGGCTTTGTGGGGCCCACTTTGTTTTCTAGATTTTGGCCATTATGGATATTTTCGAAGATGTTTTATTTTAATAATAGGAGGGTGACACGTGTCACCCCGCCTAGGTGGCTCGCCGAACGGCATTTGTGCACAACACCCTGCAGAGTCGCCGACTAAACGCTTTTTCATAACTTCAGGGGAAAATTCCGCTATGTCTTTTCTTATTTTTATGGATTTTTCCGAGAGACGGAACATTTTGGACCAACGAGAGGGCGACACTGCACCCTCTCATCAGCGGGCAAAGGGCGACTGGACGATTCGGGAAGCAAGCCGAGATATTTTTGGTAGATATTTTGTGTGCAAGTTGGCTAGGTACACATGGGTGAATCTGGCCCTACACTTGCCTAACACTTGGTGTAATCTTGGCCATTGTCTGGCTTTCACTTGACCTATAAATACCCCTTCAAGACTAATTCATTCACAAATTGCCTAAGTCTTGAAAGCTTCTTCCTTCCCTTAGTGTGTTGTCTCGCCGAGAGCCCCTCTCCCCTTGGTCGAGAGTCCCCTAGCTGGGTAGGCCGGCGGGTAGACACCCCCTCCTAGAGTTGCAGCCTGGGTACCCCAGCCTAGGTTGTTTTCAGATAATACCCTTGTCATGGTATAGAAATACTCTCAAGTATTGTTATAATGCCCAAATTACCTTAGCCAGATACCTTGTTGTATTCTAAGGTTATACCTATACGAAAAGCCTGTAAATACTATTATACTTCCCACCACAAACCGAAACCCTAGGAAAATCTCCATAGTCCGTTGAGTATTGTAGTTGTTGGTTAGAACTTCTGGTGGTTTAGAGCTGGTTGGAGCGCTGAGTCGAGCTAAACGATTGCCTGTGATCGACTTTATACTTGGATAATTACGGGCTTAGCGAGGTAAATATCTTGTCCCCTATTGTAATCGATATTACATGTTGTAGGAAATTATAGTCAAGTATGCTATATATATATAATCAACATACTTGTGGCAATGTCCTCGACTTAAGCTCAAGAATCGAATCGAATCGCTTTTACATAGGATCAGACATGAGACTTGTAGTAGTACCGTGAGTAGAATTGTACCCGCTCGTTAGATGTATAACCCCCGGTTGGCTTCGACAGCCACCCGATAGAGGAGAGATTTACGCCGCCATGGGGAGTGGCTGCCAATTTTCAGAATGTTCTACGATAAGATCTAGATGTTAATAAGTCACTGTGGCCTTATAGGTCAAGTACTACGCGTGGCGCTCTACTTGGCTTACGAGTAGCCGACCATTGAGGTACTGAGCATTTTGCTATTAGTCGATAATCGCCGCGAGGTACGTGAACCTCTTCCTATCTCTTCTAGCATGATATGTGTGGAACTATGTAGTACTAGACGCATACGTGCTAAATGTATTCGATGGTTTAAAACATAAAGTGTTATAACGCTTTATGGGAAGTTGTTATAATAAACTTTTATGTAGATAAGAAAACACCTCGTGGTTTTTAAAAGGTAAATGATTTGTTTATAATCGCTTGACGTGATTATAAAGAATCTTGAAGTATTTCAAAAGATTTCAAATCGCTTTGAAAGAGAAGTAATACTTGGTTTTGAGAACTTAAGAGTTATACTAGCTTTATGGGAAGTTAGGTATAACGCTTAAGAACGCTTTTATCGATTTTGGAAATCAGACGTGTATCGACAAACCACCGCAAATACATTAAAAGGAAATGTTTTGAATAATTAAGTATTATTAAAACCAAGAGAAACTTCCATCCGCATGTAAGCTAAGATGAGACAAAATGATATTTCCTAGATCATGGTCAGAATAAGATTGTTATAAACAAGAATATCCTACTCACATATAAGGCTTATGTTTCTCCGATTGTTTAAAAGAGAATTATATTCTTAAATGAATAAAGCTATGAACTATTTAACCCTTTCTAAAATAAGAAACGTGAACATTTGAAATTAGGCAAACTTGGACGCTTGGAAAATAATGTCATACTTGATTTTACAAAGTGAGAGTTTTGGTTTTCTTAAAAGTGACAAATACTCTATTTTATACTACTGTATCAGGTGACTTATGGAAAGAAACAGATCTTTTTTAAGATTTTAATGTGTGAAGTACTTTGGGGATAGATACCCAACTTGTTAGTAGAAAGTACCTTGTGTGAATAACTTGATTGTATTGGTTTGTGATAGCCTTGTAATACTTTCTTGTTGCTTTGATAAGTAAACGTGTTAGATGCTACGGTGTTAGTATCTCGTGATGTTTGTGTGCGGGTTTCCTTGATTGTGCTTATTAACTATCGGGTTATGATAGTATTGTGGCATTCATCTCGAGATGATTCCGGGTTAAGCCGCCCGACGCGGGTAGACTCAGCGGTCCGGGACCATGATTCGAGAATACCTCACGCGGTCCTCGGGGCCTATGCGAGCTACGAGTTCCGTGTTAGCGCGCCCTTACGGGCACGCGGCCTCAGGGCTACGCGACTGGAAGTCCGTGACGACGCCGGAGTAGCTACCGATGCGGGAATACCACGCGGCCGACGAGATTGGCCTACGCGAGTCGCGGAAGTTCCGTGACTAGACGCGCACATTAGATACATCGGGCAAGCGGCCGCCTTTGATCGTGTGACGGCCTAGACAGATCTTATGATACGCTTTATGACCTTGTTGGTACTGGCGTGTTAGTAGGCTATGCCTTCGCATTTACCCCGCATGCTTATTAGGACACAGCGGACTCGTGTTCATGTATTCCTCGGTGCTTGTATATCATAACCGCCGGCAGTGGGAAGGTATTCCACGCACGATTGATGTCATGGGCGTGAGACCCATTGTTAAATCGAGTGACGACTGGGTGCGAGTCCCGACTTGACATGACCGCTATTTATGGTAATCAGAGTTCGTTATCATACATGTCTCCCGCTTGTATAGACTACTATGATTTCATTTACGATTTATTTTTAGTTTCACATACTGCACTGCCAGATCGACTTCCTTCGGGGCCGCTCATGCCGCAGTCGAGGTACATCGCCGCCGATCCTAGCTCTCGTGGTCACAGCTTCGCTTGGGAAGCCCGCCTCCGAGGCTTATCACGGTATAGTCCCCGTCAGAGTAAGTGTTTACATTCGTGGTTTGGCGGGCCCCGTCCCGCCATCGCGGTCGTATCATTCTAGAGGTCCGTAGTAATCGCTGCGTGGTTGGTAAAAAGGATTGTCGCTCATTTGTAAAAGAGTTGATGGTTATATACGCCAAAGGCAAGTTTTCACAGATTATTGTTTTATATTTCGTTATCTCATGTTGTTGTTTTACGTTCACTGACACTGATGTCAGGTCACCAGGTGCCCGTAAGGCACCGCCACGCCCGCCGGTCGTGACAAAAGTGGTATCAGAGCGCTTAATCTCTGAAAGTGTCTACGCATCGTATCCAGAGAGTCTTGATTATCGGGTGCGCACCACACCAATAATCGTGAGGCTATAGGATATTTAGGATTGGTTTCATTCTTCTCACTCGAGATCGTGCCTGTGAGCCGTGTTGTAAGTCGGACCTCCGACGAAATTATTTCCTTATCGCTATGCCTCCGTAGGGCAACCCGCCCGTGAGGGCGCGCCCGGCGGAGTCGCGAGTAGAGTTCAGAGGGCGGCGAGGGCACAGCCAAATCATTACCTAGGTAGTGCTTCATTCGGGGTTTCGCGACGCCACTAGCCCCAAAGCAGAGTTTAAGCACGGCGACGCAGCCTTATCGCGCCATGATATTAACCTTCGCCCACGCATCGAACCGAGAATATAGATTGCAAGAGACAACCTTGTTACTAGCTATGGATTTGGCTACCGCAGAATATACCGATGTATCGCAAGTCTTGATGACTACCTAAGAGAAGCGTTGTGCAAGAGTAATCCTTCGCTTAGGCTTCGAGCATGGCTCGTACGCCATGCGCAGCAGCCGAGAAACGAGAGATCGACGGGTTAACCAAGGACGCAGTAAGAGGCCAGAGCAAAGATCCTTCAGAACTTTCGCCGAGTATACCTTAAGTGCTATGTTCGATAGCAAGGTGTTAGTTGTGATTAGAAATCACGGTGGGTTAACCGAGTAAGATTTTGGAGGATAGAGAAAGTGTGAGCCTTAGAGCTTTATACGCAAAGACCTTAGAGGTAAGGCCATCTCGTAGAGACGATGTTTATGTTTGACTTTATAGAGTGCATAGTGCACGCGAGCCGTTTGGGATAAGTCCCTATGTAGTATGAAACGAAAGAGGTAGTTGAGCCAAGACCGCTAGGTTTTCGTAACGTGTTTAGTAAGATTGTTCCTGGGAGATGGTATTTCGCGCCTGCCGGCCTGCCGAGGCTACGCGCGGTCAACCCGCGTAGGTTTGGCGCGGGTCAGCCCAGGTGGTCCCTCTTGTGTTAGGGTCACGAGGGTGTTAGGCCCATGTTTAGTTAGCCGCAAGTTCGTGGACGCTCGACCGCTGGTCGGCCGACGGGGCACTTATCGTGTTCTTCTCGTGGTCGCTCTCTGCAAAGGTTGATGTTATCCAAAGGTGCGAGGTTGCACGGTGCCTACCTTCACCTTATGACGACAATGGAGCCTGTGGTACTACTGCTTTCTTCTCGAGTTTGTACCAGTGCGTAGAACTCAAAGTGAGTCTCCAGACGCATTCGCCCCGCCGCTGTTTTGATTTCGCGTACCGCGAGGATCGTTGTTCCTGGCTGGAGTGTTTAAGCTACCATTTCGTTGTTCGGATGTCGCCTCGTGACGCCAGTAGGCGTAAATGCAAGTTGCGGCCGATTGGTTCGATGTCGCGTGGTTCAGATAGTTGGTTCAGCTTGTTCCAAAGCAGATCGCTGGATAATGAGAAGTTTGTCTGAAGAAGTTCGCACCGCAGAATCGCGGCGATATTCGGCGACGACGCCAGAGTTCAGTCGACGGCCTGGCCTTCTTGAAAGTACCACCCCTGACAGGTGTGACGAAGTTTTGGAAACAAAAGGAACTTAGCCCGAGTTACTTGGGGCCTTTGTGAGTTCATGTGAAGAATAGGCCAGCTGCTTATATGTTAGCATTTGCCGTCCGACTTGTGATAAGGACGTCCGGCCTTTCAGATTGTTATGATCGGAAAGTATCTGAGATCCATCCAGAGTGTTCCGCTAAGCACGATGACCACGCGAGATAGTAACCCGAAGTTTTGGAAACCAAGCCGACGTAACGTGGTAAGAGTTCGAGTGTACGATCCTCCGATCGCAGTTGTCCTGCACCATTTGTCGGGTCGCCGAGCAAGTGCTCGCGACAAAGTGACAAAAGTGGTATCGGACTAAGGAAGTATATTTTGACCCCGGAAGAGGTATTTGTGGTGATGTAGGTGTTTCTCGTGACTTAGATGTAAGTTTTGGCGCAGTGTTTCCATGGCCGTGTATGGCAGATTGTTCTCGTAAGCATAAGAGGAAGCACTATATCACGCACGCTTGTTTTGAGATTAGAAGGAACATTCGACTAATGTTTCTGGCGAGGGGAGAATGTTATACCCGTAGTTCTGTGGTATGTATGCGAGGACGCACGCACGAGAATAACACGTAAAAGATCGAAAGCGAAGAAAGAGGCGATTTTTCCACTAAAAGTTTCCGCTTTGTGAAGGAAAAGGTTCGTTAATGGGAATTGATTCTGATTTGGTATTCTGACTTCGAATATTAGAGAATTATGGAATTTTATTTTCGAAAATGGTCACGCTGGGCCCACTGGAGAAATTTACTGCTTTTGGGGCCCACTTTGTTTTCGAGATTTTGGCCATTATGGATATTTTCTAAGATGTTTTATTTGGGCTAACAGAGGGGCGACACGTGTCACCCCGCCAGTGGCTTTCGCCGAACGGCATTTGTGCACAACACCCTGCTAGAGTCGTTGACTAAACGCTTTTTCATAACTTCAGGGGAAAATTCCGGCTATGTCTTTTCTTATTTTTATGGATTTTTCCGAGAGACTGAACACTTTGGACCAACGAGAGGGCGACACTTGGCACCCTCTCATCAGCGGGCGGGCATGACTGACGATTTGGGCGCAAGGGGAGATATTTTTGGTAGATATTTCGTGCAAGTTGGCTAGGTACACACGGGTGAATCTTGGCCCTACACTTGCCTAACACTTGGTGTAATCTCGCCATTGGTTGGCTTTCACTGACCTATAAATACCCCTTTCAAGACTAATTCATTCACAAATTGCCTAAGTCTCAAAGCTTCTTCCTTCCCCTTAGTGTTGTCTTGGCCGAGAGCCCCTCTCTCCCCTCGTCGAGTCCCCAGCTGGTAGGCCGGCGGGCAGACACCCCCTCCTAGAGTTGCAGCCTGGGTACCCCAGCCTAGGTTGTTTTCGATAATACCCTTGTCAGGTATAGAAATACTCTCCAAGTATTGTTATAATGCCCAAATTACCTTAGCCAGATACCTTGTTGTATTCTAAGGTTATACCTATACGAAAAGCCCGTAAATACTATTATACTTCCCACCATACAAAACCGAAACCCTAGGAAAATCTCCATAGTCCGGAGTATTGCAAGTGTTGGTTAGAACTTCTGGCGGTGGTTTAGAGCTGGTTGAGCGCTGAGTCGAGCTAAACGATTGCCTGTGATCGACTTTATACTTGGATAATTACGGGCTTAGCGAGGTAAATATCTTGTCCCCTATTGTAATCGATATTACATGTCAGAGGAAATTATAGTCAAGTATGCTATATATATATAATCAACATACCAGTGGCAATGTCTCGACTTAAGCCTCAAGAATCGAATCGAATGCTTTTACATAGACATAAGAGACAGGTGTAAGAGATCGCGAGTAGAATTGTACCCGTCGTTAGACGTATAACCCCGTTGGCTTCGAGCAAGCCGCCCGACAGAGAGAGATTTACGCCGCCATGTGTGCGTCGAATTTTCTGCAGAATGTTCTACGATAAGATCTAGATGTTAATGCGCACTTGTGGCCTTATAGGTCAAGTACTACGCGTGGCGCGCTCTACTTGGGCGAGTAGCCGACTCGAGGTACTGAGCATTTTGCTATTAGTCGATAATCGCCGCGAGGTATGCGAACCTCTTCCTATCTCTTCTAGCATGATATGTGTGAACTATGTAGTACGGTAGACGCATACGTGCTAAATGTATTCGATTGGTTTAAAACATAAAGTGTTATAACGCTTTACGGGAAGTTGGTTATAACAAATTTTATGTAGATAAGAAAACACCTCGTGGTTTTTAAAAGGTAAATGATTTGTTTATAATCGCTTGATGTGATTATAAAGAATTTCAAGTATTTCAAAAGATTTCAAATCGCTTTGAAAGAGAAGTAATACTTGGTTTTTGAGAACTTAAGAGTTATACTAGCTTTACGAAGTTAGGTATAACGCTTAAGAACGCTTTTATCGATTTTGGAAATCGTGACGTATCGACAAACCATCGCAATACATTAAAAGGAAATGTTTTGAATAATTAAGTATTATTAAAACCAAGAGAAACTTCCATCCGCATGAAGCTAAGACGAGACAAAATGATATTTCCTAGATCACGGTCATAATAAGATTGTTATAAACAAGAATATCCTACTCACATATAAGGCTTATGTTTCTCCGATTGTTTAAAAGAGAATTATATTCTTAAATGAATAAAGCTATGAACTACTTAACCCTTTCTAAAATAAGAAACGTGAACATTTGAAATTAGGCAAACTTGGACGCTTGGAAAATAATGTCACTTGATTTTACAAAGGTAGAGTTTTGGTTTTCTTAAAAGGATACCACTCTATTTTATACTACGTATCAGGTGACTTATGTGAAAGAAACAGATCTTTTTTAAGATTTTAATGTGAAGTACTTGGGGATGTATAATTCGAACTTGTTAGTAGAAAGTACCTTGTGTGAATAACTTGATCAGATTGGTTTGTGATAGCCTTGTAATACTTTCTGTTGCTTTGATAAGTAAACGTGTTAGATGCTACGTGTTAGTATCGCGATGTTTGTGTGCGGGGTTTCTTGATCAGGCTTATTAACTATCATCGCATGATAGTATTGTGGCATTCATCTCGAGATGATTCCGGGTTGTCGCTCCACGCGGGTAGACTCAGCGTCCGGGACCATGATTCGAGAATACCTCACGCGGGTCCCGGGGCCTACGCGAGCTACGAGAGTTCCGTGTTAGCGAAGGCCCTTATGGGCACGCGGTCCGGGCTACGCGACTGAAAGTCCGTGACGATGCCGGGAGAAGCACCGACGCGGGAATACCTCACGCGGGCCGACGAGATTGGCCTACGCGAGTCATGGAAGTTCCGTGACTAGACGCGACATTAGATACCGCGCAAGTTGGCCGCCTTTGATCAGTGACGGCCTAGACAGATCTTACGATACGCTTTATGACCTTGTTGCATCGCTGGTGTTAGTAGGCCATGCCTTCGCATTTACCCCGCAGCTTTATTAGACACGTGGGACCCGTGTTCATGCGTATTCTCGCGCCAGATATCATAAACCGCCATGGCGAAGGTATTCCACGGCACGATTGACAAGCGGGCGTGAGACCCATTGTTAAATCGAGTGATGACTGGCGGTGCGAGTCCTCGACTTGACATGATCGCTATTTATGGTAATCAGTAGTTTGGTTATCATACATGTCTCCGCTTGTATAGACTACTATGATTTCATTTACGATTTATTTTTAGTTTCACATACTCTGCACTCAGACCGACCTCCTTCGGGCCGCTCACGCCGCAGTCGAGGTACATCGCCGTTGATCCTAGCTCGTGGTCACAGCTCGCTTGGGAAGCTCCGCTTTCTCCGAGGCTTATCACGTATAGTCCCCGTCAGAGAGTGTTTACATTCGTGGTTTGGGCCCCGCCCCGCCATGGGTCGATCATTCTGTGAGGTCCGTAGTACCGCTGCTGTGGTTGGTAAAAAGGATTAAGCCGCTCATTTGTAAAAGAGTTGATGGTTATATATATGCCGAAAGGCAAGTTTTCACATTATTGTTTTATATTTCGTTATCTCACGTTGTTGTTTTACGTTCACTGATTACCTGATGTTGTGTCACCAGTGCCCGGTAAGGCACCAACACGCCCAGCCGGTCGTGACAAAGAACCTGAGCCTCTTCAAGACACCTCAATCCGCCTCCGAGACCCTTAGAACAACCCCAACAATTTCCTTCAAGTTTCCAATCCAAAACCTAGAAAGCAACTAGGTTTTCACTTATGCGACTAACCCAAAACTATCTTTTCCGAGATTTTTCTATCGAGATACACTTACATAACACTCATGAACCTTGGTTTAAAGTGCTGGAGCTTATCGACAAGGAACACAATTTTTTTCTTTCTTCTAGCGAAGAAGCCGAGAGCTCCATTTATGGTTCATCCAATTTTTATAATTTGGCTAAGTACGGAACTCTTGTCTTGCTACTAATACCCTTTATATAACAAATATGGAGGGCTAAGATAAATACAAATGTGAGGCTTGGATGCAATTCTTATTAAAAAAATCCATAAGTGGTCCCATTGACCAAGTCAACATTGTCAAGCTTTACTACATTGCAAGACTTAGTCATCCTAGCAAAGGTCAAGTCGACCCTTTCGACCTTGCCTAATTCGATCAAGGCATCTATAAGGGTGACACGTGTCGCCTCCCATTCCACAATAATACGCTTCCGACAATTTCATAATTCCGCTAAATTTTTTTACAAATCTCTAATTTTAACACTTGAAGTTCTTACGCACGCTCTACACCACGTCCCGTAATTACTGGTGTAACATTCTTCCCCTTAGAAACATTCGCCCCGAATGTTCTTTCTGAGTCAATCTTTATAATTAGCTTACATAGTTCCCTTTCACAACCCCGACATACTAATAATGCCACACATGGCCCTAATACTCGCACACGCACATCCGCCCATCATAAGCCCAAAAGAGATTACCTTTTCGCATTTCCAACTCCTTCTAACATACATACATAACTTCCATACCAATTTTGGCCTCTAATCTTCGGGAGTCACTCTATAAAACAAAATAAGGCCATTTCCGCCACGACTGCCCGTGGAACGCGCCCACGAACCCGTGAAACAATTAACTAGACTTGGGCCTTGCGCTCGCGGACTCGCCACGAGCGGAACTACTACCAACTGATCCCACTTCATTCCAGGCCCGGGAGACCCGCAACAGTCCTCAACCCGACTCAACGCCGCACTTAACTCTTATTCTCGGTCTATAATAAATCTTTCTACCCGAGAAGACCTTGTACATCTAAGGTCTCAAATGGTCACGATATTCTTAGGCTCGCAATTCCCACGCTCCAAGCCTACTCCTACCAATCCCCAATAATGGGTATAAAAACTTCTCATAAAACCATAACCATGTTGTCTCGATCACAACAACCATTACTTACTCTATACCGCCTCATCCGTATAATTCTTGTAAGCTTACTACATCGCTAATCTATTAACATGACATTCCGTTAGGTTCCTTAATATGGCTTCTGGGTTCACTACCCTATCGCATACCTCATCCTTTCCCAATTATCTCAAATAAAACACAAAACCTTGCGAAATTCATTAACTATTCCATACCTTCCCAGATCTAGTTAGTCTTTACCAATTCCCGTAATCTAAAATCATTCTAGGCAACACGCTGCCCGAATTCATACATAACTCCGTATAGACGTATGTCACAATACCAACTATACCAGAATCATTACTAACCCGACGCGCAATCCACATAGTCATTGCTGGTCATCACGCTTTCTCGTACTGCAATCAACATAACTCGTTGTGAGGAACGACTTAACAACACACGCCTCTATCGCACGATATCGTGAGTGAGAAGAATGGAAACTAATCCTAAATGTCTCGCAGCCTCCTCGATTATAGACGTGGTGCACAACACACCGATAATCAAGACTCTACTAGACACGGCCTCAGAGACACTTTCCGAGGACTAATCGCTTCGATACCACTTTTGTCACGACCCACTGCTCGCGGATCGGTGCCCTACCCGGCACCCTTACGTAAACATCGAGATAACCAATGAACATACAAGAAACTTATAAAATAAAACAGAAGAATAAAACAACAAAGTTAGCCGATGTGGCTACCTTCCCGACGCATATACATAAACGGCGCCGCTTCCTTTTTCTTTACATGCATCGACCTACGATATGTGACTACTGCACTTAAGAGTTTTATTATAACAATCAATGCGGACAAGTGCCCCGCTGCACTCTCGAATAAACATAAATGTGACAACTCCTAACACCGAGCCATCTCGATTTACCGAACCGATCCTAAGCTCGCGGATCCACAACTGCGTACCTAAACCTGCGGCATGAACGCAGCTTCGGCGGGCCGCATAACAAAAATTTAATATGGAATGTAAATAACGACAAGAAATGATCACAACTGCATAAAAGAATGACAAGGACAAGTATAAAATACATACCAGATCCTCGCCGTGTCATTATCACTTATGAACTTAATCGCACCTTATTATCTTTTCCATTCCCAATAAAAGTTATAGTCACATTCTTACGACATTATTAGAAAAAGAAACATTAAGTTCATTACCATATAACTTACATCAATATCTTACGACTTACTTAGGAGAAGTCATTAAGTTCATTTCTATCTAACTTACTTATCTTTCATAACATAGTCCGCCCACTACGAGGACACATATACTACCCTACCAAATCGACGCGATCAAGTCACACCAATATCAAAGCATGCCGTGGAATCCCCATCACCGCCGATACTAAAAGTGTAAAACATAACCACGGGTCTCACGCCCATAATATCAATCAAAACAGTGGTATAACGTCTCGGGCTTGCCCTCATTTATACTCTTACCCCGAGGTAGTGGTAAAGCAGTGGTATAACGCCTCGGGCTTGCCCTCATTTATACTTCACCCTATCTCGACCGGCCACAAACAACACATAAAGCAGGTGGCATGCCTCGGGGTTTACCCTCACTTATACTCTACCCTCGAGAAGGTGGTATAACGCCTTAGGGCTTGCACTCATTTATACTCTTACCCTAGCTCGACCGACCATCAAACAAGACATAAGCACTACCATGTCTCTTATAAAATCCGGGAATTTAACCCAAGTGCTACAAATAACTAAGCATACCCGGAATCCCACATCACCGCTTCAGACGCCCAAGTAACTTATAACAAGACAGCCGCCCTCCAACCGAGAGTCGCAAGAACGTAATAAAACATAATACTTGACTCAAAGGCTATCACCAAGACATATAGGCTAAATCTCAATTAACCAAGCCAAAGTACTACGTGCGTACATTCTTTTCAAAAACTCCTTTCCAAATAAAACTTCCCCGATACTAACCACCGTAGTATCAAGTCCTATCCACCTTTCAAGACAAGTGTTATACCCCGTATTTCCAGAGTATGTACGTAAGGACGTACGTAGAAAATTTGAACTTGAGAAAGTAGCTTGGCCGAAATTTATTTGTGCACAACACCCGATTAGAGTCGTTTTTCGACTAAACGCTTTCACACTTCGTAGGGAATTTCCGCTATGTCATTTTTAATTTTATGCGGATTTTTCCGAGACGAAACATTTTGGACCAACAAGAGGCGCCACTTGGCACCCTCTCATTGGGCGGTAGAGTGGACGAAATGGTGACTATTTTGTCAAGTAGTTGGTAGGATATTTTGTGTGTAGTTGGTTAGGTGCACTTGGCAAGATCTTGGCCTACACTTGCCTTGCACTTGGCAAGATCTTCGCCATTGGTTGGCCTTTGCTAGACCTATAAATACCCCTTAAGACTAATTCATCCACAAATTGCCTAAGTCTTGAAAGCTTCTTCCTCCCCTTAGTGTAGTGCCTTGGCGAGAGCCCCTCTTCCCCTTGGCCGAGTTCCCCATGGGGTAGGCCGAGGGTAGCCACCCCCTCATGGGGTGCTAATGGGTACCCCCTAGCCTAGTTGCTTTCGTGATAATACCCCCTCTTGGTAGAAATACTCTCAAAAGTATTGTTATAATGCCCAAATTACCTTAGCCGTATACCTTGTAGTATTCTAAGGTTATACTTATACGAAAAGCCTGTAAATACTATTATACTTCCTTCCGCACAAAAACCGAAACCTAAGGAAAATCTCCACGCTTAGTTGAGTATTAAGTAGAAGTTGGTTAGAACTTCTAAGGGTTGGTTGGAGCGGGTTGGAGCACTGAGTAGAGCTAAACCTTGCTCGTGATCGACATTTAAACTCGGATAATTATGGGCTTATCGAGGTAAATATCTGTTCTCTATTGTAATTGGAAATTACATGATTGTTAGACTATATAGTTGAAGTATACTATATATATAGAACTGAACGTTGTTGTCGGCAATGTCTTTGGACTTAAGCTCAATAATAAGAAACCTTTTGAAAGAAATCGAATCAGATTTACATAGACCGTATCAGAGAGACTTGTGTAGCTTTTACGTGGAGTAGAATTGTACCGCTCGTTAGATGTATAACCCCCGGTTGGCTTGGTAGCGGCCTCGATAAAGCGAGGAGATTTACGCTGCTGCGGGGAGAGCCGCCAATTTTCGTAGAATGTTCTCACGGGATCTAAATGTTAATAAGCGCCTTGTGGCCTTATAGTCAAGTACTACGTGTGGCGCGATCCACCGCTAAGGAGTGGCCGACGGTTTGAAGTACTTGAGCGTTTTGCTATTAGTCGATACTGTCGAGGTATGCGAACCTCTTCCTATCTCTTCTAGCATGATATGTGTGAACTATGTAGTACGGTAGACGCATACGTGCTAAATGTATTTGATTATTTAAAACATAAAGTGTTATAACGGCATGGGAAGTTGGTTATGACAACTTTATGTTGGTAAGAAGATACTTGTGGTTTTAAAAGGTAATCGTTTGAACTATAATCGCTTGTTATGTGTTAATAAAGAACTTGAAGTATTTCAAAAGATTTTTGAATCATTTTGAAAGAAGAAGTAATACTTGGTTTTGAAAAACTTAAGAGTTATACTAGCTTTATGGGAAGTTAGGTATAACGGCTTAAGAATGTTTTACTGATTTCGGAAATCAGAACGTGTATCGACAAACCACTGCAGCGTTAATAAAAGGAAATGTTTTGACAGATTAAGTATTATTAAAACCGAGAAACTTCCATCCGCATAGAAGCTAAGATGAGACAAATGATATTTCCTAGATCACTACAGTAATAAGATTGTTATAAGCAAGAATATCCTACTCACATATAAGACTTATGTTTCTCGATTGTTTAAAAGAGAATTATATTCTTAAATGAATAAGACTATGAACTACTTAAACCTTTCTAAAATAAGAAACGTGAATATTTGAAATTAGGCAAACTCGACGCTTGGAAAATAATGTTGTTACTTGATTTTACAAAGGTAAGTGTTTTGGTTTATTTAAAAGACACCACTCTATTTTATACTACTGTATTGTGTGACTTATGTGAAAGCAACGGATCTTTTAAAAGATTTAATGTATGAAGTACTTTAGGGGTAGATACCCGAACTTGTTAGCTTAAAGTACCTTGTGTGAATAACTTGATTGTGTTGGTTTGAGATAGCCTTGTAAATACTTTCTTGTTGATGTGATAAGTGAAAATGTTAGGATGCTACGCGTGTTAGTATCTTGTGTGATCGTGATGTAAGGGGTCATTCTTGTTGTGCTTACGCTGTTGCGCTAAGCCCGTTGTACTATTATTGTATCACATACCCTTTGACTTATTATACCGAGGGCTTGCCACCCGACGCGGTCTTTACGGCTATGCGTCCTCGTGACTACGCGGTGCGGTAGCTCCAGGATTGATCATTCGGGTGTTTAGCCCGACGCTGGGATTCCTATGCGGTCTGGCTGAGACTATGCGGTCTTTGAGACTACGTGGGTGCGGGAGCCCAGCGGATACCGAGGGTTAGCCGCCCGACGCGGGGTATACCTTAGGCGGTCCGGGACCATGATTCGAGAATACCTCGCGGGTCCGTGTGACCTATGCGAGCCGCGAGAGTTCCGTGGATAGACGCGACATTGATATTGCGGGCGAGTGGCCGCCGATCATGTGGTGCGGTCTAGAAAGACCCGGGATACGCTTTGTGGTATTTTTGGTGCTGTGGGTCTTAGTAGTCGGCTATGCCTTCGCACTTGCCCGCACGGTTTTATCGTGATGACTTTGAGGCGCGAGTCCTCGACTTGACACGATCGCTTATTTGTCGCGAACGTAGTTTGCTTATCATACATGTCTCCGCTTTATAGACTATTATGATTTCATTTACGAGATTTTTAGTTTCACATACTCTGCACTGGATCGACCTCTTCCGGGGTGCGTCACGCCGCAGTCGAGGTACACCGCCGTTGATCCTAGCTCTCGTGGTCACGGCGCTTGGGAAGCTCCGCTTTCCCGAGGCTTATCGCCGTATAGTCCTGTCGTAGTAAGTGTTTACATTCGTGGGTTTGGCGGGCCTGCTCGCCATTGTTGTCATATCATTCTTAGGTCCCTGTAATCGCTGTGGCGTGGTTTGTAAAAAGGATTAAACTGCTCATGTTGAAAAAGTTGTTATTTACATATATGCCGAAAGGCAAGTCTTTCTCATTATTGTTTCATATTTCATAATATGTCTTGTATCGTTTATGTTCTGACACTGATGTTGTATCACCAGGGTGCCCGGTAGGCACTGGGCCACGGGCGGAATCGGGTCGTGACAAAAGTGGTATCGAGCGATTAATCCTCTGAAAGTGTCTACGACCGCATCGAAGAGAGTCTCGACATCGTGTGTTGTGCACCACATCAATAATCGTGAGGCTATAGGGTATTTAGGATTGGTTTCTATTCTTCTCACTCGAGATCGTGCCTTAGAGCCGTGTTGTAAGTCGGACCCTCCGAAATTATTTCTTATCATTATGCCTCGCGTAGGGCAAACCGGGCCTGTGAGGGCAAATGGCGAGGAGCTGAGCAGAGTTCGTGAGGGTTACGAGGGCATGTGCCCAATCATCACCCGAGTTAGGTGCTTCATTCGGGATTTGCGACATCACTAGCCCCGCAAAGTTTAGCACGGCGGCAGTTCCTACCGCGCCATGATATTTGAACCTTCGCCCACGACCAGAACAGAATATGGATTGCAAAGAGGCGACCACATTACTAGCTATGGATTTAACTACCGAGAGTATACCGATGCATCGCGAGTCTTGATGAATATCAACGGTAGGTTGTGCAAGAGTAGTTCTTCGCTTAGGCGAGCATGGCTCGCATACGAGCTTATACGGCAGTCGAAACGTAGAGATCGACGTTAACCGGGCGAGTAAGCAGGCGAGCAAAGAAGGTCCTTGGTAACTTTCGGCGAGTCACCTCACCAGAGATTTGATTATGCACAACCACAATGCGGAGTGGTCTTCCACGGATTTCGGGACGCTCGGTACGCAGGAGTCGTTAGAACTCAGAGCTTCCGCTCACATTTTTGGCGCACGCCATCCCGGGAATGTCGCCTTTAGTTGGTACTTGTCGCACTGCTACCGCCGAGCCATGTGTCGAACGGGTGACCTAGTAGGAGGACCTTGCCTTCAGTACCGGTGGGTAGTTCGTCACCTTCCTTAGCTATGCGCCCTACGGGGCAGGTTTGATTAGAACGACTAAGGGGAGTGAAGCAGTAGATATAAATATATCTTTAACCTCTGTAGATCATGTGTGATAAGGTGAGTATACCCAAGTGCTATGTTCGATAGCGTGTGTTAGTCGTGATTAGATCATGGTTGTTTAACCGAGTAAGATTTTGGGGATAGAGAGGCGCGAGCCTTAGAGCTTTACGTAAAGACCTCAGAGGTGAGGCCATCTCTAGAAAGGTGTAATGTTATGCTTGACCTTTATCTAAGTGCATAGTTCACGTGAGTTATGCTGATAGTCCCTAGTAGCGTGGAACGAAAGGGGTAGTCGAGCTAAGACCGCTTAGGTTTTCAAACGTGATTAGTGAGATTGTTCGGATCGGGAGCTAGTATTGTGCGCGTTGGGTCGGGTTGAGGCCACGCCGCGGGTCAACCCGCTGTAGGTTTGGCGCGGTCGGGTTGTGGTGGTCCCGCCTTGTGTTAGGGTTGTGAGGATGTTAGGCCCAAGTTTAGTTGACCAGCGTACGAGTTCGTGGATGCATTCGACCAGTAGTTGGGCCGAGGAGGTCAGCCGTGTTGTCTTCTAGCACAGACCGTACTCGGCAGCAGGTTACGCGGTGATATATCGTAAAAGTTGTAAGCGGCGTCGCAGGGTGCCTACCTTCACCTTATGTCGACATATGGAGCCCAGTTGCGCTGCTTTCTTTTCCGGAGGTTTTACCGTGCAAGGTTAGGAACTCGAGTAAGTCTCGTAATCACATTCGCCTCGGGCGTTGTTTGGATTTCAGGATAGTTGCGAGAATTGTTGTCTCGGTTGAAGGAGTGTTTAAGCTACCATTTCGGTTCGGATGTCGCCTTATGAAGCCTTGTAGGGCGGATGCGAGTCGCTGGCCGATTGGTTCGATGTTGGCGTGATTCAGATAGTTGGTTCGTGCTTGTTCCAAAGCAGATCGTGGATAGAGTAAAGCTTGTCTAGAAGAGGTTCCGCACTCGCAGAAATCGTATGGATAATCGGCGACGACGCCAGAGTTTAGGGTCGACGGCCGATCTTCTTGAGCACCACCCGGGGTGGGTGTGACGAGTTTTGGAAGACAGAGGAACTTAGCCCGAGTTACTTTGGGCCGTTGAGTCCATGTGAAGAATAGGCCAGTTGCCTATATGTTAGCTTTTGCGTCCGACTTAGGGAGATGTCCTTCAGATTGTTATGATCGGAAAGCATCGGAGGTCCATCAGTGTTCCCGATTAATGATGACCACGTTAGAGATAGTAACCCCGAGTTTGAACGAAGCGAGATCAAGAGTTTGGGTCTGGCAGCATGATGATCGCATGCGATCCGGTACCATTTGTTGGGTCGCTCGGAAGGTTTATGCCGCAAAGTGACAAAAGTGGTATCATGTGGTATGAATTCGAGTGTACTATAGCGGTACGACACGGAAGAAGCGAGCGTGTATGGCGAGCGTAGATGCGATCATTTCTTTTGTGTGGAGAAAGTGCGAAGGAAGTATATTTTAGACCCCTGAGAAGTGTTTTGCGGTGATGACAGAGGTGTTTTTCTCGTGGACTTGGATGTAAGTATTTTGCGCAGCTTGTTTCGTGGCCATCAGGCGTGATTGTTTCGTAAGTACGGTAGTGAAGACTATCTCGGGCGACGCTTGTTTGAGATTTAGAAGGAACATTCGACGAATGTTTCGGCGAGGAGAATGTTATACCCGTATTTCCAGTATGCGTAAGGGACGCACGTGAAAATTTGAACTTGAGAAAGTAGCTTGGCCGAAATTTATTTGTGCACAACACCCGATTAGAGTCGTTTTTCGACGAAACGTTTTCACAGCTTTCGTAGGGGAATTTCCGGCTATGTCATTTTTAATTTTTGCGGATTTTTCCGAGAGACGAAACATTTTGGACCAACAAGAGGGCGCCACTTGGCACCCTCTCATTGGTGGCGGTAGAGTGGACGAAATGGTGACTATTTTGTCAAGTAGTTGGTAGGATATTTTTGTGTGTAGTTGGTTAAGGTGCACTTGGCAAGATCTTGGCCCTACACTTGCCTTGCACTTGGCAAGATCTTGGCCATTGGTTGGCCTTTGCTAGACCTATAAATACCCCCCCTTTTGAAGACTAATTCATCCACAAATTGCCTAAGTCTTGAAAGCTTCTTCCTCCCCCCTTAGTGTAGTGCCTTGGCGAGAGCCCTCTTCCCCCGTCGAGAGTTCCCCAAGTGGGGTAGGCGAGGGTAGCCACCCTCCTGGGTGCAGTCATGGGTACCCCTAGCCTAGTTGCTCAGTATAATACCCCTCTCTTGGTAGAAATACTCTCAAAGTATTGTTATAATGCCCAAATTACCTTAGCCAGATACCTTGTAGTATTCTAAGGTTATACTTATACTGAAAAGCCCGTAAATACTATTATACTTCCTTCCGTCACAAAAACCGAAACCTAAGGAAAATCTCCACAGCTTAGTTGGAGTATTAAGTAGAAGTTGGTTAGAACTTCTAAGGGTCAGTTGGAGCGGGTTCGAGCACACCGGAGTAGGAGCTAAACCTTGCTCAGATCGACATTTAAACTTCGGATAATTACGGGCTTATCGAGGTAAATATCTTGTCCTCTATTGTAATTGGAAATTACATGATTGTTAGACTATATAGTTGAAGTATACTATATATATAGAACTGAACGTTGTTGTCGGCAATGTCTTTGGACTTAAGCCCGAATAATAAGAAACCTTTCGAAAGAAAGAAATCAGATTTACATAGTGTATTACAAGACTTGTGTAGCTTTTCGTGGAGTAGAATTGTACCCGCTCGTTAGATGTATAACCCCGGTTGGCTTGGTAGCGGCCTCGATAAAGGAGGAGATTTACTGTTGCGGGGAGGTCGCTGAATTTCACGTAGAATGTTCTACGGCGGATCTAAATGTTAATAAGCGCCTTGGGCCTTATAGGTTGAAGTACTACGTGTGGCGCGATCTAACGCTAAGGAGTGGCAGCGGTTTGAAGTACTTGAGCGTTTTGCTATTAGTCGATACTCGTCGCGAGGTACGTGAACCTCTTCCTATCTCTTCTAGCATGATATGTGTGAACTATGTAGTACGGTGAAACGACATGTGCTAAATGTATTTGATTGGTTTAAAACATAAAGTGTTATAACGGCTTTATGGGAAGTTGGTTATGCGACTTTATGTTGGTAAGAAGATACTTGTGGTTTTAAAAGGTAAATCGTTTGAACTATAATCGGCTTGTTATGTGTTAATAAAGAACTTAAAGTATTTCAAAAGATTTTTGAATCATTTTGAAAGAAGAAGTAATACTTGGTTTTGAAAACTTAAGAGTTATACTAGCTTTACGGGAAGTTAGGTATAACGGCTTAAGAATGTTTTTGATTTCGAAATCGAATGTGTATCGACAAACCACCGCAGTTAATAAAAGGAAATGTTTTGACAGATTAAGTATTATTAAAACAGAGAAACTTCCATCCGCATAGAAGCTAAGATGAGACAAAATGATATTTCCTAGATCACTACGCCGTAATAAGATTGTTATAAGCAAGAATATCCTACTCACATATAAGACTTATGTTTCTCGGATTGTTTAAAAGAGAATTATATTCTTAAATGAATAAGACTATGAACTCACTAAACCTTTCTAAAATAAAACGTGAATATTTGAAATTAGGCAAACTTGACGCTTGGAAAATAATGCTGTTACTTGATTTTACAAAGGTAAGTGTTTTGGTTTATTTAAAAGATACCACTCTATTTTATACTACGTATTGTGTGACTTATGTGAAAGCAACGGATCTTTTAAAAGATTTAATGTATGAAGTACTTTAGGGGCAGATACGAACTTGTTAGCTTAAAGTACCTTGTGTGAATAACTTGATTGTGTTGGTTTGAGATAGCCTTGTAAATACTTTCTTGTTGATGTGATAAGTGAAAATGTTAGGATGCTACGTGTGTTAGTATCTTGTGTGATCGTGATGTAAGGGTCATTCTTGTTGTGCTTACGTTGTTGCGTTAAGCCCGCTGTACTATTATTGTATCACATACCCCTTTGACTTATTATACCGAGGGCTTGCCACCCTCGATGCGGTCTTACGGCCATGCGGTCCTCGTGACTACGCGGAGCGGTAGCTCAGGATTGATCATTCCGGTGTTTAGCCCGACGCGGGGATTCCTACGCGGTCCGCTGAGACTACGCGGTCTTTTGAGACTATGCGGGTTGCGGGAGCCTAGGCGGATACCGAGGGTTAGCCGCTTCGACGCGGGTATACCTCGTGCGGTCCGGGACCATGATTCGAGGAATACCTCACGCGGGTCCAGTGTGACCTATGCGAGCTGAGAGTTCCAGGATAGACGCCAAGACATTGATATTGCGGGCGAGTGGCGGCTTCGATCATGGTGCGGTCTAGAAAGACCTCGGGATACAGTTGTGGTATTTTTGGTACTGTGGGTCTTAGTAGTCGGCTATGCCTTCGTACTTGCCCCGTACGGTTTTATTGTGATGACTTTGAGGGCGTGAGTCCCTGACTTGACATGACCGCTTATTTGTTGTGAACTGTAGTTTGCTTATCATACATGTCTCCTGCTTTATAGACTATTATGATTTCATTTACAGTATTTTTAGTTTCACATACTCGGCACTGTTGTCGACCTCCTGGAATGCGTTCATGCCGCAGGTTGAGGTACACCGCCGTTGATCCTAGCTCTCGGTCACGATTTGGCGTTTGGGAAGCTCCGTTTCTCCGAGGCTTATCACGGTATAGTCCTGTCGTAGTAAGTGTTTACATTCGTGGGTTTGGCGGGCCTGCTCGCCATTGTTGTCATATCATTCTTAGAGGTCCAGAAATGCAAGTTGTGGCGGGGTTTGTAAAAAGGATTAAACTGTTCATGTTGAAAAAGTTGTTATTTACATATATGCCGAAAGGCAAGTCTTTCTCAGATTATTGTTTCATATTTCATAATATGTCTTGTATCGTTTTATGTTCCGCTGATTACTCTGATGTTGTATCACTAGGGTGCCCGGGGTAAGGCACCAGTCACGGGCCCGGAATCGGGTCGTGACAACAAGTCACAATACCTTTTTAGAAATACAATTACCGGCTTCTAAATCAAGTGACTTCTTTATTAAAAACCTTAAGCAATTGGTACCTTTAAACCAATTTGCCCTTACCTAATACAAGTTATTCATTGATTGCTTTACTAGAGAAAACCATTCTCTTAATCTTCCATAAAGCCAAGAGTTATAATCGACTTCCCATAAAGCCGTTATAACCCTTTTATGGTTTAGACTAACACGCCTTTTTTATAACCAAGAGATTTATACTTTCAAATCAATTCTCTTAACTTTCAAAATACTTCAAGTCTCTTAACTTTTAAGAAAACAAGTTTCAAAGTCTTAAAAGCTTCATACGTAAACTCTTTTAAAATTAGTAACAAATCTTTGGTGCGTCGTGAATAAGTTATACTTATTTATAACGATCTTATTCAAGTAGCCATGATCTAGAAAATGTAATACAATTTTGTCTTATCTTAGCTTATGCAGACGGAGGATTTCTACTTGTTTTAACATAATGGATTGTCATTACATTTTCCTTTATTAACGCTCGCAAAGGGCTTGTTCGATACTTATTCTCATTTGTGCCGTAAATTAGCCAAATCAACTCGACTCCTTTTTATAATAAAACCTTAGGCAATTGATGCCGTAAAATCAAGTTTCCTTTTTACATAGTCAAGCCATTTATCTTTCCATAAGGCAAATATAACTAACTTCCCATAAAGCCGTTATATTCACTTTATACCTTAGTCATAAACAATTTCCTATCCAGGACTTATACGCTTAAAACGGACAAGTATCACATACTTTAAAACTCTTCAAGTCCCTTAACTTTAAAATCAACTTAAGACATCCTTACTATTCTCAAAGTTGTGAGTTAATCTCCTAACCCACCCGACCTGGCATTACATAAAACAAGTAAAGAATATCATAGTCTTGACGCCTACCGCACTACACGTGCAACTAGTCATGCTCAAAAGATAGGAAAAGTTCTACATAGAGTAAATCACATAACTACCTCTTAACTTCTAAGAGTAGAAGGAAACATGAAATGATACCACAAGTACATTCCATACATAGGATCATGCCAAAGGAAGGAAGAGGTTCACATACCTCGCGACGATTGTCGACAAATAGCAAAATGCTCCAAAGTACTCCAACCTTGATAGCTATTCCACTCTCCAAGTAGGATACACTATACTTAGTACTTCAACCTATAATGGTCACAATATGTCCATTAACCTTTCACTTCTAACGTAGAATATTTTAGGTGCTAAGTCGCTAAATTCTACGGAAAATCTGACAAAGACCTCCTTTGTTTCTACTCACTTTGCCACCTTTTTCAAGGTCGACATAATAACCAAACAGCCCCAATTGGCTCACAACAATCTATAAGGTAGTACAATACAAATAAATAACCATACAGCCCCAATCGCTCACCACAATATAGAAGGTAGTCCAAAACAAATGAATAACAAACTACTAGTCCAAATTTTCGGCCATAATGAATACAACAATACCAATTCTTATCCAATTTCCATTTCAATCCAAATTGGTAGCCTCACATGATATCAAGTCGCATTTGATTATAACAACCGTAATCTTCAAGTCAATTACTTGCGACGATTCTAACAACGATTAAATTGTAATCCAACTTAATCATGGCTTACATGTCATTTCGGATTTTAGGCTACAACAATCCATAATACTTATAAAACTTCAACACATATACTTCATGCTAGTAAAATGTAAGGCTAACAACAATTACATAATCTTGTAACACTTAAAGAGAACAAGATTATACCTCCACGAATTGTAATCCAATCTTCAAAACCGAAGTTGCTCCCTAGCAACCTAGAGCCTCTTCAAGACACCTCAATCCGCTCCTTGAGACCCTTAGAACAACCCCAACAATTTCCTTCAAGCTTCCAATCCAAAACCTAGAAAGCAACTAGGTTTTCACTTTGCGACTAACCCGAAAACTATCTTTTTCCGAGATTTTTCTATTGAGATACACTTACATAACACTCATGAACCTTGGTTTAAAGTGTGGAGCTTATTGGACAAGGAACACAATTTTTTTCTTTCTTCTAGTGAAGAAGCCGAGAGCTCCATTTATGGTTCATCCAATTTTTGTAATTTGGCTAAGTATGGAACTCTTGTCTTGCTACTAATACCCTTATATAACAACATGGAGGGCTAAGATAAATACAAATGTGAGGCTTGGATGCAATTCTTATTAAAAAATCCATAAGTGGTCCCATTGACCAAGTCAACATTGTCAAGCTTTACTACATTGCAAGACTTAGTCATCCTAGCAAAGGTCAAGTGACCCTTTTGACCTTGCCTAATTCGACCAAGGCATCTATAAGGGGGGTGACACGTGTCGCCCTCCCATTCGTCACAATAATACGCTTTCCGACAATTCCATAATTCCGTTAAATTTTTTTACAAATCTCTAATTTTAACACTTGCGAGTTCTTACGTACGTTCTTACACCATGTCCTGTAATTACGGGGTGTAACATATACCTCATGCGGTCTATGTGGCCATGCGGACTACGAGTCCAGGACGATGCCGAGGAGTAGCTACCCTCGATGCGGGGTTATACCTCATGCGGGCCTATGTAAGTGGCCTACGCGACTACGGAGTCCAGATTAGGCTTGCATAATGATACTACGGGCGATTGGCCTCGCTCGATCATTCGCAGCCTCAGAAAAGACCCGTTACGCTTACCTATTGTTGCTCTTGTTTATGATGCGGCACTATGGTTACATTGGTTGTTTCGCATATTTGTAAATTGATTTTAAAATGATATGATTTCATTTAAGTATTTTACGCTTCACATACTTAGTACCGTTGTAATCGACCTCCTAAATGAGTTTGTAATACCGTATTTCAGAGTATGTACGTAAGGAATACGCATAAAAGTTTGGCCTTAGTTAGCCTCGACGCTTTTGTACACAACTCGCTAAAAGAATCGTTTCTTTCGACTAAACGCTTCCACTTACAGTAGAGTAAATTCCACTATGCCATTTCTTATTTTTGGCGGATTTTTCCGAGAGACGAAACATTTTGGACCAACGAGGGTGATACGTGTCACCCTCACATCGGAAGCAAGTGGGTGGCTTTGGACGATCAAGGCCCAAAGAGGGCGCTGGCCTCGCCGATTGGGTCCTTGTTTAGGCCTTGTTTTGTGCCATGTTTTGTGGAGTGTTTGTGAGTGTTTTGTGGAGTAGAGTTGTGCACTTGCTTGATCTCGCCTTACACTTGCCTTCAGACTTGTCTTCATCTTGGCCATTGGTTGGCTAAGGCTTGAGCTATAAATACCCCTTAGAGATGAAGAGTTATTCATCCACAAAGTTATCTTCCAAGTCTAAAAATCCTCTCCTCTCCCTTAAGCTTCATCCAAACACCTCTTCCCTCCCTTGTGTATGGCCGAGAGCCTACCCCCTAGCCTAGCCGAAATCTACCCCTCCCTTGGTAGAAAAGTTACCTTCTTGTATCGTTATAATGCCCAAAATACCCTAGCCCAAATACCTTAGTACTTAGTAGAAGTCAAAGAACTTCTGTGGTTCTCGAGCATACAACTTAGAGCAAAACCTTGCTCAGCGGCGACTTTTCTAGGATATTATCGGCTTACCGAGGTAACTAATCCTAAACCTCTTTTGAATTAGAGAATACTTACTGTTGTAGTATTAGAATAAGTATTAGATACTTAGAAGAAGAATATCACGTAATAATATCAATCAGACTTCACATAGGACTGCTTTCACAAGAGACTTACATAGCTCACCCTAGGTAGGTCGCCCGACTTTCCGTAGAATTATGAACCCTGCTTAGAATGACCTTCGAGTAGTCTTTAATAGATATCCGTGACTATTATAGGTCGACTCTCTCACACATATCCAACTTGGCGTGTGGTTTTCAGGTATGTATGTGATTCTTCCTAAAGCATGATATTTTACGGTATAACTACTGCAATGTCTTTGACTTAAGCTGAATAATACTTACTAATGCCTCACGCTTAAGCTCGACAATACTTACTGAATGCCTCACTGCTTAAGCCCAATAATAAAGAATCAAAACATTTCAAAAGACTACCGACTCATATTAATGTAAGAGAACTAATTGATTTTTAAAATGTGTTTAGGAGTTATACTAGCTTTATGGGAAGTTAAGTATAACCACTTAAGATTGATAAAAGAAACAAGTTTGCCTACGTGTTTATAATGCACTCATATTGTGAAAAGAATAATAAGATGGTTTGATAAGTAGACATGATATGATGCTACGTGTTAGTATCTTGTAACGCTTGTATAGGTGAGTATCCTTGTTGTGCTTATGTTGTTTAAAGATAAGTTGTTATACTATCACTCACCTCTTGAGATGATACCGGGTTGTCGCCTCCGACGCGGGTAGACTCAGCGGTCCGGGACCATGATTCGAGAATACCTACGCGGGTCCAGGGGGCCTACGCGAGCTACGAGTTCCGTGTTAGTATGCGGGTTATGCCTCACGCGGTCCAGGCTACGCGACAATGAGTCCAGACGACGCCGAGGAGTAGCACCCTCGACGCGGGTTATACCTCACGCGCCCACGCGAGTGGCCTATGCGACTCGAGTTCAGATTAGGCTTGCGTATCGACGACGGGGCGAGTGGCCTGCTTCGATCATTCGCACTTTAGACAAGACTCATTACGCTTACCTATTGTTGCTCTTGTTTGGATGTGGCACTATGCGGCTTCCTCGGTTGTTTCACATATTTGTAAACCGGTTTTAAAATGATATGTTTTCATTTAAGTACTTTTTCGCGCATACTTAGTACTGTTGTACCGACTTCCTTCTGGGCTGCTCATGCCGCAGGTGGCAAGCAGTGCTAGATCCACATCCTTAGGATCTCTACGCTGGTGCCTGAGCTCCATCTCTTCCGAGGCTCTACTTTTGGTATGATCTCCGTTGTCAGAGATAGTTTTGTACAGTGGCGGCGGCCCCGTCCCGCCATAGTTGTATATTTCAGAGGTCTGTAGTCATGTTGTACGGTCTGATGTAATCGCAAAAACCATGATTTATATATAGACGCCGAAAGGCGATGTTTTCTCACATAAATCGTGTCTTATTTTATAACCGTTTCATGTCTTGCTTTATATTTCCGCCGACACTCGATGTATGACTACTGGTGCCCTAAGCAGGCACCCACGCCCCGAACGGTCGCGACAAAAGTGGTATCGAGCGCTTAATCTCTGAAAGTGTCTACAGCACCGTATCTAGTAGAGTCTTGATTATCTGTGCGCACCACGCCAATAATCGTGAGGCTATAGGATATTTAGGATTGGTTTCATTCTTCTCATTCCGAGATCGTGCTTTAGAGTCGTGGTTACAGGTCGACCTCTAACGTATTCCTTTCCTCGTAACAGCTTATGCTCCACGCAGGCAACCCGCCCGTGGCAAGGCAGCCGAGGAGCCGCTAGCAGACACCCAGAGTCACGAGGGCTCGTGCCCGCCTATACCGTAGACGGCGAAGTTCTATGACGCCGCCAAATTTCAAAGACACCACAGCACCCACACCTCCCGCCCCACACCGGGCGAGGAGTTAGGTACAAGCGAGACGGCCCGCCTTTTGGCTAAAGTCAGGCCCGACACGAGGAGAGATCGACGCGGCAGCCTGGCCCAGCCCCAGCCTGGGCCGCACCCGTGGTACACCCGAGGCAGATAGTTCGAGGCTACGAGATTTCGAGTCAGAGTCTCACGGAGTTTTACGGGTCGAGGCCGAGGATGATCCGCAGGAGTTCATCCGCCGCCTTCAGAGGATTTTGAGAGTGATCGTGGCCGGAGACCGAGTCCGTGATCTTTGGTTCACATAGGTCGCGTGATACCGCAATGATTGGTTTGATCTACGGAGTTATCCCGGAGAGCACGCGCCCTCGCCTACTGGGATGAGTTCTCGAGGCTTTCTCACTCACTTCTTGCCTCCACTGCATGGCGAGGGCGCGGCCGATAGATTTACCGCCGAGGCAGAGGACGACCGCCGTGGAGTACAATGTCGAGTTTGATTCATCGCTCGATATGTCCCAAAGATTGCAGCAGATACGAGGATGTGGTACACCGCTATGTCACCGCTAGACGACTATATGGGCCGAAGTCACGCGCGGGTTTTTCCACCGTATGGATATTACCCGCACGCAGCTCACGCCTGACGCGCGGAGCGCAGAGGTCGACGGCCGACGTACAGCCAGCAGGTTAAGGCCAGACGAGGGTCTTCCGTGGTTATCGTGGGCGGCCTCGCAGCAGCCTAGATTCGCACCACGCCTACCGCAGAGCACTCGCACCGCCCTCAAAGACCCAGAGTTTTCGAGGCGCACTGTGGCCCTGTGGCTTCAGACGCCCGTAGTAGCAGAGGTATCGCCGACGGACCACCCCAGGCGGTGGCCGATGCGTAGATCCCATTACGGTGCTGGTACTACTTATGGATCTTGTTACGCCAGTGGCCGCAGGTCACTTTGGCGCAGGATCGTCCGACCGGGGCGCCAGCGGTAGGCCCAGCCTTCGTGTTCTGTGGCCGCTTCATCATCTCCTACGCTATCGCCGAGGCGTGGCGCCGGGTCGCAGGTCGCGCAGAGGTCGTGGCTCGTGTCCTAGCCTAGCGTCCTCGTAACCGCATTTATGCTTGTCCACCGACAGATCGTGAGGCCTCACCGATGTCGCCACAGTACCTTATCGGGCCGGGTTTGATGTTTATGTCTCGATAGATCCGGTTCTACTGCCCCATATATCTCCCTTGTTGCTAGTAGATGTGGATAGAGCTCGAGTCCATAGACCCTTTCGAGGTAGCTACGCCAGGGTGATCTCGTGGTAGCTCTACGGTATATGTGGCTTGTCCTCGTGACTATTTACGCCGCGACTCAGCCGACTTGAGCAGAGTTGAGATGATTGACTTCGACGTGATTATGGGACGGATTGGCTAGCTTCGCTATGCCAATGTAGACCGCAGAGAGAGTAGTACGGTTCCGCTTCCGGCGAGCCATTGTCGAGTGGAGCACGGATCGCCGGTGGTAGGTTTATTTCTACCAAGGCTGTAAGACGGTGCGTGGCGGTATATCTACCATCTCGCTCGTGTTTGATATCGGGCCGCGGTACTCATTTTCACCGCCCAAGAGTCGAGTTCCCGCACGTGTTTCTGATAACCTCCCGCATCCTCCCGAGAGGAGATTGAGTTTTGTATTGACATATTGCGATACTCGGCTATTTCCATTCCGCCATACGTAACGGCACCCGCCGAGTCGAGAGAGTCAAGGATCGCTTAGGGATTTGCTAGAGAAGGGTTTCATTAGGCCCAAAAGTTTTCCCCGGGGCGCCATTGTTCGCAAGAAGCAGGACTGACGCCGCACGATGTGTTGATTACATGTGCACCAACAAGGTGACCATTAAGAATGTATACCCTCCTGTGATTGATGATTTGTTCGACAACATGGGTGCGTAGATGTTTTCCAAGATTGACCGCGATCGCTATCATCAAAGTAGTCGAGAGGCGGATGTCCCTAGGATCGCATTCCGACCCAGACGCATTATGAGTTCGTGGTCATGTCTTGGGTTGACCAATGCTCCGGCGTATTCATGGATTTGACGAACCGAGTGTTCAAACCATTTTTGGACACGCTTGTGATAGTGTTCATCGATGATATCTTGGTTTATTCTCGCCAGAGCGAGCACGCGAGCATTTGGCGATCAGGCCGGCGCTTCTCCAGATCAGTAGCAGTACGCCAAGTTTTCCAAATGTGAGTTTTGCCGACTTCGCGGGCGCTGGGCATATTGCTCGGCCGACGGTATTCGAGGATACGCCAAGATCGAGGCGTCAGACTTGGTTTAGACCTACTACTCCGGCTGCAGGTTCGCAGCTGGGCCTCGCAGATATTATCGATTCGTCAGGAGAAGTTTGCTTTATCTTCGCACCATTGATCAGCCGACTCGTGGCGCATTTCCAGCGGATCGATGTCAGGAGCGTGGTTTCCGGGCCGAAGAGAGATTGACGACCGCCTCGCTTCTTACTTCTTCCGTAGGTCCAGACGGATATGTCGTGGTATCAGGACGCCGCATCGGGTTGGGATGTGTTGACGCAGATGGCAGGTCGTGAGCATACGCATCCCGACACCGAAGAAACACGCAGGAACTACCTCACCCATGATTCGGAGTCGCACCGTGATTCACGCCAAGATCCGAGGCACTATTTGTACGGGTTCACGTGGATATTTATACTGCACTCACAAGAGCCTCCAAAGATATCTTCACTGCAGGAGTCGAACTTACGATGCAGACGGTGGTTAGAGTTGCTTAAGGATTACGATGTTGATATCCTATACCACCCGGGAAGGCCAACGCTGCGGGCGTACGCCTAGTCGTAGTCACGGGAGCCTATCGACGCGCAGCAGAGATGAGGACATGGTTCGTGATTTGCATCGCCAAGCGAGCCTCGTGTCCGCTTGATTGATTCCGATAGCAATGGGTTAGAGTTCGCAGGTTGCCGAGTCTTCCATCGCCGAGAGGCGAAGAGGCAACAGCTCGAGGATCCAGCCTTTGATTCGATATCGCGATACGCCTCTTCGCGAGGCAAGCGGTCCTTGAGGTAGACCACGGGTGCTAAGGCTCGAGGGCGCATCGCGGTGTTCCGGATGTTTCCAGACTTCGCAGCAGTTCTGGGGAAGCACACAGCGCTGCTACATTTCTATCCATCCGGTCGACCAAGATGTACCACGACCTTAGATCCGTGTATCAGCGGACGGCTCAAGAGGACGCTGCAGAGTTCGTAGCCGCCCGTGGTTGCCGCAGCGAAGCAGAGCACCGCAGGCCCGTGGTTTGTTGCAGCGACAGAGATCCCGACCGAAGTGGAGGTAATCAACATGACTTCATCACAGATTACCTCGCACTGCAGGAGACATGATTCTATACGGGTTATCGCGACAGTCGACTAAATCAGCCCACTTTCTTCCCGTCAGACGACTTTTTCTACCGAGGATTATGCGCCGACTTTACATCCGAGAGATCGCCGATCGCATGGAGTCCCTACTGATCATATCGCATGCAGGAGCCCGCTTACGCTAACTTGAGGTCCTTCCGCAGGGTTTAGTGGACGCAGTGAGCCCGAGTAATCGCATTTCATCCACGCATGCACTGACAGCAGAGCGCATCATCCGCACTCTCGAGGATATGCCGCGAGCCCGTGTTATTGACTTTAGTGGTAGTGGGAGGATCATTTGCCTCTAGTTGAGTTCGCATATAATAATAGCTACCACTCCAAAGATTCGATGGCGCCTTATGAGGCCTTGTATGAGGAAGTGCAGATCGCCTATAGGTTGGTTCGATGTGGGCGAGGCGTGGCAACATGGGACCAGATTTGGTACAAAGCAGTGCGGATAAGGTGAAGCTTATCCGAGAGCGGCTATCGACACCGTAGTCGCATGTAAGTCGATGCAGATCATCGCCGCCGGCATCTTGAGTTCGAGGTTCATGATTGGGTTTTCCTAGCGCGCCACCCATGGCGGTGTGATGAGATTCGGAAGAAGGGAAGCTCACCCAAGGTACATCGGGTCGCTTCAGATTGTCCGCAGGTAGGCAAGGTTGCTCACGAGTTGGATCCGCCGTCCGATCCGAGGCAGCATCCGGTGTTTCACGATCTACGCCGAGGAGATGTATCGGATCCATCTGTGGTGCACCCGATTGACGATGTCCAGTGATCGAGGGGTTATCGATGAGGAGATTCCCATAGCGATAGTCGATCGTCGTTAGCGCTCGCGACAAGGACGTGGCTTCCACAAAGTCTCGCGCGAACGAGCTCGAGGAGGAGATGACGGAAGCCGGCGAGGACACGAGGCGTAGTATCCTCACCTATTCCCACACCTCCGTAATTCACTTTCCTACTTGTAAATTTTCGTTATCGCTTATGCCCAAGTGTTGTTTTGTGGCCGCGTGTGGCATTTGCAAACCGCTTAAGTTATGAAGAATCTTATCATTAATCGTTGAGAAGGAACATTCGGACGAATGTTTCGGGCGAGGGGAGAATGTAATACCGTATTTGCAGTATGTACGTGGAATACGCATAAAAGTTTGGCCTTAGTTAGCCTCGACGCTTTTGTACACAACTCGCTAAAAGAATCGCTTTCCGACTAAACGCTTCCACGCCTTTCGAGAGTAAATTCGGCTATGCCATTTCTTATTTTTGCGGATTTTTCCGAGAGACGAAACATTTTGGACCAACGGGAGGTGATACGTGTCACCTCACATCGAAGCAAGTGGGGTGGCTTTGGACGATCAAGGCCCAAAGAGGGTGTTGCCTCGCCGATCGGGTCCTTGTTTAGGCCTTGTTTTGTGCCATGTTTTGTGGAGTGTTTTTGCGAGTGTTTTGTGGAGTAGGAGTTAGGTGCACTTGGCTTGATCTCGCCTTACACTTGCCTTGCACTTGTCTTCATCTTGGCCATTGGTTGGCCAAGGCTTGAGCTATAAATACCCCTTAGAGATGAAGAGTTATTCATCCACAAAGTTATCTTCCAAGTCTAAAAATCCTCTCCTCTCCCTTAAGCTTTTCGGCCCAAACACCTCTTCCTCCCCTCAGGTAGTATGGCCGAGAGCCTACCCCTAGCCTAGCCGAAATCTACCCTCCCTTGGTAGAAAAGTTACCTTCTTGTATCGTTATAATGCCCAAAATACCCTAGCCCAAATACCTTAGTACTTAGTAGAAGTTGTGAAGAACTTCTGTGGTTCTCTGAGCATACAACTTAGAGCAAAACCTTGCTCAGCGCGACTTTTCTAGGATATTATCGGGCTTACCGAGGTAACTAATCCTAAACCTCTTTTGAATTAGAGAATACTTCATCGTTGTAGTATTAGAATAAGTATTAGATACTTAGAAGAATATCACGTAATAATATCAATCAGACTCACATAGGACTGCTTTCACAAGAGACTTACATAGCTCACCCTAGGGTTGTGCTCGCCCGACTTTCCGTAGAATTATGAACCCCTGCTTAGAATGACCTTCAGAGTAGTCTTTAATAGATATTCGTGACTATTATAGGTCGACTCTCGCGCGACATATCCAACTCGCGGTGGTTTTCACGAGAAGGTATGTGATTCTTCCTAAAGCATGATATTTTACGGTATAACTACGGCAATGTCTTTGACTTAAGCTGAATAATACTTACAGAATGCCTCACGCTTAAGCTCGAATAATACTTACTGAATGCCTCACGGCTTAAGCCTGAATAATAAAGAATCAAAACATTTCAAAAGACTACCGACTCATATTAATGTAAGAGAACTAATTGGTTTTTAAAATGAAGCTTAGGAGTTATACTAGCTTTACGGGAAGTTAAGTATAACCACTTAAGATTGATAAAAGAAACAAGTTTGCCTATGTGTTTATAATGCACTCATATTGTGAAAAGAATAATAAGATGGTTTGATAAGTAGACATGATATGATGCTATGTGTGTTAGTATCTTGTAACGTTTGTATAGGTGAGTATCCTTGTTGTGCTTATGTTGTTTAAAGATAAGTTGTTATACTATCACTCACCTCTTGAGATGATACCGGGGGTTAAGCTGCCCTCCGATGCGGGGTAGACTCAGGCGGTCTGGGACCATGATTCGAGAATACCTCATGCGGGTCCGGGGCCTGCGCGAGCTACGAGTTCCGTGTTAGTATGCGGGGTTATGCCTCACGCGGTCCGGCAGTGGCCATGCGACAATGAGTCCGTGCGACGCCGAGGAGTAGCACCTCGATGCGGGGTTATACCTCATGCGGGCCCATGTGAGTGGCCTATGCGGACTCGAGTCCAGATTAGGCTTGCATCGATGATGGGGCGAGTGGCCTCGCTTTCGATCATTCGCAGCCTGCACAAGACTCATTACGCTTACCTATTGTTGCTCTTGTTTGTGATGTGCACTATGCGCGTTTCTTGGTTGTTTCATACATATTTGTAAACCGGTTTTAAAAATGATATGTTTTCATTTAAGTACTTTACGCTGCATACTTAGTACACGTTGTAATCGACCTCCGGGGCTGCGCTCATGCCGCAGGTAAGGGCAAGCAGGTGCTAGATCCGCATCCTTAGGATCTCTACGTTGGTGTCGGGAGCTCCATCTCTTCCGGAGGCTCTACTTTTGGTATGATCTCCATGTTGTAGATAGTTTTGTACAGTCAGGGTATGGCGGGGCCCTGTCCCGCCATAGTTGTAGATTTCCTTAGAGGTCCTGTAGTCATGTTATGCGATTCGGATGTAAATCGCAAAACCATGATTTTATATATAGACGAAAAGCGATGTTTTCTCACATAAACTGTGTCTTATTTTATAAAATGTTTCATGTCTTGCTTTATATTTCCGCTGATTACTGATGTATTACTACTTGGGTGCCTATGAGCACCATCCACGCCCCTAACGGGTCGTGATGCAGTTCATGCCGCAGGAGGCAAGCAGTGCTAGATCCGCATCTCAGGATCTTGCGTTGGTGTCGGAGCTCCATCTTCTCCGAGGCTCGACTTTGGTATGATTTCCGTTGTAGATAGTTTTATGCGATCGGTATGGCGGCCCCGTCCGCCATAGTTGTTTACTTCCCAGGTCGTAGTCCTATTGTACAGTTGGGATGTAAACCGCGGATTTTGATATATATATGCCGAAAGCGCCTTTTTCGTATAAAATGTGTCTCTTTTACAATTGTTTCATGTATTATGTTTTTATATTCCGCTGATTTTCTCGATGTATGCTCGGGTGCGGGTAAGGCACGATCCCCGGGCGGTCGTGACAAGTACAATGTACCAAATATGTGGAACCGAAAGTATTAGAATGAAATCATAAGTCTATAATAAAACTGAGATGTATGATAACTCAATTAACAAAGATCGTGCCTTACTAACAATGAGAGTAATAAAGTATACTTACAACATAAAAATAGGAAGCTCAAAGCAGACCACCCGCCCGCAGATCATTAAGCAATCCTACTCGACTATTTCACGCGTAGGTCGTGTGGACCCGCATGAGGTATTCCTCGCACGGGACTATTTCACCGCATAGGTCGTGGTAGACCGCATTAGGTATTCCTCGGTGTATCGCACGCATGGGACTATTTCACCCGCGATAAGCCTTACGACTCGCATGGTTAGGTATTACTGCGATCGCGGGTAGCAAATCCATGGAATATGCAATGCTACAAACCCGGAATGACCTAATGAATAAATATACTACTAGCACAAACCGCCTATCACACATAACATAAGCACTACCGCTTATCATACATAACATAAGCCGGCCGCTTATCATACCATATATAAGCAAGTTAAGAAATCCCCTAACTTCTTATTATTCTTGTTCATATACACTCTCATTTTAGTTTACTTAAGGCACTAACATGTCTTTTATAAAAATTCGGGAATTTAACACAAGTACTACATACTTCCACTCTTTTAAAAATGACTTTTTTTCGTATAAAACTTCCAAGATACTAATAACCGTAGTATCAAGTCACAATTTCTTTTCAAAACAAGTCACAATACTTTTAGAAATAAAATTAGGCTTCTAAATCAAGTGACTTCTTCTCTCATAAAAACCTTAGGCAATAGATGCCTTTAAATCAATTTGCCTTTCGTTATTTCAAGTCATTTAACATACTTAAATTACTTAGAGTAAACCACTCTTTTTAACTTTCCATAAAGCTATTATAACCAACTTACCATAAAGCCGTTATACTAACTTTATACTTTAGAAACTTACATACTTCTTTAAAACCAAGAGACTTAAACTTTCCAACAAAGCAAGTATCGAAAATGCTTTCAACATACTTAAAGTCTCTTAACTTTTGAAAACCAAGATATCCTTAATATTTAAACAAGTGAGTTAATTTCCTAACTCAACCAATTTGGACATTCTTAAAATAAGCCAAGGATATCAAATGGACTAGATTCGTCAAAAACTCGTACGTCTACCGTACTATACATTTACAATTATTCATGCTCAAGAGATAAGAAAGTTCCACATACCTCTTCGGTTTAATCCACTTGCTAAGTCCAATACGCCGTACGTAGTATGTCAACCTATAATGACCATAGTACATCTATTAACTTCTTACTTCAAACGTAGAATATTCCAAGTGCAAAGTCACTAAATTCTACGGAAAATCGGACAGCACTTCCTTTGTTTCTACATACTTTGCCACCTTTTTCAAGGCCGAATTCAATAACCAAACACGCCACATTTAAGGCTCAACAAAGTAGTTAACAATAGGGGATTACACGCTTAATCAAGACGTGTAAAATTCCGCCCCACAATTGACATTAAACTAGTCCAAAAATACAATGTCCATTCGGCAATTAGGGACAACAATACCAATTCTTTTCCAATTTCTATTCAATCCAAGTTGTTTAGTATAACATGTTATCAAGCCACAATTGAGTATAACTACTACAATCTTCAAGTAGGTAATATGCGACGATTCTAATTAACGACCAAAATGTAATTCAATTTCAAATGCCTCAACATGTCATTTTCGAATTTGAGCTTCTAAACTTCCATAACATTTATCAATCTTCATAACACATATCACATGATCACTTATAACTTATCATAACATGAAATCTTCAATTACAAAAGTAAGATGAAGGTTATACCTCATTTAGCCCAAATATGATCCAAGATCACAAGTCGATCCTTAGCAACTTTAGCTCCTCTTTTCGACGTTCCAATCCACTCCAAGCAACCCTTAGAAGCTTATGAAGAACTTATCTTCAAGTTCCAACTTCAAAGTTGAAGAACTCCTTAACTTTCCGCCTTGCGACTAATACGAAAATGCCATTTTTCCGGAATCTTTCTATAGAGATACCCTTACAATACACTTAGGAACCTTGGTTTAAAGTATGGGGATTATTGGACAAAAATTGAAAAATCTTCTCTTGGAAACCTAGCATTGCCGAGAGCACACTTTGTGTGTCTTCAAATTTTCTTGAAAATTTTCTAAGTGTATAAGCTTGTCTTGCAACTAGTAGACATATATAACACTAGGAAGGATTAGCACACATGTGGGGCTTAGATGAGTTTCACATGGATCAAGCCCAAGTGGCACTTTGACAAGTCAACAATGTCAAGCTCCTTGTCTTTGCAAGACTTGGTCATTTAAATTATGGTCAAATGACCATTTTAACCATGCCATTTTCGTCCAAGACCACTAAGGGCGGTGACACGTGTCTCCCTCCCATTCGTCGCAATATTTCGTTTTCCGACAATTTCATAATTCCGATAAATTTTTACTCGTCTCAAATCTTAATATTTTTGGGTTCTTACCTTCGTTCTTATAAACATATCCTGAATTTCCGGGGTGTAACACCATGCCTTTACACAAACCAAGACAATACCATGCCTTCTTGTTACATAAACCAAGAGAAATCCTTATTTAAGCAAGCCAAAGTACTTATCAAGGCACACATAGAATAATTCTCATTTAAACAAGCCAAAGTATTATCAAGGCACACATAGAATAATTCTCATTTAAACAAGCCAAAGTACTATCAAGGCACAAATGGAAAAATTCTCATTTAAACATGCCAAAGTACTTGTCACGACCTGCCCGGCCTGGATCGTGCCTTACCGGGCACCCTAGTGATACAACATCGTGTAATCGAACATAAAGACAATACATGAAACCAATGTAATAAGACGGTGAAATAAGAAGACAGGCTAACCAAAAACGGTTACCACGGTACATATAAATAACAATTTGAGCAGATTAATCCTTTTACAAACCTCTCTTACAATTTACGCCACAACAAGATTTACGGACCTCTACGAATGATATGATAACAACGACGACATGGCCGTCATACCTCGAATGTAAGCTTACAACAACAGGGACTATACCAAGATAAGCCTCGAGGAACGGAGCTTCCCAACGCTGAATCGTGATCCAAGAGCGAGGATCAACGATCGTGTACCTTTTACCGCGGCATGAACGCAAATTTCGAAGGACGAGGCATAACAAAAATTTAGTATGTGAAACTGAAAAATACTGTAAATGAAATCATAGTAGTCTATATAAAGCAGGAGACATGTATGATAACCAAACTACAGTTCACAATAAATAAGCAGTCATATCAAGTCAGGGACTCACGCCCTCAAAGTCATCACTCCAATATAGCAATGGGTCTCACGCCCACAACATCAATCATGCCCGTGGAATACCTTCCTCACCGCTAGCCTATGATAAATAAAGCACCAAGGAATACATGAACAGCAGTCCCACTGTGTCCAAATAAAAAGATGCGGGGTAAATACGAAGGCATAGCCGACTACTAACACCTACAAGATTAACAAGGTCATAAATCGTATCATGATATCTGTCTGACCGCCACATGATCAAAGCCGTCGCCGCTCGCAATATCAAATGCGCGTCTAGCCTGAACTCCCCGCACTCGCATAGGCCAATCTCATAGGCCCGCAGGTATAACCCGCATCGAGGGTAGCTACTCCGGCATCGCCCCGACTCGCAGTCCGCACGGCCACATGACCGCATGACCATAAAGGCCGCTAACACGGAACTCTCTCGTAGCTCGCGATAGGCCGGGACCCGCATGAGGTATCCTCGAATCACGGTCCTGCATCATCGAGTCTACCCCGCATCGGAGGGCTTAACCCGGAAACCCGGTGAGTGGTATAATACCAACATAACAGTTTAACGCTTAAAACAACATAAGCACAATCAAGGAAAACCCTTTACACAAACATCACGTATCACTAACACACGTAGCATCCTAATATGATTACTTATCAAATCAACACGAAGGTATTACAAGGCTATCACAAACCAATACAATCAAGTTATTCACACATAAGGTACTTTCTACTACGTGTCAACATGTTCGGTTTCTATCCCCAAAGTACTTCATACATTAACTTTTTAAAAGATACGTTACTCTCACAAAAGTCACACAATACCGTAGTATATGAAAATAGAGTGATTATCTTTTGAAGTGAATCAAAACACTTATCTTTGTAAAATCAAGTAACAACATTATTATCCAAACGCCCAAGTTTGCCTAATTTCAAATGTTCACGTTTCTTATTTTAGAAAGGTTTCAGTAGTTCATAGTCTTATTTATTTAAGAATATAATTCTCTCTTTTAAACTATCCGAGAAACATAAGCCTTATATGTGAGTAGGATATTCTTGTTTATAACAATCTTATTACATGAACATGATCTAGAAATATCATTTTGTCTCATCTTAGCTTCATGCGGATGGAAGTTTCTAATTTTTAATAATACTTAATCATTAAAACATTTCCTTTTATTAACTGCGATGATTTGTCGATACACATTCGATTTCGAATCAAAAACATTCTTAAGCCGTTATTACCTAACTTCCCATAAAGCTAGTATAACTCTTAAGTTTTCAAAACCAAGTATTACTTCTTCTTTCAAATGATTCAAAAATCTTTGAAATACTTCAAGTTCTTTATTAACACATAACAAGCTCATAGTTCAAATCGCTTACCTTTTAGAAACCACAAGTATTTTCTTACCAACATAAAGTCATATAACCAACTTCCCATAAAGCCGTTATAACACTTTATGTTTTAAACCAATCAAATACATTTAGCACACGCACGCCTACCGTACTACATAGTTCACACATATCATGCTAGAAGAGATAGGAAGAGGTTCACATACCTCGCGACGAGTATCGACTAATAGCAAAACGCCCAAGTACCTCAAGCCGCGGCTACTCCTGCCAAGTAGATCGCGCCACACGCAAAGACTTCAACCTATAAGGCCACAAGGCGCTTATTAACATCTAGATCTTATCGTAGAACATTCTACGTAAAATTCAAGACACTTCCCCGCAGAACAGCGTAAATCTCCTCCTCTATCGAGCCGCTACCAAGCCAACCATGTGGGGTTTGCACGCCTAACCTGGGCGTGTACGATTCTACTACACAAAAGCTACACAAGTCTCGTAATACAGATTCTATGTAATTCTGATTCGGTACTCTTCTTTCGAAAAGGTTTCTTATTATTCAGCTTAAGTCAAAAGACATCGCGATAACTACGCCCGATTCTATATATAGTATACTTCAACTATATAATCATACAACATGTAATTTCCAATTACAATAGAGGACAAGATATTTACCTCGATAAGCCCATAATTATCCGAGTTTAAATGTCGATCCCGAGCAAGGTTTAGCTCCTACTCAGTGCGCTCAGGCCGCTCCAAACAACCCTTAGAAGTTCTAACCCACTTCTACTTATTACTCCAACTAACCATGGAGATTTCCTTAGGGTTTCGGTTTTGTGACGGAAGGAAGTATAATAGTATTTCGGGCTTTTCAGATAAGTATAACCTTAGAATACTACAAGGTATACTGCTAAGGTAATTTGGGCATTATAACAATACTTTTGAGTATTTCTACCAAGAGGGGGTATTATATGAAAACAACTAGGCTAGGGGTACCCCACGGCTAGCACCCAAGGAGGGGGTGTATACCCTCTACCTACCACTCAGGGGAACTACCGCCAAGGGGAAGAGGGCTCTCGGCAAGACACTACACTAAGGGGAGGAAGAAGCTTTGAAGACTTAGAGATTTTTGGATGAAGAAGTTCATCAAAGGAGGGGTATTTATAGGTCTAGCAAAGGCCAACCAATGGCCAATCAAGCCAAGTGTGGTGCAAGTGTAGGGCAAGATCATGCCAAGTGCACCTTATCCATCTACCACAAAAATATCCTACCTACTACTTGACAAAAATGTCAAGCAATTCGTCCACTTGCGCCCCAAAGCCCACAATGAGAGGGTGCCAAGTGGCGCCCTCTTGTTGGTCCAAAATGTTTCGCCTCTCGGAAAAATCCGCAAAAATTAGAAATGACATAGCGGAAATTCCCTACGAAAGTCAGAAAACGTTTAGTCGAAAACGACTCTAAGGTGTTGTGAACAAAGTTAATTCGGCCAAGCCTAATTCTCAAGTTCAAATTTTCACGCACGCCCCACGTACATACTGGAAATACGGTATAACATTCTCCTCCTTAGAAACATTCGTCCCGAATGTTCCTTCTAAGTCTCAAAACAACGTGCGCCAGTATAGTCTTCACTACTATACTTACGAACAATCCTGCCACACCTGGCCACAGAAACATCCGCGCAAAAACCTCCATCCAAGTCCACGAGGAAACACCTCTAACATTACCACAAACACCTCTCTCCGGGGTCTAAAATATACTTCCTTCGCACCTTCTCCTTACAAAAGAAATGATCACATCTATGCTCGCCATACATGCTCGCTTCTTCCCGATACCACTTTTGTCACTTTGCCGCGAGGTTCTAGTGTCACTCCGGCGACCCAACAAATGGTACCGGACTACATGCGATCCCTGAGGCTGTCGTACACTCGAACTCTTACCACATTTCTGATACTGCTTCAGTCTCCAAAACTCGGGGTTACTATCTCTAACGTGGTCATCATTAACTGGGAACACTCTGGATGGATCTCCGATACTTTCCTGATCATAACAATACGAAAGACCGGACGTACTGCCTCCTAAGTCGGACGGCAAATGTTAACATATAGGCAATCTGGCCTATTTTTCACATGAACTCAAAAAGGGCCCAAAGTAACTCGGGCTAAGTTCCCTCTGTTTTCCAAAACTCATCACACCCAACCCGGGTGGTACCTTCAAGAAGACCGACCGTCAACCTGAACTCTAAGCGTCGTCGCCGATTATCCGCACGATTTCTCCGGTGCCGAACCTCTCCTAGACAAGCTTTACCACATCCACGGTCTACCGAACAAGCTGAACCAACTATCGAATCTTGCCAACATCGAACCAATCGGCCAAGAACCTACACTTCCGCCCCTACAAGGCCTCATAAGGCGACATTCGAAAACTGAAATGGTAGCTTAAACACTCCCTCCATAGGAGACAACAATCCCCACCACTACCTCTGAAATACACACACTGGCCCGAGGCGAACGCGGTCGAGACTCACGAGTTCTTAACCCCGCTTGGTAAAACTTCCAGAAACCAAAAACAGCCGTACCCTGGGCTCCACTGTCTGTCATAAGGTGAAGGTAGGCACCCCGTGCAGCCTTACAACTTTTCTGATAAAATCAACACTGCTGAGTAAACGGTCTTTGCTAGAAGACAAGACGGCTGACCTCCTCGGCCCGACCATCGGTCGAACGATCCACGACCGCGTTGGTTAACTAAACTCGGGCCTAATACCCTCGTGATCCTACCACAAGACGGGACCACCACAAACTGACCCCACCACCAAACATGCCGCGGGTTGACCCTCAAAGTGGCCTCAACCCGACCCGGCAACGCACTAGACGCTAGATCTCCGAAGGAAAACTCTCACTAATCACGTTACGAAAACCTAGCGGTCTTCTTAGCTCAACTACCCTCTTTCATGCCACACTACTCAGGGACTTATCCCGTAAACATAGCTCACGTGCACTATGCACTCCTATAAGGGTCAAACATAAACATACGTCTATACTCGAGATGGCCTTACCTCTAAGGTCTCTACGTATAAAACTCTAAGGCTCACACCTTCTCTATCCCCAAAATCTTACTCGGTTAACCCACCATGATTTCTAATCACAACTAACACACCGCCATCGTAACATAGCACTTGAGGTATACTCACCTTATCACACATACAGATCTCTAGAGGGTTAAGGATATATCTATATCTACTGCTTCACTCCCCTTAGTCGTTCTAATCAAACATGCCCCGTAGGGCGCATAGCTAAGGAAGATGACAACTACCCACCGATCCTGAAGGCTAAGTCCTCCCGCAAGGACACTCTTTCGACATCAGACCCTGACGGTCATAGGTACAACAAGTACCAACTAAAAGACGACATTCCCTGAGATGACGCCTGCCACACTGTGAACACTGAGAAAAACTGAATCCAGATGGCTGGAACCTTCGTGTGACTGTGAACCGGAAGCTCTGGAGCTCTGACCAACTCCTGCATACCCCGAACGTCCTGAACCCTGTGGAGGACCTTTCTGCACTGGTGGATGCGCATAATCTAATCCGCTGGTGAGGTGACTCGCCTCGAAAGTTACCAAAGGACCTTGCTGCTCGCCCTCTTCGTCGCCGTTAACCCGTCGATCTCTACGTTTCTCGGCCTGCTGCGCATAAGCCCGTACACAGGCCATGCTCAAGCCTAACTGAAGAACTTACTTTTGCACAACCTTCTCGTTGATATTCATCAAGACTCGCGCACATCGGTATACTCTGCGGTAGTCAAATCTGGTCGCCTCCTTGAAATCTATATTCTCTGTTCGATCGTGGCCGCGAAGGTTCAAATATCATGGCGCGGTAAGCTGCTGCCGCCGTGCTAATCTCTTTGGGCTAGTGACGCCGCAAAACTCCCGAATGAAGCACCACCCGGTGATGATTGGGCACGTGCTCACGTAACCCTCAGTACTTGCTCGCGACTCCCATTGCCTTGCCATCTCTGGCGGGTTGCCTACGCGGAGGCATAGCGGTAAGGAAAGAAATCGTTAGAGGTCCAACTTACAACACAGCTCTAAGGCACGATCTCGAGTGAGAAGAAATAGAAACCAATCCTAAATATCCTATAGCCTCACGATTATTGGTGTGGTGCACAACACGCGATAATCAAGACTCTTGGATACGATGCAGCAGACACTTTCCGAGGATTAATCGCTGCGATACCACTTTTGTCACGACCCGTTCGGGGCGTGGATCGTGCCTTACCGGGCACCCTAGTGATACAACATCGAGTAATCAGCGGAACATAAAGACAATACATGAAACCAATGTAATAAGACGGTGAAATAAGAAGACAAAGCTAACCAAAAGCGGTTACGTCGGACATATAAATAACAATTTGAACAGATTAATCCTTTTTACAAACCTCTTACAATTTACGCCACAAGATTACTATGGACTTACGAATGATATGACAACAACGACGGGACATGGCCGTCATACCCCGAATGTAGCACTACAACAACGGGGACTATACGAATAAGCCTCGGAGGAACGGAGCTTCCCAAACGCCGAATGATCCTAAGAGCGAGGATCGGCGACCGTGTACCTTTACTGCGGCATGAACGCGGCCCCGAAGGAGGTCAAGATAACAGTGCAGTATGTGGCGAAAAATCGTAAATGAAATCATAGTAGTCTATATAAAGCGGGAGACATGTATGATAACCAAACTACGATTCACAATAAATAGCGATCATATCGTCGTGGACTCACGCCTCAAAGTCATCACTCAATATAGCAATGGGTCTCGCCCAACATCAATCATGCGTGGAATACCTTCCTCACTTGGCGATCTATGATATATAAAGCACCAAGGAATACACACGTGAACAGCGAGTCCGCTGTGTCCAAATAAACGATGCGGGGTAAATGCGAAGGCATAGCCGACTACTAACACCTACGGTACTAACAAGGTCATAAATCGTATCATGATATCTGTCAGGCCGTCACATGATCAAAGCTGGTCGCCGCTCGATATCAAATGTGCGCGTCTAGCCCCGAACTCCGCGACTCGCATAGGCCAATCTCATAGGCCCGCATGAGGTATAACCCGCATCGAGGGTAGCTACTCCGGCGATCGCCCCGGACTCGCGATCGCATGGCCACATAGATCGCATGACCATAAAGGCCGCGACACTAACCGGAACTCTCGTAGCTCGCGATAGGCCCCGGGACCCGCATGAGGTATCCTCGAATCATGGTCCTGCATCGCCGAAGTCTACCCGCGTCGGAGGCGACTTAACCCCGAAACACGGTGAGTGGTATAATACCAACATAACGCTTTAACGTTTAAACAACATAAGCACAATCAAGGAAAACCCCTTTACACAAACCTCACAGACTACTAACACACGTAGCATCCTAATATGATTACTTATCAAATCAACACGAAGGTATTACAAGGCTATCACACACCAATACAATCAAGTTATTCACACATAAGGTACTTTCTACTATGTGTCAACATGTTCGGTTTCTATCCCCAAAGTACTTCATACATTAACTTTTTAAAAGATACGTTACTCTCACAAAAGTCACACAATACGTAGTATATGAAAATAGAGTGATTATCTTTTGAAGTGAATCAAAACACTTATCTTTGTAAAATCAACAACATTATTATCCAAACGCCCAAGTTTGCCTAATTTCAAATGTTCACGTTTCTTATTTTAGAAAGGTTTAAAGTTCATAGTCTTATTCATTTAAGAATATAATTCTCTCTTTTAAACTATCCGAGAAACATAAGCCTTATATGTGAGTAGGATATTCTTGTTTATAACAATCTTATTACGACCATGATCTAGGAAATATCATTTTGTCTCATCTTAGCTTCTACATGCAGATGGAAGTTTCTCTGCTTTAATAATACTTAATCATTAAAACATTTCCTTTTATTAACGCCGCAGTGATTTGTCGATACACATTCCGATTTCGAATCAAGAAAACATTCTTAAGCCGTTATTACCTAACTTCCCATAAAGCTAGTATAACTCTTAAGTTTTCAAAACCAAGTATTACTTCTTCTTTCAAATGATTCAAAAATCTTTTGAAATACTTCAAGTTCTTTATTAACACATAACAAGCTACCATAGTTCAAATCAGTTACCTTTTAAAAACCACAAGTATTTTCTTACCAACATAAAGCTGTTATAACCAACTTCCCATAAAGCCGTTATAACACTTTATGTTTTAAACCAATCAAATACATTTAGCACATGTACGTCTACCGTACTACATAGTTCACACATATCATGCTAGAAGAGATAGGAAGAGGTTCACATACCTCGCGACGAGTATCGACTAATAGCAAAACGCTCCAAGTACCTCAAGCCGTCGGCTACTCCTTAAGCCAAGTAGATCGCGCCACACGCAGTACTTCAACCTATAAGGCCACAAGGCGCTTATTAACATCTAGATCTTATCGTAGAACATTCTACAGAAAATTCGGCAGCACCTCCCCCCCCCCGCAACAGCGTAAATCTCCTCCTCTATCGAGGCCGGCTACCAAGCCAACCAGGGGGGGGGGGTTTGCACGTCTAACCGGACGTGTACGATTCTACTACACAGCAAAGCTACACAAGTCTACTGTAATACAGTCCTATGTAATTACAGTTCAGTACTCTTCTTTCGAAAAGGTTTCTTATTATTCAGGCTTAAGTCAAAAGACATTGCCGATAACTACGTTCAGTTCTATATATAGTATACTTCAACTATATAATCATACAACATGTAATTTCCAATTACAATAGAGGGACAAGATATTTACCTCGATAAGCCCATAATTATCCGAGTTTAAATGTCGATCCTGAGCAAGGTTTAGCTCCTACTCCGTGCGCTCCGACCCGCTCCAAACAACCCTTAGAAGTTCTAACCCACTTCTACTTATTACTCCAACTAACCATGGAGATTTCCTTAGGGTTTCGGTTTTGTGACGGAAGGGAAGTATAATAGTATTTCTGGGCTTTTCGTATAAGTATAACCTTAGAATACTACAAGGTATACGGCTAAGGTAATTTGGGCATTATAACAATACTTTTGAGAGTATTTCTACCAAGAGGGGGGGTATTATACGAAAACAACTAGGCTAGGGGGGGTACCCCACGGCTAGCACCCCAAGGAGGGGGGGTGTATACCCCTCGGCCTACCCCACTAGGGGGGGAACTCTCGGCCAAGGGGGGGGAAGAGGGGCTCTCGGCCAAGACACTACACTAAGGGGGGAGGAAGAAGCTTTCAAGACTTAGAGATTTTTGGATGAAGAAGTTCATCAAAGGGGAGGGGTATTTATAGGTCTAGCAAAGGCCAACCAATGGCCAAGATCAAGCCAAGTGTGGTGCAAGTGTAGGGCCAAGATCATGCCAAGTGCACCTTATCCATCTACCACAAAAATATCCTACCTACTACTTGACAAAAATGTCAAGCAATTCGTCCAACTTGCCGCCCCAAAGCCCACCAATGAGAGGGTGCCAAGTGGCGCCCTCTTGTTGGTCCAAAATGTTTCGTCTCTCGGAAAAATCCGCAAAAATTAAAAATGACATAGCCGGAAATTCCCCTACGAAAGCTGTGAAACGCGTTTCAAAAAAACGACTCTAACCGGGTGTTGTGAACAAAGTTAATTCGGCCAAGCCTAATTCTCAAGTTCAAATTTTCTACGCACGCCCCACGTACATACTGAAATACGGGTATAACGATTACGTGACGTACATTCTTTTCAAAAGACTCCTTTTTATGTAAAACCCCAAGATACTAACACCCGTAGTATCAAGGCATGTCTATTTTTCAAAGTAAGTTACTACACTTTTAGAAAACTCATTTCAAAGCTTGAAACCAAGTAACTTCAAATTTTCACAATCTAGGCAACTTATGCCCATTAATCAAAATAGACAACTTTCTTAACCTTCCATAAAGCCGTTATAACCAACTTCCCATAAAGCCGTTATAACCCTTTATGGTTTTAGACATATTCATTCTTTTTATAACCAAGAGACTTATACTTTTAAAACCAAGTATCACATACTTACAAATCAAGTTTCTTAACTTTCAAAATACTTCATGTCTCTTAATCTTTAGAAATCAAGTTTCTTCTACTTTTAAACCTCAAGTAACTCACACCTTTAAAACAAGTTACTTCTCTTAAATCATGTCATTTCTCCTCTTTTAAAACAATTAAGTAAATCACTCCTTTGACTCCCCTAAAGTCATTATAACGACCTTTAGGTTTTGGAACTAAGACACTAGCCAAAATATTTGGAAACCACTTCCTTTTCAAGACTCTATGTACTTTAAGTAAAATACTTTCACTTTTAAGAATCCAAACTTCACTAAGGAAATGGATTATAACAACTTACAATTTAAACATCAAAGTGCAATCAAGGAAGTATATAGAACAAATTCTATATTAGGCAATCCAAGTACAACCAAGGAATGGATCATTTAAGGAGTAGGACTTACTTTCTTTATCTTAAGGAATCATGCTAGAAGAAGAGGAGATGGTTCACATACCTTTTCGGCTTATTCCACAAGCTAAGTCGAATACGCCACATGTAGAATTGTCAACCTATAATGGCCACAACATGACTATCAATTTCTAGCTTCTAACGTAGAATAATACTAAGTATACGGTCTCTTATTCTACGGAAAATCGGGCTGCACTTCCTTTGTTTCTACATATTTTGCCACATTTTTCAAGGCCGAATTCAATTACCAAACATGCCACATTTAAGGCTCAACATACCAACCAATCAAAGGGGATTACACGCCTTACAATACGTGTAAAATTCCGCCCCACAATTCATACCAAGTAGTTTAATAACCAAGCCATTCTCGGCCAACATATACAACAACACTAAGTCCTTTCCAATTCTTTTTCAATCCAAGTTCTTAGGTCTAACATGTTATATAGTCATGTGACGACTTAAACTAATAATCAACTTGAATTGTAATCTTAAGGCTAAACATGCTAGTTTTCGGATTGGGGTTCCAATAGTCAATACACTTATCAAACTTCATACTAAATACCTCATGTTTGCTAATATCGGTTTTTTAGTTATGGGCCTAGAAAAAGAAAAATTGGGATAGGATTCTATAGGATCTCCCCCCTTCAAAATCGGACGTGAAAGTTTCCCTCCATAGCTACAACAATAAGTAAACTTTAATTGCTAAAACGACAAGATTTATACCTTTACAAGCCCTTAAAAATTTCAAGATTCAAAGTCTCTCCTTAGCAATTCTTAGCTCCTTTCCTTTACGCTCCAATCCACTATTTGAAGCCTTTAGAAGCTCACAACCAACTTCTCTTCCATTTCCAATCAAAACCTATGAAAATGCCTTAGGTTTTCGCCTTGCGACTAACGTGAAAACGCCGTTTTTCCAAAATCTTTCTATTGAGATATCCTTACAATACCCTTAGGGACCTTGGGTTAAAGTCTTGTGAATAAAGAACCACAAACTCAAATTTTTTTGTGTGGAAAAGTGACATTGCCGAGAGCTATCTATGAAGAACAACAATGTGTGAAATAATTCTAAGTGTTGAAGAGATAGTCTTGCACTAGTGTGGTATATATAACACAATTAAGGGTCAAGATTATAACAAATGTGTGGCTTGGATGAAGTACACTTGGATAACTACACAAGTGGCAAGTTGACTTGGTCAATATTATCAAGCTAGCAAGACTTATTCATCTTCAATGGTCAATGACCATTTTACCCTTGTAATTTTCGTCCAAGACCATGTGGAGGAGGTTCCACGTGTCGCCCTCTCATTCGTCCATAAAATTTTGTAACCCTCGTGGCCCCACAAAACGTAAAATTCCTCGGGTGGGCCCCACGTGACCAAATTCATAAAAATAAATTTCCATAATGTTAATAAGTTCCATATTCTTCAAATAATGAATTTTGAGAATCCAATTCTCATCAACGAACATTTTTCCTTTCCGACGTTCGAAAGATTTTCCGTCGGAAAAAAACAATTCTTCCTTTCGTACCAATTTCCAAGTCTTGATTCCTTACGTAAATTCTCTTATACATGTCCTGGACTTACGGGGTGTAACAATGTAATACCGTGAATTGAGGTTGAACACCTGATTATAAGCTCCATGGTAGAGAGAGAATAATAGAATTGCTACTTGACGAGATCAAGGAAACCTCCCCCCCTCCTAAATTGTGATTGGCATGAAGTCTTAGCCATGAGGCAAGCAAAGGAATCAAATCTAAGTATGGTGACCAAGTTTGGTTGCAACAGAGAAAGGGGAACAGGAACCATAATCGAGATTAAGGATGCCCGAATATTCCGCAGATATGAGGAAGGCTTCCAGTTACTAGAAGATAAGTTGACGCGACTACTGATTCTAATCCTCACGAGAGACTAGAGGTTAGGTTATTATTATAACATGTTGGGTGTTGGGCTAGTTTGTGTGTCGATGCAACACGATAAGGTTAGATCCTATGTTTTCCCGGGGGTTAGGGAATCATGAAAGGAATTACGCTACTCACGATTTAGAGTCAGCGGCAGTTAATCGTATCTTGAAGATTTAGAGGCATCCCTTATATAGACTTCATGTGGATATTTGTGCAGACCACAAGAGCCTCCGGTATATCTTCTGACAGAGGCAGCTTAATTTGCGACAGAGACGGTGCTTAGATTTACTCAAGGATTGTGTTATTGATATCCTACACCACCCGGGGAAAGCCGAGATGGTTACAGATGCTCTTAGTCGTAGATCTATGGGTAGCCTGTCAGATGGGCAGCCAGATAGACAGGACGTGGTCCGTGAGATTCATCAGCTACCGAGCCGAGGGGTTCGATTATTGGTTTCCAAGGTTAATGAAGTTTAGATCCGAGAGGTTGCCGAGTTTTTCGTCGTTGAGGAGGTAAAGAGGCGATAGTATGAGGATCCAGTTATGATACGGTATCGAGATACGACTCTCCGAGAAGAGAAGATCCTGTTTGGGAGGCAACCCAACACTTTAGAAATTTTGTTAATTTTTCTCTTGAACAGACTCACAATCTTGTAATCCCAGGCAGATCATGGACTAGAAGCAGAAGGGTAAAGAAAATGGAGCTGCAGAAAAAATGGCGCCAGGTAGCAGTGCCGCGGCGCCGAAAGACCAGAGAACCTGCAGAAGTTTGGGCACCACGGCGCCAAAATACAGGGCCGCGACGCCTATCTGAAATTGTCTGTCATGCCAATGCCACCGCCACCATTTTAAACCGTAAAGTCTGTAAGTCGTCCCGTATTTTTATTTTGAGTCTTGTACACATTAGGGACAATATGTGATTTATGTTGGGGGGGGGGGTTCTTAGTTTATTTTGGTTGTCTATTTTGTGTCTTTTGTGTCTATTTGATTATTTTTTATGTTTTATATGAGTCAATTTTTTTTTTACGATCATGCATGTTGTAGTTACTTGAAACGCCTAATGAAGTATGTTACACCCCGTAGTTCCAAGGTATGTATGTGAGGACGGACGTACGAGAATACGACATTAAAATTGGAAAGGAAGAAAGATGTGATTTTTCGACGGAAAAGTTTCCGGATTTTGTGAAGGAAAAAGGTTCGTTAATGTGAATTGAATTCCCAGATTTGGTATTCGTACTTCCTGGAATATTAGAGAATTATGGAATTTTATTTCCGGAGTTGGTCACGTGGGGCCCACGGGAGAAATTTACGGTTTTGTGGGGCCCACTTTGTTTTAGAGATTTTTGGCATTACAGATATTTTCGGGAGATGAAATATTTTGGACGAGTAGAGGCGACACGTGTCACCCCCAGGTGGCTTATTGCGATTTGGCAATAGTGGCTTGTGGCGATTGTTAGTGTGGCTAGCCATTTGTCTTGCTTAGACAAGTGGCTAGCCACTTGTCTTCTTAGACAAGTGGCTTGTGGCACACACATGTCCCAAGATCTCACCACACTTGCTATGATCTTGACCTTTGATTTCTCTATAAATACCGCGTGTGCAAGACTTAATTTCATCCACACTTGAGATAGTTTCCAAGGCAAAAATATACCCCCTCCCTTGAGTTGCTTTCGTCCACCCCCCCACTTTATGTAGAAAATACTTCATGTGTTGTTGTATTATCCCAAATACCTTAGCCTAGTATCCCTAGTAGTATTCTAAAATAATCCCAACATAAGAGCCCGGAAATACTACTTTATTCCAATAGTCTCAAATGAAACCCTAGAAAAAATTTCATAGCTTGGATGAAGTGTTAAGAGAAGTTGTTTAGAAACTTCTAAGGGTTGCTTGGAGCGGGTTGGAGCGTGAGGAATTGGAGCTAAACGTTGCTCAGGATCGACTTATAAATCTTGGATAATTTTGGGCTTATCGAGGTAATGATCTATGTCCTTCTATTGTAATTGGATATTACATATGGTAGTAGTTTATAATTGAGTATAAGATATATTGGAAGGATGTTTATAAAGAATTGAACTGTATTTACATTGGACTGTATTTACAGTAGACTTGTAGTATTATTGTGGGGCAGTGTTGTACACGTCCGGTTAGACGTGTAACCCCCTTGGAGTTGTTGGCTTGGTAGCGGGCCTTGATAGAGGAGGAGATTTATGTGGTTGCGTGGGGGGCGGGGGAGGTGCTGCCGAATTTTCCGTAGAATAAGGAACCTTGTACTTTGAAATGTGCTACAAGGAGTTCGAGAAGTTGATAGACGTTTTGTGGCCTTATAGGTTGAAATACTGCGAGTAGCGTATTCTACTTGAAGGGTGGAAAAGGCTAGCAGGGTTATAATACTTTGGAGCATTTTGCTATTTGTCGATAATCGTCGCGAGGTATGTGAACCTCTTCCTATCTTTTCTAGCATGATTGTTGTGAACTATGTAGTACGGTAGACGTACGTGTGCTAAACGAGTTTTGGTTGGTTTAAAACATAAAGTGTTATAATAGCTTTATGGGAAGTTAGTTATAACGACTTTATGTAGGTAAAAGAATAGTTTATTGATTTTAGAAGTTAAGAGACTTGATTTTGAAAGATAAGAGACTTGACTTAATTGACTTGATATGAACTTTTGTTAAAAAGTTGTGAAACCTCATTCGTGAGTAATGAGTACTTGGTTTTTAAAGAATAATGTTATATTGATTTCGGAAATGGGAATAAGTATCGAACAAACCACTGCAGCGTTAATAAAGAAAAATGTAATGACAAATAATTATATTAAAACCAGTAGAAACCTCCATCTGCATAGAAGCTAAGATAAGACAAAATTGTATTACATTTCCTATATCATGGCTGCTTTAATAAGATCATTAATAACAAGTGTTGATTTTTCTTAAATTCCAAAGTAAGGAACGTGTTTTCTAAAAAGGAGACTTGAGGAATTGAAGTATAAATTGGTTTAAAAAGAAGGTATGGAAATTGATTTTTGGTTTACTTAAAAGATAGTTACTCTATTTTGATACTACGTATCGTGTGACTTTTTGTGAAAGAAGTGGATCTTTTAAAGAATTTAATTACGTAGTACCTTGGGGTTAAAACCCGGATTTGTGGTCATAAAATGAATGTCTAAAAGTATGTTGAACTTGCCTATGCTTGTGGTGATAGCCTTTGTTGTGCAAGTGTTGTATTTCTGTGCTACCGCGTCTCTCGATGGAGGGTCGGCTATCTGGTTGATTGATGGACATACTGACACGATGGGTGGCCCGGGTATGCTTCACTATATCGATCCTTTTGGACATACTAACCACGATGGGTGGCCGGGTATGCTTCCATTAGGAGTGTTATCTTGTTATTTGCTTTGGACAAACTGGACCGTTGGGTGGCGCAAGAGTTTGCTTCCAGTAGGAGTGTGATCTTGTTATTTGCTTTGGACATCTTGACACGTTGGGTGGCGCGGGTATCTTCCATTAGGAGTGTTATCTTGTTATTTGCTTTGGACATACTGACACGTTGGGTGGCCCACGAGTATGCTTCCATTATGATTGTTATCTTGTTATTTCCTTTGGACATACTGACACGATGGGTGGCCCACGGGTATGCTTCCATTATGAGTGTTATCTTGTTATTTTCTTTGGACATACTGACACGTTGGGTGGCCCACGAGTATGCTTCCATTATGATTGTTATCTTGTTATTTCCTTTGGACATACTGACACGTTGGGTGGCCCACGAGTATGTTTCCACTATGAGTGTTATATTGTTATTTCCTTTGGACATACTGACACGATGGATAGTCCACGGGTATGCGTCCATTAGGATGGTTCCATGGCCATGCTTATACTGAGGTAAGATCTCAGGGTACGCGTCAGTTGTGCGAGTTAAATTTTGGGTTATATTTGAGTGATGACTTTACAGCGTGAGTCACGACTTGACATGATGCTAATATATATCAGGTATTGTAGTTTGGTTATCATACATGTCTCGATTTTATATAGTGTTATGATTTCATTCTGATATTTCGATTTCACATACTGCACTGTTATCTTGACCTCCTTGGAAGTGCGTTCATCTGCAGTAGAGGTACTCGATTGTTGATCCTCGCTCTTAGGATCACGGTTCTTCGTATTGGGAAGCTCCGTTTCTCCGGAGGCTTATCTTTTGGTATAGTCCCCTGTCATTGTAGGTACTTGTACATTTCAGGGGTATGGCGGGGCTCTGTCCCGTCATAGGTGTTATAAAACTCTTGAAGTGCGTAGCATCTTGTTGTGGGCGGGGTTTGTAAAGGATGTAGCCCATTCGATTTTATATATATATATATGCAGAAAGCAGACCATCTTGGTTAGCCTGTTTCTTTTCATATTGTTCATATGTTTAAGTTTTTAATTCCGTTGATTTTCTCTGATGTTGTATCACTAGGGTGCCCGGTGTAAGGCACCAGTCGCGGGCCCAAGGTCGGATCGTGACAAAAGTGGTATCAGAGCAGTTAATCCTCGGAAAGTGTCTACAGACCGTATCTAGTAGAGTCTTGATTATCGGCGTGTTGTGCACCACACCTATAATCAGGAGGCTACACGATATTTAGGATTGGTTTCCATTCTTCTCATTCTGAGATCGTGCCTTAGATCTGTGTTATGAGTTGGACTCCTCCGCGTATTCTTATGTGCGATTATGCCTCGCGCAAGGCAACGGGGCCCAGAAGGGCAAGCGGCGAGGAGGCTGCGAGTAGAAACGAGGGTTATGAGGGCACAGGCCCAGTCTTTACCTGAGGTGGTGCTACAGACGGCGAATTCTACGATGCCGCCAGCCCCAGCAGAGTTTAGAGCAGCAGCAGTAGCTACTGAGGCCACGATATCTGAGCCTCCAGTCCCACGGCCAGGAACAGAGGATATGGGTTACAAGGAGATGGCCCAGTTACTAGTAAGGCTTATGGCGAGACATGAGGACAGACGGGAGTCGGTGGTACCGGTAGTGCACCCCAGGGCCGATAGTTGGAGACTTCGGGACTTCTTAAGTTGCAGTCCACCAGTGTTCTATGGATCGAGAGCTGAGGATGACCCTCAGGAGTTTATCCAAGCGATTCTGACGGATCATGAGTGATCAAGGCTTCGGAGACCGAGTCGGTGGTCTTATGTTCGCATCGGCTGCGTGATACTGCAATCGACTGGTTTGATTCGTGGGAGCTGTCCCGGGGGGAGCATGCGCCTCCAGCTGGTTGGGATGAGTTCTCGGAGGCATTTCTCAGCCATTTCTTTCCTCCGCAGATGAGGAGAGCACGGGCCGGCAACTTTCTGATGTTGAGACAGAGAGGGCGTACGGTTCAGGAGTACAACGTGGAGTTCGACTCGTTAGCTCGATAAGTCCCTGCGTTAGTGGAAAATATGGAGGACAGAGTGCACCGCTACGTCACGGGGCTCGATGACTACTTGGCAGAGGCTTGCTCGGGTGTAGCTCTTCAGCCGGGCATGGACATTGCCCGTATACAGGCTTATGCACAGGAGATGGAGGAACGTAGAGACCGACGTAGGGACCATGATCAGCATAAGAGGGCCAAGACAGCAGGGTCCTTTGGTAGCTTTCGAGGCAGGTAGCTTTCGAGGCGGCCTCGCAGCGAGGCGAATATATACCTCATCCAGTTGAGTGGTCCTCCGCGATCTTGTGACGTCGGGAGTATTCAGGAGCAGGTCAGGGCTCCAAGGGTTCAGATTTTCGGGGGAGCAGGGGTGTTAGCCAGATGAAGCCACCCCTACCTCGTTGTGGCCGTTGTGGTAGGCTCCATTGTGGGGAGTGTCGTGCTAGTTTGGGAGTTTGTTTTACATGCGGCCAGCAGGGCCATTTTGCGAGAAACTGTCCGACCGGAGGTAGCACTGGTGGGATAGCACAGACTACGGGATCAGTTGCGGGTTCTTCACCTTCAATAGCTAGGCAGGATGTTCATATACCGGCAGGCCACGGCAGAGGTCGCGGTGGAAGTTCCCAGTTTTAGCGGTCCTTTGAACCGCCTATTTGATTTTTCAGGTATATCCTTAACCCTCTAGAGATTAGCATGCGTGATACGATGATTATATGTTGAGTACTATGTACAGATAACATTGTGTATATTGTGATTTAGAAAACATGGGTAGTTGAAAAGGTAAGTATGGGGACATGGAAGGTGTGAACCTTAGAATATTACACGTTGAGACCTTAGATGTAAAGTCGTCTTGAGTAAAAGATTTTACGGTTAGTCTTTGTCGAAATACTTGGTATGCGTGAAATGTATTGTGGGATACTTCCATGGGTAGTGTGAGATGGAAGTGGTGACTTTCATGACGTGAATTAGTAAGATTGTTCCGGATCGGGGAACAAGAGCTTGGCGCGATAAATAGGTCGGGTAGAGGCCAGATTGCGGGTCAACCCGCAGCCCGGATTGAAGTAAGGAAAATTTGTGGTAGTCTCGCTATGTGATAGGGTCACGAGGGTGCTAGGCCCAAGTTTAGGTAACCATCGTACGGGTTCGTGGATGCGTTCGACCAGAATCGGATCGTGAAGGCCGGGAATGGCCTTAGAGGAAATTGAAGCTAGTAAGATGACCAAGTTTGGAGGTAGTGACTCCAAGGTTTTGAAAACTGAAGTGATGACTGAAGTGTGGTACGTGTACTAGAAAGAGTCCGGGTGTACGAGAAGTGTACGACGCGTAAGGAAAGAAGTGAACATGTGTTAAGAGATGGAAGTAATCATTTTTGTGAAGTGAAAGTGCGAAGAGAGCATCCTTTGGACCAGGAGTGAGAGTTGGTATTGTTTTACATCTTAGAGATGATTCCTCGTTGGCTTGGATTTGGGTTTGGCATGTATGTTATATTATGGCCATGTGTGGCATAATTGGTTTCGTAAGTATAGTAGTGAAGACTATACCGACGCATGTATGTTTGAAGACTTAGAAGGAACATTCGGGAGGAATGTTTCTAACGGGGGAAGAATGTTACATCCCGTAGTTCCAAGGTATGTATGTGAGGACGGACGTACGAGAATACGACATTAAAATTGAAAAGGAAGAAAGATGTGATTTTTCGACGGAAAAGTTTCCGGATTTTGTGAAGGAAAAAAGTTCGTTAATGTGAATTGGATTCCCAGATTTGGTATTCGGATGTCACGACCCGACCCCGGATCCGTGACCGGTGCCTTAACCCGGGCACCCTTGTGACACAACATCAGAGAAAACCAGCGGAATATAAACTCATAATAAACAATCATAATGATATAAATAGTCTAGCCCACAATGGCTACCCCAAAAGTACATAAAACCGAACAGTTACATCCTTAAACAAACCAAGTAATGACAAGACTACAGGCCTCTAAGAAGGAGTAACACTATGACGGGACAGGGCCCCGTCATGCCCCTGAATGTACAAAACATCAACAACACCAGGGAGAACCATACCAAAAGTCGAGCCTCCGAAGAAATGGAGCTCCTGACACCTGAGTAAAAGATCCTAGGAATGAGGATCTACCACCTGCTTTCCTTACTGCGGCGTGAATGCAGCCCCAGGAAGGGTCGACACAACGTACCAAGTATGTAAAACTGGAAAATACTGTAGTAATATCATAAGTCAAAAATAAGCTGGAGTCATAGATAAAAATCAATTTCCTTGCACTGTGTCTTACTAACAATGAGAGTAACAAGTATAAAACTTATAGCATAAAAATAGGAGGCTCACGATCAAAACAGGGTACCTCGCGAAGTAGTATCATTAAGCAATCCTACTCTCGAGACTATTTCACTGCATGGGTCCTGTGGACCCGCATGAGGTCATCCGCCTCGTCATGGGACTATTTCACCCGCATGGGACTATTTCACCCGCATGGATCCTGTGGACCCGCATGAGTACCATCGCCGTACTCGCATGGGACTATTTCACCAGCATGGATCCTGTGGTCCGGATCCGCATGAGTGCAAGCGCCGCACTCGCATCATGGGTAGCAAATCCATGGCATAGATAATAACCCGGGGTTTACCCCGTAATAATACAAATATATAACATAGCTCATCCGGCTATCATACATAACATAAGCACTACCGGCCTATCATATCATACATAAGCACTACCGGCCTATCATATCACAACATAAGCACTACCGGCCTATCATATCATACATAAGCACTACCGGCCTATCATATCACAACATAAGCAAGTTAAGAAATCCCCTAACTTCTTATAACATTATTAATATATCCTCTCATTTTAGTATCCTAAGGCACTAACATGTCTTTTAATAGAAAATCCGGAAATTCAACCCAAGTACCATGTACTTCTAACTTTTTAAGAAATAACTCTTTTTATACAAAAATTCCAAGATACTAATCACCATAGTATCAAGTTACGATTTCTTTTCAAGACAAGTCACATTTCCTTTTATAAATATAATAGGCTTCTAAATCAAGTGACTTCATTTCCTTTAAAACCTTAGGCAACCAATGCCTAAAACTCAATTCACCTTTCTTAGTTTCAAATCCTTTACCCGTACTTGTTTTAATTAGAGTAAACCTTTCTTTGTGAACCTTTCAAGAAAACTAATATAACCAACTTCCCATAAAGTCATTATATTAGCGTTATCCCTTTGTCAAATACATTTTCCCTAAATCCAAGGGACTTATACTTTTGAAATGAAACAAGTAGCATATACTTTTAAAACAAGTGAAAGATATCAAATCTTGTACGTCTACCGTACTACATAGGTACAACTACTCATGCTCAAGAGATAGAAAAGTTCCACATACCTCTTTGGTCAATCCACTTGCTAAGCTCAACTACCGCAAGTAATATTTCAACCTATAATAATCATGATACGTTTGTTAACCTCTAACCTCAAAGTAGAATAATCCAAGTTCAAAGTCACTAAATTCTATGGAAAATTGCGCGGCATTTCCTTTGTTTCTACTCACTTTGCCACCTTTTCAAAGGCCGATTTTTAACACTCAAACGCCACATTTAAGGCCCAACATCCAAACCAACACAAAGGGGATTACACACCTAAACTTGGGTGTGTAAAATTCTGCCCCAAAAGTTATAACAATTAATCTTAACAAGTTTAAGGTAATTTTTAGGCTACAACATGCTCACATAACCTCTTTAGCCAAATCCTTCATACCCAAACCACATTTCTTGCATGCAATGACTCTAAGAGCATTATTTACTACCACAAGTTCTTTCTTCTTAACATGCAACACTAAAAACTAATTATAAAGGAAGAATCATTACCTTAGGGCTTTAGCCAAAACTATTCCAACAATTTGCTAGCCTCCTTTTTAAGAATACCACCACAATAACCTTCACAAGCTTGCAAATAACTTTCCTTCTTAACACCCTTTTCAGATTTTCCTTAAGCTTGGAGTTTCTCTTGATTTTCTAGAGAGAAGGGAGAGCTTTTTAGCTTAGAGAGAGAGAGAGAGATGAAAGATGACCAAGTCTTCAAGACTTGGTCAATATAAGGCATGCAACATTTCAGATGGGGGGGACACTTGTCACCCACCCATGACCTCTTTTAAAACAAAACAGTGCAGAAATTTCCACTAACTCTCGCAGATCCCGCCTCGGCGCCGCGGCCCTGCAGTCGGCGTCGCGGCGCTGAAACTCCTGCCGCCTTCTAAGGACTTTCCGGTGTCGCGGCCCTGCTTCCTGGTGCCGCGGCGCTGAAACTTCAGCGACCCCTCAGATCTTCGCGCGGCCTACAATCACTGCCTTGCGCGCCACGCTGCCTGGCGCCCGCGCTGAGCCCGACCGGTCGGACCCTAACCATGGGGTATAACATCGGACTTCCTGGAATATTAGAGAATTATCGAATTTTATTTCCGGAGTTGGTCACGTGGGGCCCACGGGAGAAATTTACGGTTTTGTGGGGCCCACTTTGTTTTAGAGATTTTTGGCATTACAGATATTTTCGGGAGATGAAATATTTTGGACGAGTAGGGGGGCGACACGTGTCACCCCCTTAGGTGGCTTATTGCCGATTTGGCTTGACAAGTGGCTTGTGGCCGATTTGTGCTTCCATGTGGCTAGCCATTTGTCTTGCTTAGACAAGTGGCTAGCCACTTGTCTTGCTTAGACAAGTGGCTTGTGGCACACACACATGTCCCAAGATCTCACCACACACTTGCTATGATCTTGACCTTTGATTTCTCTATAAATACCCCTTGTGTGCAAGACTTAATTTCATCCACACTTGAGATAGTTTCCAAGGCAAAAATATACCCCCTCCCTTGAGTTGCTTTCGTCCACCCCCCCACTTTATGTAGAAAATACTTCAAGTGTTGTTGTATTATCCCAAATACCTTAGCCTAGTATCCCTAGTAGTATTCTAAAATAATCCCAACATAAGAGCCCGGAAATACTACTTTATTCCAATAGTCTCAAATGAAACCCTAGAAAAAATTTCATAGCTTGGATGAAGTGTTAAGAGAAGTTGTTTAGAAACTTCTAAGGGTTGCTTGGAGCGGGTTGGAGCGTGAGGAATTGGAGCTAAACATTGCTCAGGATCGACTTATAAATCTTGGATAATTTTGGGCTTATCGAGGTAATGATCTATGTCCTTCTATTGTAATTGGATATTACATATGGTAGTAGTTTATAATTGAGTATAAGATATATTGGAAGGATGTTTATAAAGAATTGAATCAGTATTTACATCGAATTTGTATTCTGATGAGACTTGTATTTTTATTGTGGGGCAGTGTTTTACACGTCCGTTTAGACGTGTAACCCCCTTGGAGTTGTTGGCTTGGTAGCGGGCCTTGATAGCGGAGGAGTTTTATGTGGGTGCGTGGGGCGGGAGGTCTTCGAATTTTCCGTAGAATAAGGAACCTTGTACTTTGAAATGTGCTACAAGGAGTTCGAGAAGTTGAGAGACGTTTTGTGGTCTTATAGGTTGAAATACTGCGAGTAGCGTATTCTACTTGAAGGGTGGAAAAGGCTAGCAGGGTTATAATACTTTGGAGCATTTTGCTATTTGTCGATAATCGTCGCGAGGTATGTGAACCTCTTCCTATCTTTTCTAGCATGATTGTTGTGAACTATGTAAATACGGTGAGCGACGTGTGCTAAACGAGTTTTGGTTGGTTTAAAACATAAAGTGTTATAATAGCTTTATGGGAAGTTAGTTATAACGACTTTATGTAGGTAAAAGAATAGTTTATTGATTTTAGAAGTTAAGAGACTTGATCTTGAAAGATAAGAGACTTGACTTAATTGACTTGATATGAACTTTTGTTAAAAGTTGTGAAACCTCATTAAGTGAGTAATGAGTACTTGGTTTTTAAAGAATAATGTTATATTGATTTCGGAAATGGGAATAAGTATCGAACAAATCACTGCAGCGTTAATAAAGGAAAATGTAATGACAAATAATTATATTAAAACCAGTAGAAACCTCCATCTGCATAGAAGCTAAGATAAGACAAAATTGTATTACATTCCCTAGATCATGGCTGCTTTAATAAGATCATTAATAACAAGTATTGATTTTTCTTAAATTCCAAAGTAAGGAACGTGTTTTCTAAAAAGGAGACTTGAGGAATTGAAGTATAAATTGGTTTAAAAAGAAGGTATGGAAATTGATTTTGGTTTACTTAAAAAGATAGTTACTCTATTTTGATACTACGGGTATCGTGTGACTTTTTGTGAAAGAAGTGGATCTTTTAAAGAATTTAATTACGTAGTACCTTGGGGTTAAAACCCGGATTTGTGGTCATAAAATGAATGTCTAAAAGTATGTTGAACTTGCCTATGCTAGTGGTGATAGCCTTTGTTGTGCAAGTGTTGTATTTACGTACTCTGCGCGTCTCGATGGAGGTAGGCTATCCGGTTGATTGATGGACATCTTGACACGATGGGTGGCCCGGGTATCTTCATTATATCGATCCTTTTGGACATACCGACACGATGGGTGGCCACGGGTATGCTTCCATTAGGAGTGTTATCTTGTTATTTGCTTTGGACATCTTGACACGTTGGGTGGCCACGAGTATCTTCCATTATGATTGTTATCTTGTTATTTCCTTTGGACATACCGACACGATGGGTGGCCCGGGTATCTTCCATTAGGAGTGTTATCTTGTTATTTTCTTTGGACATCTTGACACGTTGTGTGGCCGGGTATCTTCCATTAGGAGTGTTATCTTGTTATTTGCTTTGGACATCTTGACACGTTGGGTGGCCCACGAGTATCTTCCATTATGATTGTTATCTTGTTATTTCCTTTGGACATCACGCGATGGGTGGCCGGGTATGTTTCCATTAAGTGTTATCTTGTTATTTGCTTTGGACATCGACCGCGTTGGGTGGCCGAGTATCTTCCATTATGATTGTTATCTTGTTATTTCCTTTGGTCATACCGACACGTTGGATGGCCGAGTATCTTCCGCTATGAGTGCTATATTGTTATTTCCTTTGGACATACCGACACGATGGATGGTCGGGTATGCGTCCATTAGGATGGTTCTATGGCCATGCTTATCACAGGAGGTAAGATCTTGGGGCATGCGGCCGTTGTGCGGGTTAAATTCTCGGGTTATATTTGAGTGATGACTTTACGGGCGTGAGTCTCTGACTTGACATGACTGCTAATATATATTGTGTACTGTAGTTTGGTTATCATACATGTCTCTAGTTTTATATGTATTATGATTTCATTCTGATATTTTGATTTCACATACTTGGTACTGTTGTCTTGACCTCGCCCGAAGTGCGTTCATCTGCAGTAGAGGTACTCCAGTTGTTGATCCTCGCTCTTAGGATCACGGTTCTGCGTATTGGGAAGCTCCGTTTCTCCGGAGGCTTATCTTTTGGTATAGTCCCCTGTCATTGTAGGTACTTGTACATTTCAGGGGTATGGCGGGACCCTGTCCCGTCATAGTTGTTATAAAACCCTTAGAGGTCTGTAGTACTGTTGTGGGCAGGGTTTGTAAAGGATGTAACTGTTCGATTTTATATATATATATGCAGAAAAGTGACCATCTTGATTAGCCTGTTTCTTTTCATATTGTTCATATGTTTAAGTTTTTAATTCCGCTGATTTTCTCTGATGTTGTATCACTAGGGTGCCCGGGGTAAGGCACCAGTCGCGGGCCCAAGGTCGGGTCGTGACAAAGTAAGTGGGATAATGTAATGGAATTAGAAGAAAAAATCTAAACGCTTAAGTTAGATATGCCAAGAATTCATGAAATCAAATTATTTTGGGTATCTGTGCTTAATTTATGTGTTGTTAATGATAAAGTCTATGTGTCTGCTTTCTTGTTATTTGAGGTGAAATAGTTAGGATGTACATGTTAGGGAGATGACTCAGACATTTCTTTGTTAGCCCTTCTTACCATTCACTGCATATCACTGACAATAAAATGTATCACTAGTCAGCCCTTTTGAGCCTAAATAAGATCTTTCTTTGACACCCTATGATTCCATTTTTGTGCCATAAGTGAAAATTGAAGATTCTTGGAATAAAAAGTGTTGAAAAAGAAACAAAAAGAGAGTGAAAAATTTATGCACCCCAATGAAAAATATGCAAAAGCCTAAGTTTGGGGATGTCTGTTATTTATAATGTATTTCATTCTCTCAAAACAAAAGAGGGAAAAATAGGTATGAGATTAAAAAGGAAATAAAACAAAAAAAAATGAAAAGGAGTTGAATGAAAATAGCTTATGGTACGTAAATTGAGCCTAAATGCCTATTTTTACCTACCCTGTCTAAGCCTACATTACAACCCTGAAAAGTCCTGAAGATCTCTAGTATGTATATACATGATTAGTGGAGAATAGCAAGTAAACAAGTCATAGAATTTTGAAATTAACATGCATAGGTTAGGTATTCTTACTTCCATTGAGCATGATTGAAATGAATTTGCGAAATATCTGACTTGAAAGTTTTAGAGTGCTAAAAATTTATGCTATATCTGTTCCTGCATATTATCTGGCGACACTCAAGTTTTTCTAGTGACATTTGTGCAGCAAGTGATCAGAGTCTTAGAGTATTTTATTTTCTTTTCTTTTGTGTCTTTGATTCTGTTTTGATCTTTACTCGAGGACGAACAAATGTTAAGTTTGGGGGTATTTGTTAGACATATTTTATATGCACTTTTAGAGTCATTTTAGTTAGTATTTTTCCCATTTTCACTCAAATATGTATCATGTTAGGGTAGTTTTCTTCCTTTTGAGTCACAGTGGTTTAAAAAGGTAAAGTGACGAAAAAGAGCAAAAAGTGGGCAGAAAAGGAGTTTCCCGAGCCAAAATTGACGAAAGCTGGAAAATTCGGACAAAGCGGCGTGGCAGTGGCGAGAATGCGAGGCATGGCGCCCAAAGTTACGAGAGGCTCTGATGAATTACGTCTCCGGCGCCGGTCTGAGGCCGCTTGTGGCGAAAGCTTGATCCAGATCCGAATGGGAATTGGCTAAGGGTAGGGATTTCCAGGGCACACATTTTTTGAAGCTTATAAAAGGCCCTTTGGGCAAAAATTTTAATGGTTCCACAATCCTTTCTTGACAACACAACCTAGTTTCTTGGAGGCCACAAGATTGGAGACTTGTTCAAAAGTATTTTCTTTTCTTTGCTTTATTTTGATTTAGTTTATGTTGGATATTAATTTGGTTCTTAGCATGTCTATGGCTATGAGCTAAACTTTTAATTAGGGATTTCCTTTCGAATCACTTGAACCTTGTCTTTATGAATTAATGCAGTATTTTGGTTTCTTCTTCATATAGTTAAGATTTATTCAAAATTTGGTTTGATTGTTTGATAATTAATTGATCACTAGTTATCATCACGTATATGATTTCGAATCGAGATTCGAGAGGGGAGATTTGGATATGCTATAATTGAATAAACATAGGTTAAAATCGTGGACGAAAGTACCCCGATACTTGTGTAGTTTTATAGATTATTGTTTTTAATCCTCCTATGTGGTAAAATCTATCATAGAAATATAGAAGATTTCTGCACTGGGATTGAGTGTTTATGTATCCTAACTGGAATATAAAACAGTCTAGTCAACCTGCTATCTTAATATAAAAGAATAACTTTTATTGTTGCATTAAGGATTAAAGCGAGTGGATAGTCGAGGAGATTGGAAGCCCTATTTCCACCATAACTGATTCAAATAAAGTATCTTAGTTAATTTCTGCAATTATTTCAGTAGTTTATATATAAAACCAAAACAAAATATCGATAGTCAAATATATAACGTAGGATAAATGTTTGGTTATTGAACACCAGTCCCTGAGGACGATATCCGGTCTTACCAAGACTATATTACTTATAACGATACGTACACTTGCGTTAAGCGTGTGAAAATCGCTAACAATTATTATATTTATACTTTAACCCAATTTTTTCAACTATAAATACTTCATTTTCTCTTCATTCTTTCTTACAAATCTCCTGCAATCTATTATCTTTCTAAAAATCTCTCAATCTATCTCTCATTACGTTTACATTGTCTATTAAATATTCAATTTTATTTATTCATTCGGGACTCGGGAGTGAAGTTGACAACTATCTTGAGGATCATCCATCGAGCAAAGTTTTAATTTTCAACATCTCGATTACACGTTGACCTTACATCGACGTTTGGTACATTCGTTCCTTTATTAAATTATTATTGTTTCTTTATTTTAATCAGCGCACTTAATTTCATTATCTTTAACTATTTATTAGTATAAATTAAAATAAAAGGTGTCCGAGGTATGTTGGGTAAGGTTATTTCTGGTTCTAGTAGGGGTGACAAGGGCAAGAGTCCTTCTTCTAGTCATCCTATTCCTCCTATACAGGATGATTTTATTGATACTCAAAATTTTCCTGAAGTACCAGTAGATTTAGACGATGAGTTATTTTCTGAAAATCCACAATAGTTTAATTTAGAAGAACATCTAGATGACATACCAACTAATCTAGATGACACGCCAACTAATGCACCTCAAACTGGAACGCCTCATATTTCCCCTAGTATGAGACGAGGCCCACCAGAACGAAAATTAAAATCACATGTATGGGCTTTTTTTGATAGAGACATACAAAATCAAGTTGTTACATGCAAAATTTGTAAAATTGTTTATATATTTAAAATGGGAAAAAGTCAGAGTGGGACGAGAGGTTTAACTACGCATTTGAGTACCAAACACAAAGCTAGATGGGATGAATATAAGACTCAAGTGAAGGGTGAGTCAACAATGCCCTCTTAGTCGGGACAAGTTTCACATCTTGTCGCGCGAGTCTGGTCAAATTGACCTATGACGAAGCGATTGTAGTCCCTAAATACGATAAAATGAAAGATATGGAAGAATTATCAAAATTAGTTGCAGTAGAGGATTTTCCTTTTTCATTTCCTGATTCTCCTGGTTTTATTCATTATATAAGATCAATGTACAATCCTGCTTATAACGGTTTTCCTAGATCAACTGTTAGAAGAGATGTTTTTAAATTTACACACGAATATCAACAATATTTACGTTATTATTTATATCATTACCCTGGAAAAGTATCTATCACATCTGATATAGGTCGTGTACTAACGTTCATGATTATTTAACTGTAACATGTCATTGGATAGATCATAAATGGTCTATGCAAAAACGTATTTTAGCATATAGATATGTTGATGAAAGGCACACTGGTATTTATATTCAAGAAAATATTTATTCTGTTTGCGTTTATTATGGCATAAGTGATAAAGTCATGACTATTTACATTAGATAACACTTCTTCTAATATTTCTGCTGTTAGAAGATTAAACTGTCTTAACTCCATCTTTTCCAGATAATTTTCATATAAAATGTGCATGTCATATTTATAACTTAGTTGTAAAGTATGGTATAAAACGTTTTGACGACATTCTTCCAAAAAATCAATTTGCTATAAACTGTATTTTAAAAAATAATAGAATACAACGACTAAAAGAATATAAAAAAACTTGTCACAATTGTGATCTACCTTACAGAAAAGTTCCCGAAGAAGTATGCACTAGATGAAATTCTTTATACAACCAACTACGTGTTGCTTATGAGTGTAGACAACCTATAATCCAATTTTTTAACGTCTGTAATCGAAATCCCAGTGATATTCTTATAGATTCCGATTGTGATACAATTTAGAACTTAATGTATTTTTAGAGAAATTTTATATAGCTACTAAAAAAATTTCCGGAATTTATTATCCTACTATTTCATCAATGTTATTTTATATAGCTCTAATATTTATATTACTTAGTGAATATATGGAAAAACCAGCTTAAAAGGAACCTATTAAAAAAATAAAAAAATATTTTATTCTTATTCCCCCAATATTTTTTATTAGTGCTGTATTAAATTCGTCTATTAAAATAGACGGTTGTAAAAATCTTGTTGATACTATTTACGATTGCATAGATACACTTTCACCTCCAACTCCTAAAAATTCAAATGATCCACCACCTGTTGAAATAAGTAGAGAAGAAGTGATGTCTAGCATTCAAGATTAATGTAAAAAAATATATACACATTACCAACAAGAAAGTGCTAGAAACCAACCGGCTTCTATGCCAGAACCTAAAAAACGACATGCTGTTTCTGCGGCTAGTATTCAAAGCCCCAAACAGAGAATGTTAAAAGGTACCGTTTCTAACCAAATTAGCGAGTTTGATATTTTTGTTTTGCAGGGTGTTGTACCGTTCGATACAATTGAAAATGAAGAGGGACGTGAAGACTTGCTAAAATACTGGAGGAATAATGAGAAGAATTTTCCAACACTAGAAAAGATGGCCCGAGATGTTTTGAACATTCAAGCGTCATCAACAGCGCCCGAAAGCGCATTTTCTGCGGGAGAATTTCAAATAGGGGAGCACAAACATTCATTGGCAGGAGACTCATTAGATATTGCTGTTCTATTCGGAGACTGGATTCGTGCGGAGCGTAGGAGGTGCGGCCAACCGGAGATCGACGAAGAAGAAGACTACAACTACAACGAAATCTTATCAAGCGGATGTGGAGCGGCGTCGTCCAATTTGACCAAGATATATCAATTTCAATCGAAGAACCACAACACATTATAAAAAAAACTAGAAAATGTGTTTCTTAATTTATTTGTGTGTGTTATTTATTTATTTAATTTATTTGGCAACACATTATGTATGTTATTTATTTATTTAATTTAAAGACAAATACAAAAATGACCCACCCGACCCACCCCGACCCCACCCCCGACTCCCTCTGGATCGGGATGGGGTGGCGGCACACCCCGCCCCTCCCACCAGCCCCGACCCGATCTACCACCAGCCCCGCTAAACCCGACCCGCCCCGTTGGACAGCCATACAATATTATATGTTGTATGTCAGCTGTGCTCGAATTATTGTAACCGTCGATTAGCCAAGATAAAACGGACAGACTTCATTTATTTATGTCCTCCAAGATTACTCTGTTTGAAAACGTTTATGTAGTGTAAAACTTTTAACATGTTGCAGTAAGAAACTACATCCCCTAATTTGGAATGCTGAGCTTGTAAGGAGTGATGAGATAGTATACATAAAGCACAATTTCTCTGTCAAGGCCGAGTCTTTGCCGGATAATTGATATGCATATCTTGAACTACTTTTCTCTTTTGGAAACAGAAGAACATTTTGCTAATTTGTGGGCTTGCTGAAATAAAAAAGTTTTTTGTCACACATTGCAGGAATTGCTTCAATTTATTTGTGAGCACACTTTTTTGAAATATGTATTTCTGATATAATTCACACAGCCATCAAAAATCAAGAAGGAAAATACATTATGACTTTGAATAGATACTACTTGTAAATATCTTGGCGATTACAGCAACATATCGTGTTTTAGGAACAAAGTGGTTTCGAAAAGTAAGAACACAAAGTATATATCAGTATTTAGCTAATCAAAGTTGCTTGTTTACTTTATTCCTGAATCTAAGGGCTTCTCAAATATTTTGGTAGCTACAATTAAATAAAGTGGGTCATGTCTGAGTAAATATACGATTTCAATAATCTGAATTTGGGTCTCGCATGTGCGTATTGGGCTGAATCATTTCTTTGATTGAAAGACGCGTAAATTATAGTATCTCTACTTAATAAAAATGAAAAAATGGGCTAAATTTTTCATTTTTCGAGAATCTGTCTTGAAGTACATGTAGCATGTGACTACTGTTCCTTCTATGGTTATCTCCCTATATCTATATCTATATCTATTATCTATCATATTATTCTAAAGTGGAAAGCTCCAAATATCAAAATTGAATTACCAAAATGTCCATTAAAAGTTGAACAACCATTTGCCCTTTAGTTTAATAATATTCTTTCAATATTTTTGTTTAAAAATGTAAATACACATTATAATTTCATTTCCTGAAGAAATTTTGGACATTTACTCTTAATTATTATAATCTTACGTTATTTTCCATCCCAATTAATTGTTTGTGCAATTATTTGAGGTTGGGTCATTATCTAATTATGAGTCATAATTAGCAAGTCTCCTACTCTACCTAATATGAATGTACAAGTAAATACATAATGTATCCGTTTTTAGAAATTTATGAGATTTATCGTATTCAGACCAAATTCACGTAATATTTTGTTTAGTGCATATAGGTTGGATATTAAATTTTGAATTGATTACACAGGTAATAATTATCAATAAAGGGTTGCTCACATGACCATTTAACTTCTTATAATCAGACGTTTATATTTGTTTGTCATGATTGGTAGAGGTAAAGACTCATTTTGTGGAAAATATGTTGAATCGCTTATTGAAGGAGAATAAGAACGCATCAAAATGTCATTTTTAAAGGTACACAAAAAATAACATTTAAATGTTCTGTTTGATCTTTTTTCCCCTTCCATTTCTTCATTGTATTAATTCTGTTACGATACCTTCTCTCGTCTAATTACATATGCACATTAACAATCTACAACTAATAAGAATATACGCAAGTATATAAAAGCTTATGGTTGTGTATCTGATATCATATATGTACATATGTAAAATACGTTTATGTGTACTTTTTATGACAGTGTTATTCGGTTCAACTTGAACACACCAAAATTTCAAATCTGAGAGTTCATATATGATTCTCTGCCGACTTCATTGTTACATATATAGAGTTTAAGTTGAAGTAGGTATATGTGTACTCTTATCATAAGGCTATATAGTTGTTTGTTTGTATGATTTGCAATTAGATCATGAAAGATCTCTCCTTAGAGTTGAATTTTAACCGATGTCTTGGGTTGATACATATACTCTTGTCTTAATTTTTGGTGAATCTAAATTCTCCACTGCTTGTGCTTCAGTATATATATCAAGTGTGTATGCTACTTCATTTCAGGTTATTGAAATTTTCAAGTTCTCTATACTAAAGACAGGAAGGTCCTGAACTTGAAAGACGAACATACATGTAAAATATTGATGAACATATATATTCTTTAATATCTAAAGATAATATTTTAATAATTATGTATTAATAGATAGATATATCCTTTTATTATTATTGCTGCTTACATCTAAAATGTCATCATGAAAGTGATCACATATAACAGACTTTTGAAGTATATATATGTTCAGCAATAATAATAATAAATAATTATTAAAAATATCATTTTTAGATATAAAAGTATATATATGTTCATCAATATTTGACATGTATGTTCGTATTTCAAGTTCAGACTTTCCACTTAGTATAGTACAAGAACTTGAAAATTTCAATAACATGAAATGAAGTAGCCATGAAAAATTTATCTAGTGGGATTGAGTTTATCCGTCATGTGACTTGAACACGTGGGGCCCGTATGTCGAAAATACGATTTCCACACACGCATACGTCGTCTGATGTCTAGCTAAATTTCACGTAGTGAAAGAGATGTTGGAATACATGTTAAAGTGTTCTTAAGTTTAATGATAGACGATTAATTGACCAAATTAATGTGTCTCACGCTAAGTTATACGAAAAGAAGAAGTGTGCAAAATACGAAAAATGGGGAAGAGTCGCGGTCAGTAATAGGGCGCGGCCGAGCCACGGCAGACGGGCAGGCGTTGGTAGTCAAGGGGCCGGCTGCGATCGGCGCCGCGGTGCCAAAAGTCCTGAGACTCGAGGTTGGTTTATGATAGTTTAGCGACTGGCTTCGCGATCTGAGGGCGCGGTGCTCGAGTCCAACGAATGGAAAATTGTCGAGAATCTTACGATTCATGGGTGATTTGAGGGCCAAAGATCGTGACTCTTGGCATGATCAAGGTGTCTTTTGGTGAGATCTATGCACCCCATTTAGTGCATTCACATGGTATGTGAATGATCATTTTGCAACTATAAAAGGAGCCTCAAAATTCAGATTTAGAACATTCATTCACAACACAAAATCTGAAAAATATTGAGAGTCTTGCTTCTTCTTCTAGCAATCTTTTGTTCTTGTTTATTTTGCAAGGATTCTCAAGTATTTGGATTGTGCTTGAGAAAGTACTGTCGTTTTATCTTGGGAGACTATTACCCATCTACCATAAGCCATTATATACGACAGTAATTTTGTCTTAAGGAAAGAGTGCTAACACTCGACTCGACAATCATTGCCGCTTTTTTTTGCCTAATTTTCGGTTCTTCCATTCCGTTCTTACCCAAATATTTTACAACAATTTAAGACAATTATTATTACGAAGAACTAAAAATGGTGAATGGAAAGAACAAGTCTCGCTTCGATAATGCCACATCTTACGCGCTGCTATCGCATTTGGTATCAATTTTGGTACCATTGGGAATACCATGATTCCACCCAATTTCAAGCCAAAAGACCGAAAAGTTTGCGGGCACCTTCAGGTGGCAAGAAGATGTTGTTTTACCTCACAGTACTAGGTATGACAAAATACTTAACTGAAGATCCTCCTACTGTTGGAGATGATATGGACGTCCAAACCAACAACACGGTTGAGATGGGCGGGATACGAACTCTTGTGCTTTGATGATGAAATTTGACTCATGGAGTCAAAACGAATACATGTGCAGGAACTACATCCTGAATTGCATGTGCGATCCACTTTACACGATATATTGTATTGTCAATACCGCAAATGAGTTATGGGATCTGTTGCAGAAGAAGTACAACACTCATGATGCGGGTGCTAAGAAATTTATAGTCGGAAAGTTCTTGAATTACAAAATGGTATGATAAATCAGTCATGTCACAAGTGCGATTATCACGACCAGGCAGACGCGGCGGTGTCTACGCACACCGCTTCGATATACATCAGAGAATAGTAAGTGTACGATCTTATTACATCATAAGTATACCAGATTCACAAGTTGTGTTAAGATCCTTAAGGCGTGAATATATATCTCACATATACATGTAAAAGACTATGAGAGCATCAGAAGATAAAGTACGAGTTTCAAAAAGTAAAAGAGGTAACATATAGGAGTTGTGAGGTAACTAAGTTGAGAAGATTGTAAATAGTTGGAGCTCAGACAGAGGAACACAAGCGTTATGATTCCGTTCGACAGTAATAGAGGTATAGTTAACAGCACTACTTCAAGCTTACGACTTCCAGGCATCAACAAACTTAGCTTTGGAAAGACTAAGGAAATTTCATAGTCTAATAAGGTTTGAGTAATCATTGGTAACATGCAGATTGTTAGAACTCGACAATATTTCTGAATACTACTACGAATATGTTAATAGTTTCTCTTTATGAGGCAGATAAGTGGTGTACACTAGAATTTTGTAATCAAATATGACTTCTTGAGGTTTAAAAGATTTGGAGGTTAGGTATTCAGATCTTTGTATACGAGGTAAGTATGTGGCCCCTGTTCCTAGTAAAAGAAGGAATAATATGCGATCAAAAGAATAAGACCAAATAAAGTAAGGGAAGCTAGAAGTGAAAGAGCGCCCCGTTGGAATTATCCAGAATAAGATAAGAGATGTTAATGTTAGTGAGAGACTGGTAGAAGGCTAACTAAATCATTATGAGTAGATATGAGAATCATTAGAGTACGACAAAGTTCGTAGAAGAAAAGATAAGAGAAAGAAAATTTTAAGATTAGAAAGAGGTGTAAGTCATAAGATTATGTCTTCATTACGAGAAGTGAATTGGTGACATTAATGAGAATTATCAGAAAACCGATTTAACCCTGGACTTAGAGATACCAGTATTAGGGAATAACCTAAGATAAATTTAATTCAAGTTAGACACTCGAAGGATCTTTGGCATTGAGATACTAGCAAAAGTGAATAATTAGGTGGTCAAATGATAAATGACAGAAGAACATCCTTTGAGGGTCATTAAGAAGGAGATATTATTGCACCACGTACTTTCATGTTAAAATGCACCATTAGTGAATTAATAGGAGCTGGATATATTATAATATTCGTATGTTAATCTTTGAAGAAAAGAAAGTTGTAAAACAAAAGTTGGAAAAAGTCACCACAAGTTATGTTTATAATTTTACCTAAATTTGGATTAGATCTCATTGAGCTTTTCTTCCAATAATTTCATTTATGTGGTTATCTAACCACTAAATTGAAGGTCTATGAGTCTAGTTTTCAAAACATTAAAGCATTCGTCGATACATCATCAAAGTAGGGAGATATTATCATTTTTATTAGACTGTGTAGTCAGTCACTCTGGGACCCACTTGAGACGGTGGAAATGTCCATCCCATATTTAATAAAGTGATGCCTTTCTATTTTGAGTCATTTTCGACCATAACTAATTCCTTACAACCCTAAACACTCTCCAAACATTTCCGAAGGTTCCCAAAGTGATTTCAAGAGCAAAACACCCAAATCCAACATCAAAGTCTTGTAAATCTAGAGAGAAGTACTTCTATGGTGTTGTTTTTATATTGAGGATTCTCTCAAGTTGAAGAAAGCCATCCTTTTCTATACATGTTTAATCTCATCTATGTCATAGCTAGATTAGTTGTTGAGATACTTGTGACATAAAGAATGAAAAACCATGGATGAAGTGTTGCAATTGTTGGGCTGTTGTGAATTATTTTGGGAAGTGTTCTTGATGTTATAATGGCTGAAAAATCATGTATATATGTTTTTTTGGATGCTGGACATGTTGGTCTTGTTAATTGGAGTTGAGAAAATTAACAAAAATGGGGAGGTGATGTCCAATTTGTTATAAATGAGCTTGTCTCTCTTTGTGTCAATTTTTAGTTTCCTTATCGCTTATTGTAGATCAAAGTGCTATACATGCTGCGTTTGACGTCATGTGGTTAAGTATTCCACAAGGTATGTTAAGGCTATCCTTTCCCTCTTTTTGCATGATGCCAAATGAACGAAACGTATAGGTAAATGTGCGATATTCATAAATGAATCTACTCTAAGTAGTTTTAGAAACTTATGTCCATTGTCTTCCATGATACATTTCTGATTCGTATTGCCTTGATCTTTGGCTCCTAATGAATTGTATATTAACAATGTTAGATTCATAACGATGTTCTTGTACTAGTGACACCAGCTTTTTAGAGTTGTAACACTTATTCCATATTATTATTATTATTACTATGAGACTTATTATGACTTTGAGATGGTTTTTATTTAATTATTTCTTTATGCTATACTTGTATGAATTGTCTAATCGATTGTGGTTGGTTCGCCTACCGGGTGGAGGATAGATGACTTCACAACTTAAGAAATTAGGTCGTGACAACCTTGGTATTTCATTATTTCCTGATGTGTTTGAACTCAAATGAATAGAGGTCTAGAATTTGGTTTATCAACATAAACAGAATCAGTAATGAATATTGAACTAGAAGAATGGTGATTCTTTTTTGTCTATAATGACAAAAATAAACAATATTAGAATGGGAAGGTGCCAATGAACAAGGTAAAAGCATTATAAATTTCATCAAACATGAATGAGAATGATTATCAACAGTAAAAATTAAATTAATCTTTCTCATGTCAACTTGTTGAAGATAAAATCAGTTGTATGTATGCCTTGTGAAATTTAACTGGTTGTGCATTTTGTTCACTTATCCCACAAAACTTGCTTTTCTTGGTAGCAGCTGGTTTCCCTTCTGTTTTCTTTTCTCAATTCTTCGGAATTTGTATCCTCCCCAACTGTTGGCTTCTCTTCAATTTTCTTATCCTCAATAGTTGGTTTCTCTGCAAGTTTTACTTCCTCTACTGTCTTCTCTTCAGGAGCTTCTTCTATAGCTGTTGATAATTTTTCTTGATCATCTGTTTTATTCTCACTCTCTTCTGATGGTGTTAGTACTTCCACCACATTGTTCACAACAGAAGTTTCTGATTTTACTTCTTCTATTTTCTTATCATCAGTACAAGTAGCAGCATCAGTTTCAATATCATCATCAACAACCTTCTCAACTTCTATAGCTGTTGGTAATTTGTCGTGATCATCTGTTTTATTCTCACTCTCTTCTGATGGTGTTAGTACTTCCTCCACATTCTTCTCAACAGAAGTTTCTGATTTTACTTCTTCTATTTTCCTATCATCAACACAAGTAGTAGCATAAGCCTTGTCAACTTCTACTTCTGTCTTGGCCTCAGATGCTACATCAGAAGCTTTTACTGATATCTCCTCTTTCTCTTCTGTCGAACCCTTACCCTCTTCATTCTGCCACATTCAAATGATATATATGTCACTCTTTAATTTCTAATATTTTATTTTTTCTTAATAACGTGTTATATAATCATCTCATTTAAAGATACTTATTCTCTTCTTTTCTTAAACTTTATTACGGCCATAGAACTAACAATGCCATCCTTGTCAAGGGATAAGACTAATCATAGCCAAAACAAGGCGGAATTAGGATGGGTGAATGCACAAAAATCATGATGTACTTTGATTAAACCAAAAACTTTTGACTTAGGGATGGATATTTTTACGTCTTCCACATTGCATATACAATTTTATGCTTAAGAGTTGCTCCACTTTCTTAACTATTTATGAAGATTTTTAAAAAATTCATGTGTAAGACTATATTTTTACTTTCTCTAAGCATTGGAAACAATATCAAATGATGTTGAGTCTAATAAAATCTCAGAAAACTACTTTTAAACGGTGAATGGTCATCTATAAACAATAAAGTAGAAAATTAGACATGAAAAATACGAATAAGGAAAAGGGGAGATATGGTATTATTTTGTATTACACATTTCCATTTTAATTTTTCCAAAAATGACTTTCTTCCATTGAAAACTCTTTTATTTTAAAATTCCAATTTTATACATCACAGATTGTTTAAAATCACAAAGTTCATTTTAATAGTTCTTATCTTAAACTATATTCCACTCAAATATCTTGGTATAAATATAAATCAAGAACATAGGCACAAAACTAGAAACGTATAGAAATATGAATACATACATTGGTTAAGTTACTAAGAGATGGGATTTTGTCAGCATCATCATGATCGGCAATGACAATGTCTTCCTTATTCACCTCTTCTTGGACCACAATCCCAACATCCTTTGAAGCTATACTTTCTAGTGCGACTTCAGGGGCTTCACCATTCAACACGTTAGGCTTGCTTGCACAGGCTCCCATTCTCTCAAGATATTTCTTTTTTTCTTTGTTTTGAGAGAGAACTGAACCCAGAGAAAAGTGGAGAGATTAAAGGATGATCAGACAGAGATTGAGAGAAAAGGTGGGAACGAAATGTTTAGGCATAGAGGAATTTTATAGGGCAAGAAGGCAATGCATCCATGAATTTTGTTGTTCTATGCACGGAGCAGAGCAAATTTCTCTCACTTTCTTTTTCTTTTTTGATCTGGACTTGTTTTTAGTTTAATATTTTTGTATATCCCTATTTTATATTAAAATTTCATCCATCATGTTAGAACAATTCAGGATTAAGAGGACAAGCGACGATATCGATACTAACCATAAACAGTTAATAGGAAATTAATAAAGTGAAATGAAAAAAATGACATCATGAAATATTTGAACGACTAATGTATCATGTTATTAACGTGGACTTTTTGTTGTGAAGGCCGCATGGCCATTCTTTCTTTCAGTCGCGCGGGTAACCGGTGTATGATAACGCAAACCGCGTCGATCAATTAACGTGACAAGCCCAGTGTGTGACGCCAAAGAAGGTTTATGCGGAGGATCATTTCGTGATCTTGCGGTCGTATTTCTCTTCTTCTGGCACCAACACTACGCTGCGGGTATGTTATTAACGTGGACTTATCATTATATTGAGAGGATCAAGAGATACATTCTTCTTTAATAGATTCAATCATATTGCATTATTTGATTAGTTTGGCAACTCATAAAAGCCTTGAAATGTATCTAGTGGATGTAGTGACACCTTTCTTTTATAAATTAATTAATATATATTGTGTTGATTAAAATTGTCTTTAATGATTAACATGTTCCCTTGAAGATATTTAATCTACTAATAGTTTTTCTTGATAACTTATCAAGCAGATATCGGAGAACCAGGCCCTTCTATGTAATCGTTGATCAGGAGCTGCAAACACGTTTCAAATGCAAGTAGAATTCTTCATAAATATTTTCTTATGGAAGGTTTGACTTTGTGTGCTACCGGCATTGTATTAGCTGGAAGAATATAAAACTCTGTACTTTCGGGCTAGGATTTGACCAATATGATGTCGACATAATGACACCAAGATTGGAAATGTGGGACCAACAAGGTTAATGAAGTTAAAAAGTTACTAAACGAATTAGAACATGCGTAGAAATATGTTGGGCTAAAGGATAATGTCCCGAAATGATTCAAGACTTTAAAATACGATAATGATGATTGGAAATAATATTTTGTGTGTCTAAGAAGACTACGGACTAGTACTATATCATAGGGTGATAATAACAAGTGTAGGCTTTGTTTTGAAAGTCAATTGAGCCCTAACAGAATGTCAAGTTAGAAGTTATGGACAAATATTTCAAATGAGCTCATACAAGGTTCAACTTTAAACAAGAATATCTACCTATGTATGATGAGTTACGTGCTGAATTTTACTACCAAAAACACTGTTGAAACTAACCTCAAAAGAGGTTGAAAATGCCACTTCAAGAGGTCGGTTTTGGCCTCCTTTATGTTTTTAATTTTTTTTAAGGAAACCGACTTGAGGAAATTGATTAATTCGTAAAACCATTCCAAAAAAAATACCAGACCTCCTGAGGTCGGTTAAATTCCACAAAAATATAGCGACTCATGATGTCAATAACTATAAAAAAGATTAAATTTTTTTACCAAACCGACTTCAGTATGATAATTATAAAACTTAAAAATTATTTTATGTAGAGCGGCCTCACGATGTATGTATTTGATTGGGATTAAAAATATAATTAAGAACCGACCTCGTGAGGTCGATATCTCGGTGAAATTCGAGTCCATGCCGTTTTTTTAATAAAAATACAAATTTGGTGTAATGACCCTCCAAGCTGTTTTGAACTTGTAGACATTTTTCTAAAATACCCTTCCCATAGCTTTAAGATGTTATTCGTGACTTGCGTGGATGACTGATGCGGTTCCGAGAATGAATTATGAAATTGGGAATTTCTAAGTTAAGGAAATGAGGAAGTTTGACCAAATTCAATATCAGGGTTAATGAGATCGTATGAGAGTTTTATCGATTCCATCAGGAATGTGATTTATAGCTTAGTCAAGAATTATTTTTCGAATCCTGAAGGGTTCGGGTGTGATTTGAGTTATTAATGGTGAAACTAGTTAAGTTAGGGATTTGCAGTTTAAAATGGTCAACATTGAATCAAGACCGCCTCTTTTGGGTGTTTTAAATGCACAAATAGGTCCGGAGCGTGTTTTATAACTGAAATACATATTTGATTTGCATTTGGGAGCTCCGAATGCATTTCGAGTTTTGATACCATCCCTTGGAGACACTATATATCTAGTATGGGACATTACCCTATGTGATCACATGGGTATAATCACGATCGCGAATGGGTGTGTGGCAGGGGATCGCAATCGCGGTCGGCCAGATCCCCATCGTGAAGAGTATTTCTTGGGACGGTCTGAATTGGCCTTTCCGGTCGTGTGGGAGGTCCAGCGATCGCGAAGAAATCCATATTACTGGCAGTGATATTGTCACGACCGAACGGGCGTGTTGGTGCCTTACCGGGCACCCGGTAGTTATACATCGAGAGAAAATCGTGAACATAAATCAATAACATCTGATAACGAGTATAAACAATAACATGAAAACTTGCCTTTGGCGTATATATAAAGCAACAACTCTTTCGGCACGAGCAGTTTAATCCTTTTTACAAACCACCTTGCCGGCGATACTACTGACCTACGAATGATATGATAACAACGGCGGGCGGGGCCGTCATACCACGAATGTAGCACCTACAACCAGGGGACTATACGAATAAGCCTCGGAGAAACGGAGCTTCAAGCGGCTGACCACAGGCGAGGATCGGCGGCGGTGTACGCTTTACTGCGGCATGAGCGGCCCGAAGGAGGTCGATCTGGCCAGTGCAAGTATGTGGCGAAAATCGTAAATGAAATCATAGTAGTCTATATAAAGCGAGCGTGTATGATAGCAAACTACGATTCCTGATAAATAGCGGTCATATCAGTCGGGGACTCACGCCGCCGAAGTCGTCATCGATATCACGATGGGTCTCGCGCCCAGCGTCAATCATGCGTGGAATACGCCCGCCGGCTGGCGATCGATGATGAAAAACACGAGGAATACCGCATGAACAACGGGTCCGCTGTGTCCAAATAAAGCGATGCGGGGTAAATGCGAAGGCATGGCGGGCTACGAACACCAGCGGTACTAACAAGGTCGTAAAATGTATCATGATATCTGTCTGGCCGTCACGTGATCAAAGGCGGTCGCTCGCGCATGATATCAAATGCGCGTCTAGCCACAGAACTCCGCTGACTCCGCGCAGGCGATCGTAGGCGCGTGAGTATAACCGGATCGAGGGTATTACTCCCGGAAGCGTCTGGACTCGCGATCGCGTAGCGCGTAGGCGCGTGACCATAAAGGCGCGCTAACACCGGAACTCTCGTAGCTCGCGTAGGCCGGGACCGCGTGAGGTATTCTCGAATCATGGTCCCGGACCGCTGAGTCTACCGCGTCGGAGGCGGCTTAACCGGAAACCACGGTGAGTGGTATAATACCAACATAACGGTTTATCGTTTAAACAACGTAAGCGCAATCGAGGAAAACCCGTTTACACAAGCGTCACGGAATACTAACACACGTGGCGTCTAATATGATTACTTATCAAAGCGACACGAAGGTATTACAAGGCTATCACAAACCAACACAATCAAGTTATACCGCAAGGTACTTCTACTATATGTCAGCGACATGTTGGGTTTCTATCCCCAAGTACTTCGTTCATTAACTTTTTAAAAGATCGTTACTTTAAAAAGTCACCTGATACGTAGTATATGAAAATAGAGTGATTATCTTTTGAAGTGAATCAAAACACTTATCTTTGTAAAATCAAGTAACAACATTATTATCCAAGCGTCGAGTTTGCCTAATTTCAAATGTTCACGTTTCTTATTTTAGAAAGGTTTCGTAGTTCGTAGTATTATTCATTTAAGAATATAATTCTCTTTTAAACTATCGAGGAACATAAGTCTTATATGTGAGTAGGATATTCTTGTTTATAACAATCTTATTACGTGACCATGATCTAGGAAATATCATTTTGTCTCATCTTAGCTTATGCGGATGGAAGTTTCTCTTGGTTTTAATACTTAATCTGTCAAAACATTTCCTTTTATTAACGCTGCGATGGTTTGTCGATACGTTCGATTTCGAAATCGATAAAACATTCTTAAGCGTTATTACCTAACTTCCCATAAAGCTAGTATAACTCTTAAGTTTTCAAAAACCAAGTATTACTTAACTTTGAAATGATTCAAATTTTTGAAATACTTCAAGTTCTTTATTAACACATAATAAGCGATTATAGTTCAAATCGATTACCTTTTAAAAACCAAGTATTTTCTTACCAACATAAAATTTATAACCAACTTCCCATAAAGCGTTATAACTTTATGTTTAAACCAATCAAATACATTTAGCACGTATCGTCTACCGTACTACGAGTTCACACGTATCATGCTAGAAGAGATAGGAAAGGTTCACATACCTCGCGGAGTATCGACTAATAGCAAAGCGCTCGAAGTACTTCCACCGATTACTCGTAGCCAAGTAGATCGCGCCACGCGTGGTACTTCGACCTATAAGGCCTGAGTGGCATTAACATTTAGACCTCATCGTAGAACATTCTAGAAAATTGGCGCCACACATGCAGCGTAAATCTCTCCTTTATCGAGGCGGCTACGAGCCAACGAGGGGGTTATACATCTAACGAGCAGGTACAATTCTACTCGCGAGAAAAGCTACACAAGTGCATGTCTGATCACATGTAAATCTGATTCGATACTCTTCTTTCGAAAAGGTTTCTTATTATTAGGGCTTAAGTCAAAAGACATTGCGATAACAACGTTGATTTATATATAGTATACTTGACTATATAGTCTAACAATCATGTAATTTCCAATTACAATAGAGGACAAAATATTTACCTCGATAAGCCCATAATTATCAGTTATAATGTCGATCTGAGCAGTTTAGATCTGCTCAGTGCGCTCAGGCCAGCTCAAACAACCAGAAGTTCTAACCAACCTACTTATTACTCGACTAACTATGGAGATTTTCCTTAGGGTTTCGGTTTTGTATTGACGGAAAGTATAATAGTATTTAGGCTTTTGTATAAGTATAACCTTAGAATACTACAAGGTATATGGCTAAGGTAATTTGGGCATTATAACAATACTTTTGAGAGTATTTCTACCAAGGGGGTATTATCACAACAACTAGGCTGGGGGTACCAGTGGCTAGCACGAGAGGGGAAGGGCTCTCGGCGAGGGGAGGAGGAGGCTTTTGGGCGAATTCTACACTAAGGGGAGAGGAGGATTTAACACTTAGAATTATTTTAGGAATGGATGAAGAAGTCATCAAAGAGGGGTATTTATAGCCAAGCCAAGCTGACGATGGCACAGATCCAAGTGCATAGCAAGTGTAGGGCAGATTCGCGTGTGTCGCCAACGACTACACAAAATATCCTACCAACTCCATCAATTCGTCAGTCCGCCCGCTCGTCCTTGATGGGAGGGTGCCAGTGGCGCTCTCGTTGGTCAAAATGTTTAAATCTCTCGGAAAAATCGCAAAAATTAAAAATGACATAGCGGAATTTTCCCTCGAAATGTGAAGCGTTTAGTCGAAAAACGACTCTAATCGGGTGTTGTGAAAAATAAATTTGGCGACCTAATTCTCAAGTTCAAATTTTCTACGTGCGTCCTACGTACATACGGGAAATCACGGGTATAACATTCTCCTCGTAGAAACATTCGTCGAATGTTCCTTAGAATCTCAAAACAAGCGTGCGCGGTATAGTCTTTACTACCGTACTTACGAAACAATCACGCCTGATAGCCCACGAAACATGCGCCAAAATACTTACGTCAGTCCGAAACACCTCTAACATTACCACAAGCACCTCTAAGTGCAAAATATACTTGCCGCATACCTCGCACAAAGAAATGATCGCATCTATGCTGCCATACATGCTGCGCTTCCGATACCACTTTTGTCACTTTGCGCGAGGTTCTAGTGTCACTCGTGACCCAACAAATGATGCGGACTCGTGCGATCCACGAGGTCATTACACTCGAACTCTTACCGCATTTAAATCTTGCCGGTTTCCAAAACTGGGTTACTATCTCTGCGTGGTCATCGTAGCGGGAACACTGGATGGATCTCGATACTTTCCGATCATAACAATCTGAAAGGCCGGACGTCTTGCCTCACAAGTCGGACGGCAAAGCTAACATATAAGCGCACGGCCTACTGCGCACCAGATCTGTAAGGCCCAAGTAACTCGGGCTAAGTTCCTCTGTTTCCAAAACTTCACACCCAAGGGTGGTATCTTGAAGACCGGCCGTCGGCTGAACTCTAAAGCGTCGCCGATTATCATACGATTTCTACATTTGCGAACCTCTGCAGACAAGCTTTACCTATCCACGATCTGCTGGAACAAGCTGAACGACTATCCCGAATCTTGCCAACATCGAACCAATCGGCGACTACACTTCCGCCCTACAAGGCCTCGTAAGGCGACATTGGCGAAATGGTAGCTTAAACACTCCTCCATAGGAGACAACAATCCCGACTACCTAGAAATACCTGGCTGGCGGGGCGAATGCGGTCCCGAGACTCGCTGAGTTCTTAACCAGCTTGGTAAAACTTCGGAAACAAAAACAGTAGTGCCACGGGCTCGATGCTGTCATAAGGTGAAGGTAGGCACCCGTGCAGCCTCTGACCTTTACGATAAAACAACCTTTGCCGAGTAAGCGGTGCTGCTAGAAAACAAGGCGGTGACCTCGCCGGCGACCTGGTCGAATCGTCCGAATTAAATCTGTTTGGTTAACTAAACTTGGGCTAACACCTGCGTAACCCCAGCGGGACCACCATGACCCGACCGCTGAGCACGCGGGTTGACGCGGCGTGGCCTCGGCCCGACCAGCGCGCCGTACTAGCTCCGGCGGAACAATCTCGCTAATCACGTTACGAAAACCTAGCGGTCTTCTTAGACTACCTCTTTCATTCCCAGCTACTGGGACTAATTCCTGAAACATAACTCACGTGCACTATGCACTCCATAAAGGTCAAGCATAAGCAATACATCTTTTACTCGAGATGGCCACCTCAAGGTCTCTGCGTATAAAACTCTAAGGCTCGCCTCTATCCCCAAATCTTACTCGGTTAACCAGCGTGATTTCTAATCACAACTAACATTGTTATCGAGCATAGCACTTAAGGTATACTCGCTTATCACATCTGATCTACAGAGGGTTAAGGATATATCTATATCTCTGCTTGCTCCCAGTCGTTCTAATCAAACTTTGCCGTAGGCTTGCATTAAGGAAGATGACAAACTACCGCGATCACGAAGGCTAAGTCCTCATGAGGACACTCTTTCGACATCGGACCAGCGGTCGCCGATGCAATGCGTACCCGACTAAAGCGACATTCACGGGATGGCGCTGCAGCGTGTGAACAGAAAAAGCGAATCCGGATGCATTTTGGAACTGCGTGTAGCGTGAGCGGAAGCGAGCTCGACCCGACTCCTGCGTACCGAGCGTCCACGAAATTCGTGGAGGACCTCGCCACTTGTTGGTGGATGTGCATAATCTAATCATTGGTGAGGCGACTCGCCTCAAAAAGTTACTAAAGGACCTTCTTTGCTCACGGCCTCTTACCGTCGCCGTTAACGCGTCGATCTACGTTTTCGGCTGCTGCATAAGCCATTACAGGCCATGCTCGAGCCAGTGAAGAATTACTCTTGACCCTCTCTTAGATAGTCGTCAAGACTCGCGGTATCGGTATACTCTGGTAGTCAAATCCGTAGTTAATGTGAGGTCGCCTCCTTGAAATCTATATTCTCTGTTCGGTGGTGGGCGAAGGTTCAAATATCATGGCGCGATGGAGCGCCGCCGTGCTAAACTCTTTGGGGCTAGTGGCGTCGCGAGAACTCCCGAATGAAGCACCACGAGGTGATGGTGGGCACATGCCCGCGTAACCCTCGATGCTCTGCTCGCTCCGCATTTGCGCGCCTCTGGGCGGGTTGCCTGCGAGGCATAGCGGTGAGGAAAGAAATCGTTAGAGGTCCGACTTACAGACTCTAGGCACGATCTCGAGTGAAGAATGAAACCAATCTAAATATCCTATAGCCTCGCGATTATTGGTGTAGTGCGCGCGCGCGATAATCGAACTCTCTGGATCTGATGCAGACACTTTCAGGATTAAGCGCTCACGATACCACTTTTGTCACGACCGAACCGGGCGTGTTGGTGCCTTACCGGGCACGATGGTTATACATCGGAGAAAATCAGCGGAACATAAATCAATAACATCTGATACGGAGTATAAACAATAACACAGTGAAAACTTGCCTTTGGCATATATAGAAAGCAACAACTCTTTCCACGAGCAGTTTAATCCTTTTACAAACCACGCGGCGATACTACAGACCTACGAATGATATGACAGCGGCGGACGGGGCCGTCATACCACGAATGTAGCTTTACAACGAGGGGACTATGCGAATAAGCCTCGGAGGAGCGGAGCTTCAACGGCTTGTGACCACAGGCGAGGATCGGCGGCGGTGTACCTTTACTGCGGCATGAGCGGCCCGAAGGAGGTCGATCTGGCGTGTCACGAGTATGTGGCCCGAAAATCGTAAATGAAATCATAGTAGTCTATAAAGCGGGACATGTATGATAGCAAACTACAGTTCTGATAAATAGCGATCATATCAGTCGGGGACTCGCACCTGAAGTCGTCACTCGATATCACAATGGGTCTCGCGCCCGCGACATCAATCATGCGTGGAATACCTTCGCCAGCTGCCGTGATCGATGATAGAAAAACACCAAGAATACGTGAACAACGGGTCCCACGTGTCCAAATAAAGCGATGCGGGGTAATGCGAAGGCATGGCGAGCTACTAACACCAGTACTAACAAGGTCGTAAAATGTATCATGATATCTGTCTGGGCCGTCATGATCAAAGGTCGCTTCGCATGATATCAAATGTGCGCGTCTAGCCACAGAACTCCGACTCCGCGTAGGCCGGTCGTAGGCGCGTGAGGTATAACCCGCGTCGGTGCTACTCCGGCGTAAATCTGGACTCGCGATCGCGTAGCCCGTAGACCGTGACCATAAAGGCCGCGCTAACACGGAACTCGTAGCTCGCGTAGGCCGGGACCCGCGTGAGGTATTCTCGAATCATGGTCCCGGACGCTGAGTCTACCGCGTCGGAGGCGGCTTAACCGGAAACGGTGGGTGGTATAATACCAACATAACGGTTTATCGTTTAAACAACGTAAGCACAATCGAGGAAAACCCTTTACAAAACATCACGAATACTAACACGTGGCGTCTAATATGATTACTTATCAAAACACGAAGGTATTACAAGGCTATCACAAACCAACCTGATCAAGTTATACCGCGAGGTACTTTCTCATGTCGACCGAATCGGGCGTGGTAGTGCCTACCGGGCACCCTAGTGATACAACATCGAGAAAACGGCGGAAATAAAAACTTTACATGAAATGAGAGACATAATAAATAAGCAGGCCAACCCAGGTTGCCTTGGTATATATCATAAAACGACGATTATCCTTTTACAAACCACCTTACAGCGATGCTCTGACCTCTAGATTTACAACTATGGCGGGGCGGGCCACGCGTACCACAGATGTCTGAGAACTTCTGACTCGAGAACCGTACAAAAGATAAGCCTCGAAGGAGCGGAGCTTCCAATCTGTTGAAGGTGATCCTAAGCGGGGATCGGCGACGATGTACTTACTGCGGCGTGAGCGCGGCCGAAAGTCGATCTGGCAATGTACAGTATGTGGCGTAAAATCATAAATGAAATCATAGCGATCTATATAAAGCGAGACATGTATGATAACCAAACTACGATATCTGACATATAAGCGGTCATATTAGGTCGGGACTCGCCACTCCAAATCATCGCTCGTGCGTGGAATTCGCCGCCATGGCGATGCATGATATGATATCAGCAAGCGGCAATCGAATGGGAGCATACGATGCGCTACGCATCGATGTCGGTATGTCGAAGAAACAATAAGACGACTTTCCAAATGGAAACATACGTGCGCTACGCGTCGTGTCGATATGCGAAGAAACAAGCGACTTTCAAATGGAAACATGCGTCTGCTCGCGTCGTGTCGATATGCCGAGGAAACGATAAGCGGCATTCCAAATGGAAACATGCGTGCGCTACGCATCGTGTCGGTATGCGAAGGAAACAATAAGCGGTATCAAAATGGAAGCGTGCGTGCGCTGCGCGTCGATGTCGGTATGTCCAGCGATTAGCAAAGTAACGATCAGCGAGGAGCGTGCGGTGGAATTTCTTCGTCGCTGCCGGCGCGTCAAGTAAGTTCTCGACAAGTCAGCGACCCTGCCGAGGCGCGGTAGTATAGAAACACAATTCTTGCACAACAAAGGCTATCCACGACAAGCGTAGGCAAGTTTCACAACAACAAGCATGGCGGGTTTCACAACAACTCAAAGTACTTTCATTTTATGCCAAGGTCGGGTTTTAACCTAAAGTTCTACGTCGTTAAATTCCTTTTAAGAGATTCATTCTTTTTATAAAAGTCACCGATACCGTAGTATAAAATAGAGTGACTTACATCTTTTAAGTAAACCAAAACAACTTCCATACTTTCCTTTTAAAAATCAAATTAAAGGACAACGTGCCTTATTTTTAGACAAAACACTTTTCCTTTTAAAGTCAAATTCTTATCGACCGATTAGGGCGTGGTAAGTGCCTACCGGGCACCCTAGTGATACAACATCAGTGTCAGTGGAACATAAAACAATACAAGACATATTATGAAATATGAAACAATAATCGAGAAAAACTTGCCTTTCGGCGTAAATATAAATAGCAACTTTTCCAGCGTGAGCAGTTTAATCCTTTTACAAACCACACTTGTGGCGATTACTACAGACCTCTAAGAAATGATCGACAACAATGGCGGGACGGGGCCGCCATACCACGAATGTAAACACCTACAACAACGAGGACTATACGGCTGATAAGCCTCGGAGAAAGCGGAGCTTTCCATGTACTGTGACCACAGGCGAGGATCGATGATGGTGTACCTTTACTGCGGCGTGAACGCGGCCGAAGGAGAGTCGATCTGACAGTGCAGAGTATGTGAAACTAAAAATCGTAAATGAAATCATAATAGTCTATAAAGCGGGAGACATGTATGATAACCAAACTACGATTCCTGATAATAGCGATGCGTGTCAAGTCGGGGACTCGCGCCTCAGTCATCACTCGAATATAACAATGGGTCTCACGCCCAACATCAATCATGCGGTGGAATACCTTCCGCCTGTGGCGGTTTATGATATAAAAGCACGAGAACACACATGAACACGAGTCCCACTGTGCCATAATAACTGCGTGCGGGGTAAATGCGAAGGCATGGCCGGCTACTAACGCCCGGTACCAACAAGGTCATGGCGTATCATAAGATCTGTCTGGCCGTCACGTGATCAAAGGCGACCACTTGCGCGATATCTAATGTGCGCGTCTAGCCTGGAACTTTCGCGACTCGCGTAGGCGATCAGATCGGCGCGTGAGGTATAACCCGCGTCGAGGGTATTACTCCGGCGGCGTCTGGACTCGCCGTCGCGTAGCGCGAGGACGCGTGACCACGAGGCGCGTCTAACACGGAACTCCAGCGATTCCGCGACCCACGGACGCGTAGGGTAGTCTCGAATCATAGGTCCATCGACCGCTTTGAGTCTACCCCGCGTGGAGGCGGCAACCGGAATCATCTCGAGATGAGTGATGTAAAATACTAACAGCGGCTTATCGTTAAGCAACATAAACACAAAGGAAAACCCGCTTTACACAGCGTCACAAGATACTAACACGCGTAGCATCTAGCATGTTTACTTATCAATCAACAAGAAAGTATTACAAGGCTATCACGAACCAACACAATCGAGTTATACCGAGGTACTTTAAGCTAACAAGTTCGGATATCTACCACAAAGTACTTCATACATTAAATCTTTAAAAAGATCCGTTGCTTTCACATAAGTCACCTGATACGTAGTATAAAATAGAGTGATTGTCGCTTTTAAGAAAACCAAAACTCTTACCTTTGTAAAATCAAGTAACAACATTATTTTCCAAGCGTCGAGTTTGCCTAATTTCAAATGTTCACGTTTCTTATTTTAGAAAGGTTTAGTAGTTCATAGCCTTTTCATTTAAGAATATAATTTCTTTTAAACAATCAGAAACATAAGTCTTATATGTGAGTAGGATATTCTTGTTTATAACAATCTTATTACAATGACCGTGATCTAGGAAATATCATTTTGTCTAAATCTTAGCTTACATGCGGATGGAAGTTTCTCTGGTTTTAATAATACTTAATCTGTCAAAACATTTCCTTTTATTAACTTATTTGCGGTGGTTTGTCGATACACATTCTGATTTCCGAAATCAGTAAACCATTCTTAAGCTGTTATACCTAACTTCCCATAAAGCTAGTATAACTCTTAAGTTTTCAAAAACCAAGTATTACTTCTTCTTTCAAAATGATTCAAAATCTTTTGAAATACTTCAAGTCTTTATTAACACATAACAAGCGATTATAGTTCAAATCGATTTACCTTTTTAAAGACACAAGTATTTTCTTACCAACGTAAAATGTTATAACGACTTCCCATAAAGCGTTATAACACTTTTATGTTTTAAACAATCAAATACGTTTATACGTATGCGTCTACCGTACTACATAGTTCCACATATCATGCTAGAAGAGATAGGAAGAGGTTCACATACCTCGCGGCAGTATCGACTAATAGCAAGCGCTCAAGTACTTCCAACCGTAGGCTACTCCTTAAGCCAAGTAGATCGCCGTCGTAGTACTTGACCTATAAGGCCACGGCGACATTAACATTTAGATCTCGGCGTAGAACATTACAGAAAATTCGACACTTCCCCATGGCGGCGTAAATCTCCTCTCTAGCGGGCGGCTACGAAGCCAACCGGGGGGTTATCATCTAACGACGGGTACAATTCTACTCCACGTACTACTACACAAGTCTCTTAACACGATTGATTCGATTCTTGGGCTTAAGTCAAAAGACATTGCCAACTAACCACGTTGATTCTATATATAGTATACTTTAACTATATATTCTAACAACATGTAATTTCCAATTACAATAGAGACAAGATATTTACCTCGATAAGCCGTAATTATCCAAGTATAAAGTCGATCTGGGCAATCGTTTAGCTCGACTCAGGCGCTCGACCCGCTCTAAACCACGCCAGAAGTTCTAACCAAACACACATACTCCGGCGGATTATGGAGATTTTCCTAGGGTTTCGGTTTGTGGTGACGGGAAGTATAATAGTATTTAGGGCTTTTCGTATAGGTACAACCTTAGAATACTACAAGGTATACGGCTAAGGTAATTTGGGCATTATAACAATACTTTGAGAGTATTTCTACACCTGAGGGGGTATTATACGAACAACTAGGCTAGGGGTACACTCTCGGCTAGCACCCACAGAGGGGTGCTCTCGGCCTGAGGGAGGCCATGGCGAACTTCGACTGAGGGAGGGAGAAGGAGGGCTTTGAGACTTAGGCAAATTTATGGATGAAGAAGTTCATCAAAGGGAGGGTATTTATACTCTGACCAAGGCGACCATGGCGAAGATCTAGCCAAGTGCTACTGCAGTGTAGGGCGAGATATGCCCAGTGCCCAGTCCTACTCGCCCAAAACCCTGCAAATATCTGCAAAATATCTACCACGGGCGCTGATTCGTCCAGTGCGCTGCCTTGCCCGCTGATGAGAGGGTGCCAGTGCGCCCTCGTTGGTCAAAATGTTCGTCTCTCGGAAAAATCCATAAAAATAAGAAAAGACATAGCGGAATTTTCCCTGCATGAAGTTATGTAAAGCGTTTAGTCAACGACTCTAGCAGGGTGTTGTGCCAAAATGCCGTTCGGCGAGCCACTGGCGGGGTGACACGTGTCACCCTCTATTGCCCAAAATAAAACATCTTAGAAAATATCCTGATGGCCAAAATCTCGAAAACAAAGTGGGCCTTAAAGCAGTAAATTTCTCGTGGGCCCAGCGTGACCATTTAGAAAATAAAATTCCATAATTCTCTAATATTCGGAAGTCAGAATACCAAATCTGGGAATCAATTCCCGTTAACGAACCTTTTTCCTTCACAAAAGCGGAAACTTTTAGTGGAAAAATCACCTCTTTCTTATTTCCGATCTTTACGTATGTATGCTCAAATGCGTGCGTCCTCGCATACGTACCACGGAACTACGGGTATAACATTCTTCCCAGAAACATTCGTCAGATGTTCCTTCTAATCTCAAAACAAGCGTGCGCCAATATAGTCTTCACTCTATACTTACGAAACAATCCTGCCGTACACGGCGCGAAAATACTGCGCAACATACTTATATCCAAGTCTGAGGAAACACCTCTAACATCATCACAAATAATACCACCTTTGTCACTTTGTCGCGAGCCTTGCTCGGCGACCCAACAAATGGTGCAGGTGCGTCGATCACGAAGGCGTAAATGCAACTCGAACCGCTTACCAAATTTACGATCTGCTTTAGTTTCCAAAACTTCGGGTTACTATCTCTTTCGTGGGCATCATGCGGGAACATTACGGATGGATCTTCGATACTTTCGAACATAACAATACGAAAGGCGGACGTCACGCCTCACTAAGTCGGACGGCAAAAGCTAACATATAAGCACGGCCTATTTCCATGAACTCTTAAAGGCCCCAAACTTTCGGGCTAAGTTCATTCTGTTTCAAAACTCGTCACACCACAATGGGGTGGTACTTTCAAGAAGACCGTCGGCTTTGAACTCTAAGCGTCGTCGTAGATTATCGCCGCGATTCCTCGAGTGCGAACTTCTTCTACAGATGAGCTTTTCCACATCCGCGGTCTGTGGAACAAGCTGAACAGTATGCGAACGCGCGACATCGAACCAATCGGCCGGCAACTTACACTTCCGCCCTACAAGGCTTCCGTAAAGGCGACCTCGAGCGCTGAAATGGTAGCTTAAGCGCTCACTCCACGAGGACAACAATCTTCACAACTACCGCAGATTCGCATGCGGCGGGGCGAATGCGGTCGAGACTACTTTGAGTCCTTAACACATGCTTGGCAAAACTTCCGGAAACAACGCCCTACCACGGGCTCGGCATCTGTCATAAGGTGAAGGTAGGCACCGTGCGACCTTACCTTTACGATAAAACAACAACGCCGAGTAAGCGGTCTTGCTAGAAAACAAGGCGGTGACCTCGCCGGCCCGACTCTTGGTCGAATCGTCCAGTCGTCTGTTGGCTAACTAAACTGGGCCTAACACCTCGTGACCCTACCACAAGGCGGGACCACCGACGGACCCGCTGCAAACATGCGGCGGGTTGACGCGGCGTGGCCTCAACCCGGGCCGTGGCGCGAAATACCATCTCCGAAGAACATTCTCAAAACCGTTACGAAAACCTGGCGGTCTTAGCTCAACTACCCGCTTTCATTTCCACACTACGGGACTATCCCAAGCATAACTCACGTGCGCTATGCACTTGGAGTAAATTCGAACATAACACTACACCTTTTCTCGAGATGGCCTGCTCACAAGGTCTCTACGTAAAAAGCTCTAAGGCTCGCGCCTGCATCCCCAAAATCTTACTCGGTTAAACAACCGTGATCTAATCACGACTAACACGCTGTTATCGAACATAGCATAAGGTATACTCACCTTATCACACATACCGATCTACAGAGGGTTAAAGATATATCTATATCTCTGCTTCAGCTTTAATCGTTCTAATCAAACTGCCACGTAGGGGCGATAACTAAGGAAGGTGGCGACTACTCATCGATCACGAAGGCTAAGTCCTCTGAGGACACTCTTTCGACATCGGACCACGGCGGTCATAGGTACAACAAGTACCCGACTAAAAGGCGACATTCCGGGATGGCGTCATCAATGTGAGCCGGAAGATGCGGAGCTCGACCCGACTCCTGCGTACCGAGCGTCACGAAATCCGTGGAAGACCACTCTGTCTTGGTGGGCGTAATCAAATCTCTTGGTGAGGTGACTCGTCTCGAAAGTTACCAAAGGACCTTTGCTCACGCCTGCTGTCCTTGGTTAACGTCGATCTCACGTTTTTGGCTGTACATAAGCCCGTACGAGGCCATGCTCAACCATGAAGAATTACTCTTGCACAACCCTCTCTTAGGTAGTCATCAAGACTCGTGGTACATCGGTATAATCTCTGGTAGCCAAATCCATAGCTAATGCGCCTCTTTGCAATCTATATTCACTGTTCGGTCGTGGGCGAAGGTTCAAATATCATGGGCAGATGGAGCTGCGTCGCCGTGCTAAACTCTGCTTGGGGCTAGTGGCGTCGTTGAAATCCCGAATGAAGCACTACCTAGGTAATGATTGGGCACGTGCCCTCGCCGCGCCGAACTCTACTGCGGCTCTCCGCCTTGCCTCTGGGCGGGTTGCCCTGCGGAGGCATAGCGATAAGGAAATAATTTCGTCGGAGGGTCGACTTACAACACGGCTACAGGCACGATCTCGAGTGAGAAGAATAGAAACCAATCCTAAATACCACTATAGCCTCACGATTATTGGTGTGGTGCGCAACACACCGATAATCAACTCTGCGGATACGGTGCGTAGACACTTTCAGGATTAAGCGCTCACGATACCACTTTTGTCACGACGTGGTCCAGTGGTAGTGTTAGTGCTACACCACCAAGATACAACATGTCCAGTAATCAATGAACATAAAACAATCTCCTGCGGCCCGGCCCCCTACCCGCACTCCTATTGATCGAAATATCGGAACAGATAAATAAAACAAGACATATTATGAAATATGAAACAATAATCTGAGAAAAACTTGCCTTTCGGCGTAAATATAAATAGCAACTTTTTCCAGCATGAGCAGTTTAATCCTTTTTACAAACCACACTTGCGTGATTACGGACCTCAAGAAATGATACGACAACAATGGCGGGGACGGGGCCGCCATACCACGAATGTAAACACCTACAACAACGAGGACTATACGGCTGATAAGCCTCGGAGAAGCGGAGCTTTCCATGTGTGACTGTGACCCTAGGCGAGGATCAATGATCGGTGTACCTTTACTGCGGCATGAGCGCAGCCTCAAGAGAGTCGATCTGGCCAGTGCAAGTATGTGAAACTAAAAATCGTAAATGAAATCATAATAGTCTATAAAGCGGGAGGCATGTATGATAACCAAACTACGATTCACGATAATAGCGATCGTGTCAAGTCGAGGACTCGCCTCAAGTCATCACTCAAATATAACAATGGGTCTCACGCCCACAACATCAATCATGCGTGGAATACCTTCCGCCGCTGGCGATTTATGATATAAAAGCACCAAGGAACACATGAACACGAGTCCCACTGTGCCATAATAACTGCGTCTGCGGGGTAAATGCGAAGGCATAGCCGGCTACTAACACCCGGTACCAACAAGGTCATGAAGCGTATCATAAGATCTGCAGGCCGTCACGTGATCAAAGTGACCACTTGCGCGGTATCTAATGTGCGCGTCTAGCCACGAACTTTCCGCGACTCGCGTAGGCCAATCGGATCGGCGCGTGAGGTATAACCGCGTCGGTAGCTACTCCCGGCGGCGTCACGGACTCGCCGTCGCGTAGCCACAAGACGCGTGACCACAAGGGCGCGTCTAACACGGAACTCCGCGATTCGCGCAGGCCACGGACCGCGTAGGTAGTCTCGAATCATAGGTCCATCGACCCGCTGAGTCTACCCGCGTCGGAGGCGGCAACCGGAATCATCTCGAGATGAGTGATGTAAAATACTAACACAACTTATCGTTAAGCAGCGTAAACACAACAAAGGAAAACCCGCTTTACACAACATCACAAGATACTAACACGTGGCATCCTAGCATGTTTACTTATCAATCAACAAGAAAGTATTACAAGGCTATCACAAACCAACACAATCAAGTTATACACAGAGGTACTTTAAGCTAACAAGTTCGGGTATCTACCACAAAGTACTTCATACATTAAATCTTTAAAAGATCGTTTGCTTTACATAAGTCACACAATACCCGTAGTATAAAATAAAGTGGTATCTTTTAAGAAAACCAAAACTCTTACCTTTGTAAAATCAAGTAACAACATTATTTTCCAAGCGTCCAAGTTTGCCTAATTTCAAATGTTCACGTTTCTTATTTTAGAAAGGTTTAGTGGTTCATAGCCTTTTTCATTTAAGAATATAATTTCTTTTAAACAACTGAGAAACATAAGTCTTATATGTGAGTAGGATATTCTTGTTTATAACAATCTTATTACTGACCATGATCTAGGAAATATCATTTTGTCTCATCTTAGCTTATGCGGATGGAAGTTTCTCTGGTTTTAATAATACTTAATCTGTCAAAACATTTCCTTTTATTAACGCTGCGGTGGTTTGTCGGTACGATTCGATTTCGAAATCGTTAAAACATTCTTAAGCCGTTATACCTAACTTCCCATAAAGCTAGTATAACTCTTAAGTTTTCAAAACCAAGTATTACTTCTTCTTTCAAAATGATTCAAAATCTTTTGAAATACTTCAAATTCTTTATTAACACATAACAAGCGGTTATAGTTCAAATCGATTTACCTTTTAAAGACCACAGTATTTTCTTACCAACATAAAGTTATAACCAACTTCCCATAAAGCCGTTATAACACTTTATGTTTTAAACCAATCAAATACGTTTAGCACGTATGCGTCTCAAATTGCTACATAGTTCACACATATCATGCTAGAAGAGATAGGAAGAGGTTCACATACCTCGCGGCAGTATCGACTAATAGCAAACGCTCCGAGTACTTCCAACCGTCGCTACTCCAAGCCAAGTAGATCGCGCCATCGTAGTACTTGAACCTATAAGGCCACAGTGGCGCTTATTAACATTTAGATCTCAACGTAGAACATTCTACCGAAAATTGGCGGCGCCTCATGGCAGCGTAAATCTCTCTCTGCGGCCGCTGCCAAGCCAACGGGGTTATACATCTAACCCGAGCGGGTACAATTCTACTCGCGATTACTACACAAGTCTCTTGTAATACGATTGATTCGATTCTTGAGCTTAAGTCAAAAGACATTGCTAACTAACCACGTTCTATATATAGTATACTTTAACTATATATTCTAACATGTAATTTTCAATTACAATAGAGGACAAGATATTTACCTCGATAAGCCCATAATTATCCAAGTATAAAGTCGATCTGGGCAATCGTTTAGCTCGACTCAGCGCTCAACTCAGCTCTAAACCACCCTTAGAAGTTCTAACCAAACTACACAATACTCCAACGGACTATGGAGATTTTCCTAGGGTTTCGGTTTGTAGTGACGGGAAGTATAATAGTATTTAGGGCTTTTGTATAGGTACAACCTTAGAATACTACAAGGTATACGGCTAAGGTAATTTGGGCATTATAACAATACTTTAGAGTATTTCTACACCTGAAAGGGGGTATTATCTGAAAGCAACTAGGCTAGGGGGTACACTCTCGGCTAGCACCCAGAGGGGGTGCTCTCGGCCCTGAGGGGAGGCCCTTGGCCGAACTCGACTCAAAGGGAGGAGAAGGAGGGCTTTCAAGACTTAGGCAAATTTATGGATGAAGAAGTTCATCAAAGGGAGGGGTATTTATACTACAAGCCAAGGCCAACCAATGGCGAGATCTAGCCAAGTGCTACACAAGTGTAGGGCGAGATATGCCCAAGTGCCCACAGTCCTACTCCTTAAAACCCTCACAAATATCTACCAAAATATCTACCACTGACACCCCAATTCGTCCAGTCGCCTACCTTGCCCGCTGATGAGGGTGCCAAGTGCCGCCCTCGTTGGTCCAAAATGTTAGATCTCTCGGAAAAATCCATAAAAATAAGAAAAGACATAGCGGAATTTTCCCCATGAGTTATGTAAAGCGTTTAGTCAAAAAACGACTCTAGCAAGGTGTTGTGCACAAATGCCATTCGGCTAAGCCACTGGCGGGGTGACACGTGTCACCTCCTATTGGCCCAAAATAAAACATCTTAGAAAATATCCTGATGGCCAAAATCTCAAAACAAAGTGGGCCCCAAAAGCGTAAATTTCTCGTGGGCCCAGCGTGACCATTCAGAAAATAAAATTCCATAATTCTCTAATATTCGGGAAGTCCGAATACCAAATCTGGGAATCCAATTCCCGTTAACGAACCTTTTTCCTTCAAAAACCGGAAACTTTTCCGTGGAAAAATCACCTCTTTCTTCCTTTCCAATCTTTACATGCGTATGCACAAATGCGTGCGTCTCGCATACATACCACGGAACTACGGGTATATGATTCTACATTAAAACAATGATAAAACCTTCTTTTGTTTTCATAAAGTCGTTATAACCAACTTCCCGTAAAGTCATTATAACACTTTATGTTTTAAACCATTTTAAGACAACACAATGCCTTTCTTTTCCCTAAAGTTCGGTTTGCCTAATTTCAATTACACAAGTCTCCTTTTTAGGAAAGTTTCATAGTTCAATGTCTTAATCTCTTTTAAAACAATTGAGTAACATATGCCATGGCGAGTAGGTTATTCTTGTTCATAATCAACCTTATTAGCGGCCGTGATCTAGAAAATGTAATATCATTTTGTCTCATCTTAGCTTACATGCGGATGGAGGTTTCTCTGGTTTTAATAATACTTAATTATTCAATACATTTTCCTTTATTAACGCTGCGATGGTTTGTCGATACACATTACGATTTCGAAATCGGTAAAACATTATTCCTTTCAAAACCAAGTACTCATTACTCACGAATGAGGTTTCACGTCTTCTTACAACATTCAAATCAATTTAATTAAGTTGAGTCTCTTGTCTTATAAGATCAAGTCTCTTAACTCCTAAGATTAAATAGCCATTCTTTTTTATCTCTTTTAGACGTTATACCTAACTTCCCATAAAGCTAGTATAACTCTTAAGTTCTCAAAACCAAGTATTGCTACACATCAAATCCGTTTTATAAGTCAAATCGATTACTTTGAAACCACAAAGCATTTTCTTACCTACATAAAGTCATTATAACCAACTTCCCATAAAGCGTTATAACACTTTATGTTTCAAACCAATCAAATACATTAAACACGTATGCGTCTACCGCACTACATAGTTACACACATATCATGCTAGAAGAGATAGGAAGAGGTTCACATACCTCGACGCAGTATCGACTAATAGCAAAATGCTCCAAGTACTTCAAACCGTCGGCTACTCCTTAAGCCACGTAGATCGCACCACACGTAGTACTTCAACCTATAAGGCCACAGGGCGCTTAGTATCTTCGAGATCTCATTGTTCCATATTCTACAGAAAATTCGGCGCTCCGCATCGCCGCGTTAATCTCTCTCTCTGAAGTAGGCTACCAAGCCAACCGGGGTTTGCGCCTAACCGGCGTGTATAATTCTACTCACGATAATACTACACAAGTCTCATGTCTGATCTATGTAATTACGATTCGATTCTCTTATTTATCCTACATGTGTTTCTTGTTCAATTCTTATTCAGCTTAAGCCAAAAGACATTGCCGATTTAACTACGTTCGATTTTATTCAATATTCATTCTATATATAGTATACTTCAACTATATATTCTAACAATCATGTAATTTCCAATTACAATAGAGACAAGATATTTACCTCGATAAGCCCAAAATTATCCGAGTTAAATGTCGCTCCTGAACAAGGTTTAGCTCCTACTCCGTGTGCTCCAAAACGCTCCAAGAAACCCTTAGAAGTGTCTACACAACTTCTACTTAATACTTCAACTACGGGTGAATATTTCCTTAGGGTTTCGTTTAGTGGCTAAAGGAGGTATAATCGTATTTTCCGGGTTTTTTTCGTATAAAGGGTACTTTGGAAAGTACTATAAGGTATAAGGGCTAGAGTATTTTGGGCATTATAACAATACTAGGAGAGTATTTCTATACCACAAAAGGGGGGTATTTATACGAGACAACTAGGCTAGGGGGGGAGAGGGACGAAAAGCTCAAGCTAAGAGGGAGTAGTTTGAGACTTAGATAGATTGCTCAATTTTTGGATGAAGAAAGTTCATCAACTAAGGGGGTATTTATAGGTCAAGTGAAGGCCAACCAATGGCCAAGATGGTGTCAAGTGCAAGGCAAGTGTAAGGCCAAGATTAAGCCATGTGCAACCTTATCCATCTACACAAAATATCCTACCTAACCCTTGACCACAAAATCAACACCAAAAACGTGCAAGCTTAGCCCAATTGCCGTCCAACCTCTTCCAATGTGAGGGTGACACATGTCACCCTCCCGTTGGTCCAAAATGTTACGTCTCTCGGAAAAATCCGCAAAAATTATAAATGACATAGCCGGAATTTTCCCTACGAAAGCTGTGGAAACGTTTCGTCGAAAAACGACTCTAACCGGGTGTTGTGTACAAATTTCGAATCTTGCCTATCTTAAGGCTCAAATTTTATACGTACGTCCTTACGTACATACTCTGGAAATACGGGGTATAACATCTACTATATGTCAACATGTTCGGGTTTCTATCCCCAAAGTACTTCATTCATTAACTTTTTAAAAGATACGTTACTTTCACAAAAAGTCACACAATACCCGTAGTATATGAAAATAGAGTGATTATCTTTTGAAGTGAATCAAAACACTTATCTTTGTAAAATCAAGTAACAACATTATTATCCAAACGTCCAAGTTTGCCTAATTTCAAATGTTCACGTTTCTTATTTTAGAAAGGTTTCGTAGTTCATAGTCTTATTCATTTAAGAATATAATTCTCTTTTAAACTATAGAGAACATAAGTCTTATATGTGAGTAGGATATTCTTGTTTATAACAATCTTATTACTGACCATGATCTAGGAAATATCATTTTGTCTCATCTTAGCTTCTATGCGGATGGAAGTTTCTCTTGGTTTTAATACTTAATCAAAACATTTCCTTTTATTAACTGCAGATGGTTTGTCGATACACATTCTGATTTCCGAAATCAGTAAACATTCGTAAGCCGTTATTACCTAACTTCCCATAAAGCTAGTATAACTCTTAAGTTTTCAAAAACCAAGTATTACTTCTTCTTTCGAAATGATTCAAAAATCTTTTGAAATACTTCAAGTTCTTTATTAACACATAATAAGCCAGTTATAGTTCAAATCAGTTACCTTTTAAAAACCACAAGTATTTTCTTACCAACATAAGACTGTTATAACCAACTTCCCATAAAGCCGTTATAACACTTTATGTTTTAAACCAATCAAATACATTTAGCACGTATGCGTCTACCGTACTACATAGTTCACACATATCATGCTAGAAGAGATAGGAAGAGGTTCACATACCTCGCGGCCAGTATCGACTAATAGCAAAACGCTCAAGTACTTCCAACCGTCGGCTACTCCTGCCAAGTAGATCGCGCCACGTAGTACTCAACCTATAAGGCCACAGGCGCTTATTAACATTTAGACCTCATCGTAGAACATTCTACGAAAATTCGGCACCTCCCCACACATGACAGCGTAAATCTCTCCTTTATCGAGGCTACCAAGCCAACCGGGGTTATACATCTAACCCGACGGGTACAATTCTACTCGCGAAAAAGCTACACAAGTCTCATGTCTGATCTATGTAAATCTGATTCAGTACTCTTCTTTCGAAAAGGTTTCTTATTATTAAGGCTTAAGTCAAAAGACATTGCCGATAACAACGTTCAGTTCTATATATAGTATACTTCAACTATATAGTCTAACAATCATGTAATTTCCAATTAAAATAGAGGGACAAAATATTTACCTCGATAAGCCCATAATTATCCAAGTTATAATGTCGATCCTGAGCAAGGTCTAGGTCCTACTCCGTGCGCTCCGACCCGCTCCAAACAACCCTTAGAAGTTCTAACCAACTTCTACTTATTACTCCAACTAACTATGGAGATTTTCCTTAGGGTTTCGGTTTTGTGACTGACGGAAAGTATAATAGTATTTCTGGGCTTTTTGTATAAGTATAACCTTAGAATACTACAAGGTATATGGCTAAGGTAATTTGGGCATTATAACAATACTTTTGAGAGTATTTCTACCAAAGGGGGGGTATTATATGAAAACAACTAGGCGGGGGTACCCACTAGCACCCCAGGAGGGGAAGGGCTCTCGGCCAAGGGGGGGGGGGGAGGCTCTTGGCCGAATTGTACCCAAAGGGGAGGGCGGAGGATTTATGTTATACCCCGTATTTCCAGTATGTATGCGTGAGGCGTCGTATAATAATTTAAGCCTAAAGGTTGGCTAGTTTCGAAATTTGTACACAACACCCGATTGGAGTCGATTTTAGACGAAAGCGTTTCCACGACTTTCGTAGGAAAATTCGGCTATGTCATTTCTAATTTTTATGGATTTTTCCGAGAGACGAAACATTTTGGACCAACGGGAGGGTGACAAGTGTCACCCTCACATTGGAAGTGGTGGCGGTAAAGCTTGGCGAAAGGGGGCATGTGGTAGGTAGGATATTTGTGCAAGTTGGTGTGGTAGATGGATAAGGTACACATGGTGGAAATCTAGCCCTACACTTGCACCACACTTGTCTTCATCTTGGCCATTGGTTGGCCTTCACTTGACCTATAAATACCCCTCTAGTTGATGAACTTTCTTCATCCAAAAATTGAGCAATCTATCTAAGTCTCAAATACTCCCTCCCTCTTGTCTTGAAATCGTCCAAAAGTCCTCCCCCTTTGAGAGCTTGGCCGAGAGCTTCCCCCTCCCCGTTGTGGTGCCCTCGCCGAGGGTACCCACTAGCCTAGTTGTCTCGTATAAATACCCCTTGTTGTGGTATAGAAATACTCTCCTAGTATTGTTATTATGTCCAAATACCTTGGCCCAAATACCTTGTAGTATTCCCAAGGTTACACTTATACAAGCCCAGAAAATACCATTATACTTTCCCTCAGTCACTAAAACGAAACCCTAGGGAAAAATCTTCACCCGTAGTTGAAGTATTAAGTAGAAGTTGTGTAGACACTTCTAAGGGTTTCTTGGAGCATTTTGGAGCGCACGGAGTAGGAGCTAAACCTTGCTCAGGATCGACTTTTATCTCGGATAATTTTGGGCTTATCGAGGTAAACACTCATGACCTTCTATTGTAATTGGAAATTACATGTTGTAGGAATATATAGTTGAAGTATACTATATATAGAACTGAACGTTATAATTGTGCGGCAATGTCTTTTGACTTAAGCCTGAATAATACTTACGGCAATGTCTTGCGACTTAAGCCTGAACTTAAATAAGAGAATCGAATCGTAATCACATGGGTGTATTCTGATGAACTTGTGTAGTAGAATTGTACACGTCCGGTTAGGCGTGCAAACCCCACCCCCCTGGTTGGCTTGGTAGGCGGCCTCGATAGAGAGGAGATTACTTATTTGTTGCGGGGAGGTCTTCCAATTTTACGTAGAAAGATGAAAACTTGTGTTTAAGATTTAATAGACGTTTGTGGCCTTTATAGGTGAAAGTACTAAGAGTAGCGTATTCTACTCGAGGAGTGGAAAGGGCTAGCAAGGTTATAATACTTGGAGCTTTTTGCTTATTGTCGATAATCGTCGCGAGGTATGTGAACCTCTTCCTATCTCTTCTAGCATGATATGTGTGTAACTATGTAGTACGGTAGACGTACATGTGTTTAATGTATTTGATTAGTTTGAAACATAAAGTGTTATAACGGCTTTATGGGAAGTTGGTTATAACAGCTTTATGTAGGTAAGAAAATACTTTGTGGTTTTAAAAGGTACCTTATGTGAATTATAACTGGCTTGTTATAATAAAGAACTTGATGTATTTCAAAAGATTTATAAATCGTTTTGAAGGAGAGTAACACTTGGTTTTAAAGGTTTTAAAAGAATTATACTAGCTTTATGGGAGTTAGGTATAATGTCTTAAGAGAGGTAAAGAAAATGGTTTACTGATGTTAGAAGTTAAGAGACTTGATCTTATAAGATAAGAGACTTAACTTATTTGTTTTAATGTGGATGTTTATGTGAAACCTCATTCGTGAGTAATGAGTACTTGGTTTTATTTAAAGGGATAATGTTTCTTGATTTGGAAATCAGAATGTGTATCGACAAACCAACTGCGGCGTTAATAAAAGGAAAATGTATTGAATAAATGAAGTCTTGTATTAAAACCGGTAGAAACCTCCATCTGCATAGAAACTAAGATGAGACAAAATGATATTACATTTTCTAGATCATGGTTCTTTGTAATAAGAATGTTGTAAACAGAATAACCTACTCACGTAAGATATATATTACTCAATCGTTCTAAAAGAAATCAAGTGATTAAATTTATGAACTATGAAACCATTTGAAAATGAGAAGCTTAAGTAATGAAACTAGGCAACGGGAACTTAGGAAAGAATGTTGTTACTTGACTTTTGAAAAGAATGTGGGTTAGTCATTCTAATACTACGGGTATTGTGTGACTTAGGTGAAAAAGCGGATCTCTTAAAAGGTATTTAACGTCGTAGTACTTTAGGTTAAAACAGGACTTTGGCATAAAATGAAAGTACTTTGAGTTGTGTGAAACTTGCCTATGCTTGTTGTTGTGAAACTTGCCTATGCTTGTTGTTGTGAAACTTGCCTATGCTTGTTGTTGTGAAACTTGCCTATGCTTGTGATGATAGCCCTTTTTGTGCAAGTGTGGTATTTACGTATTCTGCGTCTCGATGGAGGGCGGTTGATTTGTTATGAGCGATTCTACACCGAGTCCCACGAGATGGGCGGCACGTATTCCATTTGATTATACACCGAGTCCCGAGATGGGCGAGAACACGTATTCCGTTTGATTATACACCGAGTCCCGAGATGGCGAGGCACGTATTCCATTTGATATTACAATCGAGTCCCGAGATGGGCGGTCACGTATTTCATCCGATATTACACCGAGTCCCACGAGATGGCGGTCACGTATCACATCCGATTTTACACGAGTCCCGAGAGATGGCGGTGCGTCATTTCATCCGGGTTATCATACATGTCTCCCGCTTTATATAGACTATTATGATTTCATTCTGATCTTTTCTTGTTTCACATACTTAGTACTGTTGTTATCGACCTCCTCGGGCTGCGTTAAATCCGCAGTAAATACATTGGTCGATCCAGCTCTAGGATCACCTTTGGCATATTGGGAAGCTCCGTTCCTTCGGAGGCTTATCTTTTGGTATGTGTTCCCTGAGTTGTAGGTTCTTGTACATTCAGGGGTATGGCGGGGCCCTGTCCCGTCATAGTTGTTGTAAATCTTAGAGGTCTGTAGCACTGTGTGGGCAGGGTTTTGTAAAAAGGGATTAAACTGTTCGTTTTGAAAAAAAGTTGTTATATGTATATCATTGGAAGGTAACCGTTTGGTTGACCTGTTTTATTATCATGTCTCTCATTTCATGTTTAAAGTTTTATTTTCCGCTGATTTTCTCTGATGTTGTGTCACTAGGGTGCCCGGGGTAAGGCACGATCACGGGCCTAATTCGGGAGTGCGACATAGTGGTATCGAAGCGATTAATCCTCGGAAAGTGTCTACGCACCGTGTCTAGTAAGTCTTGATTATCGGTGTGTTGTGCACCATCTATAATCGGAGGCTATAGGACATTTAGGATTGGTTTCCATTTCTTCTCATTACGAGATCGTGCCTTAGGCCGTGTGATAAGTTGTACCCTCCGACGTATTTCATTTTACGATTATGCCTCGCGTAAGGCAACCTGCCAGACAGCAAGGCAGCGGCCGAGCTGCTAGTGGATATCTGAGAGAGTAATGCAGCGCGAGCGATCGAGACTGAGCAGTGCTTCCGGCGGGTTTCGTGGCGCCGCCAGAGTTTAGCGCAGCGATGGGCTGCTGAGACTCTGATACGAGCCTCGGTCCCGGCACCGGAGCGGATGAGATGGGTACAAGGAGATGGCCCGATTCGGCGAGGTCGTGGCGAATATGAGATAGGTTGGATCAGCGATTCCGGCCCGAGAGCACCGTAGTTCACCCCGGCGAGATAGTTTGAGGCTACGGGACTTTCTCGAGCCGCCCGCCGCAGTTCTATGGGTCGAGGCCGAGGATGATCCAGGAGTTCATCAAGCGATTCTGTGGATCGTGAGTGATCAAGGCTTGGAGACCGAGTCGGTGACGCCGGTTCGCATCGGCTGCGCGATCTGCGATCGGTGGTTTGATTCGTGGAAGCGTCCCGAGGTGAGCATGCGCTCCCAGATTTGGGACGAGTTCTCGAGGCATTTCTTGCACATTTCTTGCCTCCACGGATGAGGAGGCTCGGCGACAGATTTTTGGTGTTCTGGCGAAGCGGACGCGGTTCGGGAGTACAATATGGAGTTCGACTCATTGGCGTGCGTCCCGCGTTAGTAGCGATATGGAGGGGCCAGTACACCGCTACGTCAGGGCTGGATGAGTACTTGGCGAGGCTTGTTGGTGTAGCCGCCGGTAGGGCATGGACATTGCCCGCACGCAGCTCATGCACTAGGATGTGAGGCACGGAGAGTCGGCGGAATGACCGAGATCGGCGAAGAGGGCGAGCAGCGGGGTCCTGGTAGCTTTCAAGGCGGACCGCCTCGTGGCGAGCTAGTGATGTACCTCCGCCAAGATCTGAGTGGTCCTCCGCGATCGTCGGGGCGTTCAGGGTATTCGGGGCTGGTCGAGCTCGAAGGCTTCGTTCCAGATATACATGGGTTCTAGCGATCGGGTTGAGTTTTCCTCGGTGTGCGATGTGGCAAACGTCATCGGGAATGTCGTCTTTTTGGTGCTTGTTTTCTGCGGCCGTCGGGGCCATGTGAACTGTCCTAGTAGGAAGGATGCAAACAGAATGACTCAGCCTACCGGATCAGTGGCAGGTTCATCGCCTTCTACAGCTATGCGCCCTGCAGGGCAGGCCTATGATTAGAGAGGAGCGGTAGATTCAGGTATATCCCTAACCCTCTAGAGTTTTGTATGTATTGATGTTGTTGATGTGTTTAGTGTTATGTTTGGATAGCTGTGTGCTAAAAAGTGATTTAGAAACACGGTTAGTGAAAGGGTAAGTCCAGGAAGTGTGAAATGGAAGTGGTAGCTTTCATGACTGTTTAGGTAAGATTGTTCGGATCGGGAACAAGAGCGTGATGCGTAAGTGGATCGGGTTGGGGCCATGTTGAGGGCCAACCGCGGCGGTTTCAAAATAGGGTCAGCTCGGGTGGTCGCGGTGGTAGGTCACGAGGTGCTAGGCCCAGTTTAGATGACCGTCGTATGATTTCGTGTTTATGTTCGACCGAAGCGGATCGTAAAGGCGGGAATGGCCTCGAGGAGATTGCGGTTAGTAAGATGACCAAGTTGAGGTAGTGACTCCAAAGTTTTGGAACTAAAGCGATGGTGAAGTGTGGTACGTATACTAGAAGAGTTCAAGTGTTCGAGGAGGGCCGGCGAGTAAGAAGAAGAAGAGCGTGTGTTATTACGTGGCGGTGTGGCTTTGACAACTTGTTGAAGGAACTTCCGTTATCTGTTTTGAGAAGGAACATTCGGACGAATGTTTCTAAGGAGGAGAATGTTATACCGTATTTCAGTATATGCGTGAGGCGTGCGATAATAATTTAAGCCTAAAGGTTGGCTAGTTTGAAATTTGTACACAACACCCGATTGGAGTCGTTTTTCGGAAGCGTTTCCACGACTTTCGTAGGAAAATTCGGCTATGTCATTTCTAATTTTTGCGGATTTTTAGAGTCGAAACATTTTGGACCAACGGGAGGGTGACAAGTGTCACCCTCACATTGGAAGTGGTGGGCGGTAAAGCTTGGCCGAAAGGGGGGGCATGTGGTAGGTAGGATATTTGTGCAAGTTGGTGTGGTAGATGGATAAGGTACACATGGTGGAAATCTAGCCCTACACTTGCACCACACTTGTCTTCATCTTGGCCATTGGTTGGCCTTCACTTGACCTATAAATACCCCTCTAGTTGATGAACTTTCTTCATCCAAATTGAGCAATCTATCTAAGTCTCAAATACTCCCTCCCTCTTGTCTTGAAATCGTCCAAAAGTCCTCCCCCTTTGAGAGCTTGGCCGAGAGCTTCCCCCTCCCCTTTGTGGTGCCCTAGCCGAGGGGTACCCCCCCCCTAGCCTAGTTGTCTCGTATAAATACCCCTTGTTGTGGTATAGAAATACTCTCCTAGTATTGTTATTATGTCCAAATACCTTGGCCCAAATACCTTGTAGTATTCCCAAGGTTACACTTATACAAGCCAGAAAATACCATTATACTTTCCTCAGTCACTAAAACGAAACCCTAGGGAAAATCTTCACCCGTAGTTGAAGTATTAAGTAGAAGTTGTGTAGACACTTCTAAGGGTTTCTTGGAGCATTTTGGAGCGCACGGAGTAGGAGCTAAACCTTGCTCAGGATCGACTTTTATCTCGGATAATTTTGGGCTTATCGAGGTAAACACTCATGACCTTCTATTGTAATTGGAAATTACATGTTGTAGGAATATATAGTTGAAGTATACTATATATAGAACTAAGCGTTATAATTGTGCGGCAATGTCTTTCGACTTAAGCTGAATAATACTTACGCAATGTCTTGCGACTTAAGCCCGAACTTAAATAAGAGAATCGAGCGTAATCACATAGGGCATATTCAGATGAGACTTGTGTAGCATTCTTGTGAAGTAGAATTGTACACGTCGGTTAGGCGTGCAAACCCCTGGTTGGCTTGGTAGCGGCCTCGATAGAGAGAGAGATTAGCTGCCATGGGAGGAAATGTCTAGAATTTTCTGTAGAAAGATGAAAACTTGTGTTTAAGATTTAATAGACGTTTGTGGCCTTTATAGGTGAAAGTACTAAGAGTAGCGTATTCTACTCGAGGAGTGGAAAGGGCTAGCAAGGTTATAATACTTGGAGCTTTTGCTTATTGTCGATAATCGTCGAGGTATGTGAACCTCTTCCTATCTCTTCTAGCGTGATATGTGTGTAACTATGTAGTACGGTGAGCGTACATGTGTTTAATGTATTTGATTAGTTTGAAACATAAAGTGTTATAACGGCTTTATGGGAAGTTGGTTATAACAGCTTTATGTAGGTAAGAAAATACTTTGTGGTTTTAAAAGGTAACTGATGTGAATTATAACTGGCTTGTTATAATAAAGAACTTGATGTATTTCAAAAGATTTATAAATCGTTTTGAAGGAGAGTAACACTTGGTTTTAAAGGTTTTAAAAAGAATTATACTAGCTTTATGGGAGTTAGGTATAATGTCTTAAGAGAGGTAAAGAAAATGGTTTCTTGATGTTAGAAGTTAAGAGACTTGATCTTATAAGATAAGAGACTTAACTTATTTGTTTTAATGTGGATGTTTATGTGAAACCTCATTCGTGAGTAATGAGTACTTGGTTTTATTTAAAGGGATAATGTTTCTTGATTTGGAAATCGAATGTGTATCGACAAACCAACTGCGGCGTTAATAAAAGGAAAATGTATTGAATAAATGAAGTCTTGTATTAAAACCGGTAGAAACCTCCATCTGCATAGAAACTAAGATGAGACAAAATGATATTACATTTTCTAGATCATGGCTGCTGTAATAAGAATGTTGTAAACCAGAATAACCTACTCTCACGTAAGATATATATTACTCAATCGTTCTAAAAGAAATCAAGTGATTAAATTTATGAACTATGAAACCATTTGAAAATGAGAAGCTTAAGTAATTGAAACTAGGCAAACGGGAACTTAGGAAGAGAATGTTGTTACTTGACTTTTGAAAAGGAATGTGGGTTGGTCATTCTAATACTACGGGTATTGTGTGACTTAGGTGAAAGAAGCGGATCTCTTAAAAGGTATTTAACGTCGTAGTACTTTAGTTAAAACCGGACTTTGGCATAAAATGAAAGTACTTTGAGTTGTGTGAAACTTGCCTATGCTTGTTGTTGTGAAACTTGCCTATGCTTGTTGTTGTGAAACTTGCCTATGCTTGTTGTTGTGAAACTTGCCTATGCTTGATGATAGCCCTTGTTGTGCAAGTGTGGTATTTACGTATTCTGGCGTCTCGATGGAGGGCGGTTGATTTGTTATGAGCGATTCTACAGGTCCCACGAGATGGCGAGCACGTATTCCATTTGATTATACACCGAGTCCCGAGATGGCGAGCACGTATTCCATTTGATTATACACCGGAGTCGCGAGATGGGCGAGGCACGTATTCCATTTGATATTACACCGAGTCCCGAGATGGCGGTCACGTATTTCATCGATATTACACGAGTCCCACGAGATGGGCGAAGTCACGTATTTCATCCGGATTATCATACATGTCTCCCGCTTTATATAGACTATTATGATTTCATTCTGATCTTTTCTTGTTTCACATACTTGGTACTGTTGTCTTGACCTCCTTGGGGGCCGCGTTCATCTGCGGTAGAAGTACATTGGTGTCGATCCAGCTCTAGGATCACCTTTCAGCATATTGGAAGCTCGTTCCTTGGAGGCTTATCTTTTGGTATGTGTTCCTGAGTTGTAGGTTCTTGTACATTCGGGGTATGGCGGGGCCACTGTCGTCATAGTTGTTGTAAATCTTAGAGGTGCAGCCTTTGTGTAGGCGGGGTTTTGTAAAAGGGATTAAACTGTTCGTTTTGAAAAAAGTTGTTATATGTATATCATTGGAAGGTAACCGTTTGGTTGACCTGTTTTATTATCATGTCTCTCATTTCATGTTTAAAGTTTTATTTTCCGCTGATTTTCTCTGATGTTGTGTCACTAGGGTGCCCGGGGTAAGGCACCAGTCACGGGCCCGGAATTCGGGGTGCGACAATTTAACACTTAGAATTATTTTAGGAATGGATGAAGAAGTCATCAAAGAGGGGGGGGGGGGTATTTATAGCACAAGCCAAAGCCAACCAATGGCCAAGATCTAGCCAAGTGCATAGCAAGTGTAGGGCCAAGATTCACCCATGTGTCCTTAACCAACTAACACACAAAATATCCTACCAACTCCCCTCATCAATTCATCCAAGGTCCGTCCCTTACGTCCGCCAATGAGAGGGTGCCAAGTGGCGCCCTCTCGTTGGTCCAAAATGTTTCGTCTCTCGGAAAAATCCGCAAAAATTAAAAATGACATAGCCGGAATTTTCCCTCCGAAAGCTGTGAAAACGTTTCGTCGAAAAACGACTCTAATCGGGTGTTGTGAACAAATAAATTTCGGCCAAGCCTAATTCTCAAGTTCAAATTTTCTACGTACGTCCTTACGTACATACTCGGGAAATACGGGGTATAACAGATATTTTCCTAAAATTGAAATTTGACATTTTATTTCATATTTTAAGGTCTAGAGCTCGGTTTGGGGTGATTTCGAGGGAAACCTTTACAATTTAACTTGGAAGTAATTTTCTAATCACTATTTTATCTATTCCTACATATTTACTCCATTAGATTAGTGATTAATTCATGATTTTGAGTGGGAAATTGGGGGTGGGGGTTTCATACATGGAGTAGAAATTATGTATTTCTTTGATTTGAAGGTCGAATTGCGGATGATTTTAGCTTATTTTCTGAATTTAGACTACTTAAGTGTGTAAACTAGTCTTGAAATTAAATTTCAGTTTTGCCCTTGTGATCTTGGGGTTACCTTTTTGGGTTCATTTTTTGATTTCGAATCAAAGTATAATAATATGGGTTTCTACAGACTCGCTCATTTTCTGGCTTGAAAATCTTATTTTTGATCTAACTAGTGGTAATTTCTATTAGTTTTAGACTACTCATTCATTCTAGCCTTAGTTGTATCAACACGAAGTTATAGTGTTAGAACAATATGGATGGTTCTAAAAGGAAAGATTGTCAACATAGGAGCAACGCCATAGGGGGAAGAACTTATCCAAAACTGAAGAAGATTGAAGTAAGTTGATCAGAAGGCATATGAAGATATATTAAGTTGTTATGTGTTTGTCATCATAAAAAAAGAAGAAATTGTTGAGTAGTTGATGGTTCAATAATATATTATGAGCTTACAATGAAGTTTTGATGATTTGACAAAATAATTTATCCAATAACAATCAAGGGAGATATTAGAAAGGATTTATTGAATAGTCAGACATCCAAGTAGATCTTCAAAGGATTCAGTAAAGTAGTCGTATCAACAAAGAAATTGCTCAAAGGAATTTATCCATACTATCACACAATTGGAGACTAATAGTTATTTCATGCCGATGTTGGAGAAAACAAAATATTGACTGATTTCTATTCAATGAAGGTTGGATTTCAAGTAATGGTGATATTTCAATAAAGTTTCATAAGTTGATCAACTGGAATTAGCATGGAAGTATGACAAGGAATCCAACGAGCATACACCAAAAGAAAGAAGATCCAAGTCAAATAAGGTTTGGTTTGTCGGGTACAATTATAAAATCAATACTTGGTTGGATTCTGCATTCAAGAACTACTTCTATATAAGTAACAACACGAATTTTTTTTGTACATTGTCCACAACTATAAACCCAATGAAAGTGTTAGTTATCACAGTCAACACTAGTCCTTAGAAGAGTCAACTGCACGAAGATGAAGAACCATACTTATCAAGATATTATCATTCAGTTCTCATGTTTGTCTAAATTAAGGTTTTTTATGGTTTCATCTATTTACCCTTGCAACTATAGTGTAATAGTTGTTCATTAGTTAAATTTTTACTACTGTGATTTAGGCAGACTATTCGGGGAGTAGGTCCTTAGGTTATTTGTAACTTGTACAAGAGATTTAGATTATAGTGAAAAGAATTTGGTAAATCCTATAGAAGATAGATCGTGGTTTTTTACTCTCTTGTTGGCACACTATCTCGATCAATTTGCACAAGAAAAAGTTCAAGGTTTTCTCGCGTATATCCGGGTGCAGTGCAGTAGGCTCGCTTCCATTTGTTAGAGTAGTGATGCAATTGATTGTTTTGTCTTACCACACCTGCGTGGTTTTGTTGTTGTGCTCTATTGGATGATTTTGCTACACCCCGTAGTTTTATGTCAAATCATTTCGTCGATTAATTGATGTATTATGAGAGGGTATGAGACTTTACGAAAGGATAATAATGGTATAAAATCTTTGTACAGTAGTGTTGTAAAGTATAGGAGTTAAACGAATAAAAGAGTATACATTTAGATAAAGTTTCATCTGCTTCATGTCATGTACATACCATACTTTTGATGTATGAACCATACAAAATGTCTGAGAGACCGTATAAAAGTTCAGATAGTTGGATGAAATTTTTGGAAAAGAATTGCCACCGTGTTTTGTGGCAGTGGCCAACCTTTAGGAGTTTCAAATTTTGTTAAGTTTCATTTAAGATCATATTTCGAACAAAACATGCCCTAATACTCTCCTAAAGGTGCCCTAACATATTTCTACGTTTCAAGAGCAAATTCAAAGTAAATCCATCTAAATCCAACCTCAAGAGTTTGGTTGAAGTGAAGTAAGTGTCTCATTGATGTTGTTGTGATGATGTGGGCTGTTGTAAGTAGATCAAGACTTGGAATCTAAGTTGAAGTTATTGTATGAAGTCAATAAAGTATTCTCTTGCTTGTGCTTAAGTTAAATCTTGTGTTTGTTGAGTTACAGAAGTGAAGAACTACAAGGTGAATACTAGATAGTTGCTTACAAGTGTAGTCTTGTTGTATGTGATTATTGGGCGGTTTTGAATTGATTTTTAAGGTATCCCATGGCTGATAATTTTGATTCATAGTTGTATATAATGTTGGTTGTGGTGTGAGTAAAGAAGAAGAGCTACTAATGTTGTATATGTGTTGGATTGCCATTGAAGAACAAGATAAACTTTATGTACATTAAGCGTTCAACGAAATGTCTAGATGATATGAGTAATGGATTCGTCATTGATATACATCGTTTCATATTGTAGATATCATCCGTAGAACATACGAGGGATTGTGGAATCCGTATAGCATACGCGACAAGGTATGTAAGGCTTACATTTTCTTTCTTTCGGCGTGATCGTTGAGAACACGTCACGAAGAGAAACTTATTTTACGCAAAATCCATTCTTGAACATAAAAGTATATCCACTCTTGCTTTAAAATGTTTTATGAATCTTATTTGTCCCTTGTCGGGAGTATTTTCTGCATTTTATGATATTTTTTGTTATATGATGGATTTTGAGTTCTTATTGGTTATAACGATCGATGTACATAATTCTATAATGATAGGCGGGGTTTAACGACCTTAGGTCACTCCGCCCTGTTCATGATAGTATTCTAAGGTCTTTCATGCATTGTATATATATATATATATATATATATATATATATATATATATATATATATATATATATATATATGTATATATATATATATATGTATATATTTTCTACTAATCCGCTATAGTTGGATAGGTACGTCACTTATATGTGCACACCACTATAGTTGGATACGATATTATCGAGTCCTATTATGATCGGGTACTATATGATGATAATTCGCCCCACAAAGAGGCTTGATATGATATTATGTTGCCCGTAGAGTGGCCCGATTTTACTACTATGCATATGATTATGGTTATGTAAGTTATGCGTCCTTAGTGGCAGTCGAGTTCGAGTTAACTTCTCTGCCCTTCTCTTTATTACATTCTTATATACATGATTTACATGCTTTAAATATTCAATACATTCTTTGATGCGGCGTCCGCTGTTGAGGCGTTGTGTTTCATGCCGCGTATGCGGTAGACAGGAAGATGTACCTCGCGATGGTTGCTCGGTTTAGTTGTTGATCATCACACACCTCTTCTTCTAGAGTTGTTGTATAAAGAGTGGTAGGCTACATTGCTTATATTTACAACCATTTTGGCTATGGCGGGGCCACTATCGAACCTAATTACATGTTGATGTTGTAGTACTCTTAGAGGCTTGCAAACTAGTGGCTATTGTATATTTGTATTTTACGTCCTTGTCGGCCTCATTGTTAGTTGTTGCTATTTTTGTTATGACCTTGTCTGTTATATATATATATATATATATATATATATATACTTATAACGAAAGGCTACATGGCATTTTGGATGTTTACCTTCCTGCAGTCTAGATCGTGCAATATAGCTGAGTCGTAAGTGTTCAATTCCTAATCCTTTTGTTGTTTATTGTTTTAGCGATGACTATGACTAGAAGGCAGATGACTGTTCGGAGATTGGATGTTGATGTGGGAGAGGTGTCGATCGGTACCACCGTATCTGAGACCGCATGAGCATCGAAAGACAAGGCTTTATCCGGGCCTCCAAGACTACACCACCTCGAGGAGCATATGGGAGTTGATGTACCTCCAGTTCCTCCAAAGGTTGCTCCTGAGTAAGATCTTGATATGCGGAGTTGTGCAGTTATTAACTCGATTGGTAGCCATTCAAGCACAGCATCAGACCACTGGTCCTTCTAATAGAGCAGTTAGTATGAGAGTTCGGGACTTCATCAACTTGGACCCTCTGATATTCATAGTATCAGACCCGAATGCAGACCCACAAAATTTTCTATATCAGATGCAGCGGACTTTGCGAGTAATTCATGCCACTGATACTAAGTCGGTAGATCTAGTTTCTTATAGATTACAGGATGTTATTATAGGATGGTATGAGTCATGGGAGCAGTCCAGAGGACCACGTGCCCCACCGACAGTATGGAGAGAGTTTTCTGAGGCCTTCTTACAACATTTCATGTCGGTTGAGCTCCGTCAGGCCAAACAAGATAGGTTTCTAGCTACTTCTTTATCAGGGATATATGAGTGTGTGGGAGTACAATCTACAGTTTAATTCCTTGGTCAGAGATGCTCCTACAATTGTAACAGAGATGAGTAATTGGGTACATCGGTTTGTTAATGGTTTGGGCCGCACTTAATTAATGAGTGTACTATAACTTCTCTGAATCAGGGTATAGATATTGCCCGCATCTAGGCTTATGCACAGAATCTGAAGGATTGCAAGAGACAATAATAGGTTGATTGAGAGCATAATAGAGGTCATCATAAGAGTGCGTCTGCGGGTGATACATAAGAGTTGAGGTAGAGTTTAGAGGTGGATTTGAGCTGCGATTTCCTACGTGCTGTCGCTTCAAGCGGGGGTGTGACCGGGGCAGCGACAGGCCTAACACGAGTGTACCAACAAGGTCACCAACTATGAATACATGACGTCCTCTAGACATCTTAACTAGAAGGGTTAAAAACCACCTCAAACATCTATATACATACATGTACAAGACTATCAAGGTCATCGTACAAATTGACTGATCAATATCCAGGCCGAAAAGGCCATGAAAAACAACTAACCAACCATACAAATCTACAAGCCTCTAAGAAATGCAACTGTCTTATGGTCGGGATAGGGTCCCGACGTACCCATCAACTATACATATATACATAACTCGACTCAAAACCATTGACTCGGTAGCTCCGAAAGAAGTGAAGCTTACCAATAAATAGATGAACTTCAGCGGGATCCTATTAGGGATGTCTATCTACACTTCTACCTAAACCTGCAATATGAAATGCAGTGTCCACAAACAAAGAGGATGTCAGTACGAATGAAATATACTAGTATGTAAAGCATGAATAACAATATGGAAGCACAAGCTGTAAAATATGACATAAGAAGTAACTTGATACTCTGATAACATGTGTGCTACTCAGGGCGAACAATGGAACTCTGAAATTGTACTGAAAATTTTAAACATGTGTTCTATTGTATAACTTTATGTGCGTAGAACTTCCATAATCTTTAACGATGGTAACTAGACAATAAAATAACATTTTTAACTCTACTTGACTTTTTTATCTTCCTTATGCAATAACTACCAATATCCAGCAATTCACCATCAATAGTTAGCTCCAATTGAGCAGCTCAACATCAATACATACAATTCTAAGTTCCTTCAAGAGTTGAGCTACAAGTTCTTAACAAAACTCACTACTACAACTTGTAGTACTCCAACATATCAAGGAGAAGATATAACTCACCTTAAAGATCAAGACCAGCATCTAGCACACTTTAAACTCCAGCAACCATAACCTGAGAAACACGAAAGGAAAGAATGAGAGGATTAAAATCACGATCTTCCAATAACTAATTTACGTTGCTAGCTTCTAAACTTTACTTGGACCACCATGGAAGATTAGGTTACCTTTGGGAGAGTTACAAGATCCATTTACGGATGTACTAGGTAAGAAATGAGCTCTAAATTATGGCTCATCAAAATATAAGAACTTAAAACTCTCTGTAGCGCGATATATCTACGTAAGTATGCGATCCGTACATCCATATATGGTTCGTACAATTGGTCATATAAAAGTAAGGTATGTACCTCTTGGACCGTACGTGTAGACTCCCAAATAAAAAGTTAGAAACTCATCTAAGCTTGACATAGTCCTCACCCCAAGAAGTATGGGTATCTGACCCGTAAAATGAGCAATCTTGTCAAACTTTGTCTAAATGTACTTTTGTTGATCCGATTAGTCTTAAACTCCTTTGAATAATACTCAACACTTCCTTAACCCTTTATTAGTCTCTTGGAGGTATATCACCCTTACTGAGCCTATGTCAGCAAATATTACGATGACGACGATGTATGAAACGCGAGGTGTAACATCCTCCCCTCATTAGGAACATTCGGCCTCTAATGTAGGGGTAAGATGATTAAATACTTACTAACTCTATTGAATTCTTATGAAATTTCTTCAGAGTTTTTTTCTGTAAATAGGACTATCCAAAACCTTCTATGTAGCCAGAAAACATATCCAATGCCACCTGAGGCCATATAATATAGCCTCGTGACCTTACATCATGAAGATACTCAATATGGTAAGTCATAACTTATCTCATTTGTCAAGTATCGAAATCTGGGCTATGTCTACCACATCTGTGCTATGAGCATCACCTAAAGGTATAAGTATGCCTACTACTATAGAATAGGAATAAGGAAATTACATCGCAGGAGCATCAATCTAAACCCGATGTCTGAAATAAGTGAGGATTTCTAGACCTTATGTCTTCCTCGACCTCTAAGTCATTGTCACGACCCGACCGGGCATGGCCCAGTGCCACTACAGGCACCCTTACAGTATACATCGAGAGAATAGCGGCGGAACTACATAAACTCATAAAATACTAGACGATAAATATCAGCAGGCTGGTAGATAAGTCGCGCCAGGTACTTCCTAAAAATATACATATTTTGTTCTTACAACCCAATACACAAGATATGACTACAAGCCTCTAGAATTTTTACATAACATGTGTGACGGGACGGGGCCGCCATACCACGAATGTACAACAGCAAACCGATACCAGAGATCTGAGATAAGCCTCCGGAGTAATGGAGCTTCTCAACAACTGAACAGTGATCCTAAGAGTGAGGATCATCAACCTGTATAACTCTACCTGCGGCATGAGCGCGGCCCGGAGTCGATTACAATAATTATCAAGTATGTGAAATTGAAATCTTGAAATGAAATCATATAGTCTACAATCAATGCCATGATAATATCAATTTCCTTTCAATTTCTTTTTAATCCAAGTTGTTATTCCAACATGTTATATACATAATAACAATTACAACAACTATAAATCCTTTCTTCCTTAACATGCGACGATTGTATCTAACAATTAAATTGAATGCAAATTTAATGGCTAACATGTCCAATTCCGGTTTTCAACATGTCGACATGATCCGAATCTTTTAAAACTTCAATATATATACCACATGCTCATTTAACAACTACTAAACATGTAATCTTCAATCACATTAAGAAGATGAAGATTTTTACCTCAATAAGCCCTAATAATATCCAAGCGTAAAAGTCGATCCTTAGCAACTTTTAGCTCCTCTTCTTATGTTCCAATCCACTCCAAGCACTCCTTAGAAGCTCATAACCAACTTCTCTTCAATTTCCAACTTCAAAGTTGAAGAAGACCTTAGATTTTCACCTTGCGACTAACGTGAAAACGTAGTTTTTCCGGGATTTTTCTATTGAGATATCCTTGTAATACCCTTAGGAACCTTGGGTTGAAGTATTGTGAATTATGAACAACAATTGCAAAATTTTTGTGTGGGAGAAGCCCTATTGCCGAGAGCTCTTTTAAAGAGCAAGAAAACTTGAAATTTTTCTAAGTGTTGGAAAATGCTCTAGTCTTGCACTAGTAATAGCAATATATAATGAGACCAAGGGCTAGGATTAATCCAAATGTGTGGTCAAGATGTGTCTCCCAAGATGACCATGTAGAGGGTGACACGTGTCGCCCTCTCATTGGTTCATACCATTCCGTTTCCCAAAATTTCCATAATTGGTCAAAATATCGGAAACCTCGTGGGCCCCACAAAACGTAAAATTTCTCGGGTGGGCCACACGTATCCAACTCTGAAAATAAACTTCCATAGTTCCGATAAATTCTAAATGTCTCAAATAGCAATTTCGAGAACCCAATTCTCATTAACAAACATTTCTCTTTCAGGAGTTGGAAGATTTTTCCTCGAAAAACAACTCTTTCTTTCGTTCAAATTAAAGTCGTAACTTCCACGTCGTCCTCTTTGCGTGTCACCGGAATTACGGTGTAACATTCTTCCCCTCAGAAACATTAGATCACGAGTGTTCTTTAGGAGTCAACCTAATAGGTAGCGACATAGTTTCCTTTTACAACCCCTATATACCAAAAATCTGCCACCCATGGCCACATGATAATATTTATACTAAAACATCAACCTGAACTCCAAGCGTCGACGTCGGTTATCTGCATAAAGCTTTTATCGACTTTGAGCTTGTTAATAATCTTTCCTGGATAGCTTCGCCTTATCTGTTATACCCCATATTTCCAGAGTATGTACGTGAGGACGTACGTACAAAAGTTTAAGCCTTAAGTTAGGCAATGGACGAAATTTGTGCCTGACCCGAAAAGAATTATTTTTAAATGAAGCGTTTTCCAAACTGCGGGGAAAATTACGATTCGCGACATTAATAATTTTTGCGGATTTTTACGAGAGATGAAATATTTTGGACCAACGAGAGGCGACACTTGTCACCGCCAGTGGCGGTCGTATGGCGATTGGTTGCGCGTTCTTGGCATGTTTTGTGGCCTAAAACTTGGGTCAATGTTTGGAGTGATTTGTGGAGTAGATGGCTAGGGTGCACTTGTGCAAATCTTCACCCTCCACTTGCCCACCACTTGTCTTGATCTTGGCCATTGAAGGCCCTATAAATACCCTTAGTTGAAGGATTTCTTCATCCTCAAATGACTTCTAAGTCTTAAAAATCCGTCCCTCCCTTGTAGTGAAGTTCTCGTCCAAGTCCCCCCCCTCCCCTTGTAGTAGTTTCGTCCGCCACACACCCTCCCTTCCCTTGGAGTTGCTCTCGTCCAAACATACCCCGGTAGAAAATACTCTCAGTATTGTTCTTATTCCAAAATACCTTAGCCCAAATACCTTGTAGTATTCAAGGTTACCTCATACTAAAAGCCCGGAAATACTACTATACTTCCCTTGATCCACAAACGAAATCCTAAGGAAAATCTTCATAATTGGTTGAAGTATTAAGAAGAAGTTGTGTAGAACTTCTAAGGGTTGTTTGGAGCGGGTTGGAGCACCAGTAGGAGCTAAGCGTTGCTCGGGATCGACGTTTAAACTTGGATAATTTTGGGCTTATCGAGGTAAATACTCTTGTCCTTCTATTGTAATTAGAAATTACATCTTTGTAGTTGTATAGAAATGAGTATAAGATATATAGAAGGATGGTATAAGAGAAGAGAATTGAATTGAAATCACATGGAAGAATATTAAAGAAGAAGATTGAGCGTACTTACGTAGAATTTGTATTCTGATGAACTTGTGTAGTTTGTGGTAGGAAGTGCTGCCCAATGTTCCGTAGAATTAGAACCTCTGCTTAGAATATTCTCTGAGTAGTCTAGGCGTTGATAGGCGTATATGGCCTTTATAGGTTGAAAGTTCTGCAGTAGCATGTTACTTGAGAGGTGGACAAGGCTGGCGGGGCTATAGCCATGGAGCGTTTTGCTAATTATCGATAATCGTCGCGGTATGTGATTCTTCCTATACTCTTGAGCATTGTTATACCCGTATTTCCGGTATATGCGCGAGAATACGTCAAAAAGGTTAGCCTTAAAGTTTAGGCTTGGGCGTTTTTGGGCCTGACTACATGGCGAATAGTTTCCGACGAAAGCGTTTCCACGACTTCGTAGGGTAAATTCGGCTATGCCATTTCTAATTTTGCGGATTTTTAGAGGCGAAACATTTTGGACCAGCGGGAGGCGACACTTGGCACCCTCCGATTGGTGGACTTGAATCGTCCGTTGGACAAAATTGGAGAAGCAGCACGTTTTTGTGCCTTGTGCACAAGTCAAGGAGTTGGTAGGATATTTGTGTGGATTAAATCTTCAACCTACACTTGCCTTGCACTTGTCTTAATCTTGGCCATTGGTTGGCCACTTCTTGACCTATAAAGACCCCCCTTAAGATGAAGAGTTCTTCGTCCACAAATCTTTCAGTCTTGAAAATCCTCTCCTCTCCGCTGTAGCCTTTTTCGTCCAAACACCTCCTCCCCCTTGTGAAGGCCCTTGGCCGAATACCCTCCTCTAGCCTAAGTAGTTTGGCGAGGCCCCACAGCCTAGCCAAAACCTACCCTCCCCTTGGTAGAAAAGTTGCCTTCTTGTATTGTTATAATGCCCAAAATACCTAGCCCAAATCCTTAGTGCTTAGTAGAAGTTGTGAAGAACTTCAAGGTTTCCTTAGACATACAACTTAGGAGCAAAACCTTGCTCGGTAGCGACTTTATCTAGGATATTATTGGGCTTACAGGGTAACTAATCCTAACCCTCTTTTGAATTAGAGAATACTTCTTGTAGTAGTATAAGAATAAGTATTAGATACTTAGAAGAATATTGCGAATAGAATTGAGCTGTTATCACGGTAGAAGGGTTTAAAGAAGAATAATCAAGCTGTACTTGCATAGAATTTGTTTTCCTGATGAACTTGAGTAACTCACGGGTAGGAAGTCGCCCAATTTTCCGTAGGATATAGAACCCTCTGTTTAGAAGCTGTTTACAAAGTAGTGCGAGCGTTGATAGGCGTGTCGACTATTATGGTGATTCTCTGCGACATATTCAACTTGGCGGTGGTTTTATTTGAGAAGGTATGTGATTCTTCCTAAAGCATGATATTTTACAATATATATATGATGCGGTGAAGCGTACATGTGTTAAGCGAATAATAACTACGGCAATGTCTTTGACTTAAGCTGAATAATACTTACGGCAATGCCTGGCTTAAGCTGAATAACACTTACAGCGATGCCTCGGCTTAAGCTGAATAATAAGAAGCGAAAACATTTCAAAGATTCTTGAATCATTTTTAGAAGAGAACTAATTGGTTTTAAAGCGAAGCTTAAGAGTTATACTAGCTTTATGGGAAGTTAAGTATAACCACTTAAGAACGATAAAAGAAGCAGTTTGCCTATGTGTTTATAACGGACTTATATTGAATTGTGAAAAGAATAATAAGATGGTTTGATAAGTAGACATGATATGATGCTATATGTGTTAGTGTCTTTATAACGTTTGTATAAAGAGTATTCTTGTTGTGCTTATGTTGTTTAAAGATAATTTGTTATGTTAGTGTACTATCACTCGCCTCTTGACATATTAGGGGTTAGTGCGCCTCCGTCTGCGGGGTAGACTCGGTGATGCAGGACCGTGATTCGAGAATACCACATGCGAGTCCGGGGACTATGCGGAGCTCTGGAGTTCGAGGTTAGTGATGCGGGGTTATACCTGCATGCGGTCTATGTGGCGTGCGGACTACGAGTCGGGGCGATGCGAGGTAGCTACCCTCGATGCGGGGTTATGTACCTATGCGGGCCTATGTGAGTGGCCTATGCGGACTACGAGTCGAGATTAGGCTTGCATGGTGATACTACGGGAAATTGGCCTGCTTGATCATTCGCGACCTAGAAAAGACACATTCTGATTTACCTATTGTTACTCTTGTTTATGATGTGGCACTTATGCGGTCCTTGGTTGTTTCATACATACTTGCAAAACTGATTTTAAAATGATATGTTTTCATTTAAGTATTTTCTGATTTCATATACTTAGTACTGTTGTCTTGACCTCCTTGAAGCTGCGTTCATCTGCGGTAAGAGCGGCAGTGCTAGATCCACATTCTTAGGATCTCTACGTTGGTGTCGGGAGCTCCATCTTTTAGGAGGCTCTACTTTTGGGTATGATCTCCTGTTGTAGATAGTTTTGTCTGATCGGGGTATGGCGGGCCTGTCGCCATAGTTGTATATTTCCTTAAGTGCATGTAGTCATGTTATGCGATTATCGGATGTAGCGCTAAACCATGTTTTTATATATATGCGAAAAGCGATGTTTTCTCATATAAAGCGTGTCTTATTTTATAAAGCTGTTTCATGTCTTGTTTTATATTTCCGATTACTACGATGTATGACTACTTGGGTGCCGTGAGGCACGATCCACGGGCCGGAATGGAGTCGTGACAAAAGTGGTATCGAAGCGATTAATCCTCGGAAAGTGTCTGCACCGTATCTAGTAAGTCTTGATTATCGGTGTGTTGTGCACCACCCAATGTCGAGGAGGCTATAGGATATTTAGGATTGGTTTCATTCTTCTCACTCGAGATCGTGCTTTAGAGGCGTGTTAAGTTGGACCCTCTAACGTATTCCTTTTACATGCTGATTATGCCTCGCGTAAGGCAACCGGGCCCAGAAGGCAAAGGCGGCCAGAAAGCGCGATCGGACAGGGATTCACGAGGCTCGGGCGATCTATCATGCAGCGGCGAGTTCTATGGCCGCCCGGCCAGCGAAGACCACGATGCGCCTCGCGTCCCACGGCACTGGGGCGGAGAGTTAGGAGTACTGAGAGATGGCCCGGCTATTGGCTAGAAGTTGTGGCGAATCACGAGGATAAGTGGATCTGGCGATTCGATTCGGCTCGGCTCGGTCGCGCCGTGGTGCACGAGTAGATAGTTTGAGGCTACGAGATTTCTTGAGTTGTAGCCGCGAGTTTTCTGGTCGGCGGGAGGATGATCGCGAGTTCATCCGTCGGCTCTGAAGGATCATGCGGGTGATCAGGCCTCGAGAGCAGTCTGTGACGCGACCGATTCGCATAAGGCTGCGTGATCTGCGGTCGATTGGTTTGATTCATGAGAGTTATCGGGAGAGCACGCGCGTCCCGGTACTTAGGATGAGTTCTCGGAGGCTTTCCTCACTCACTTCTTGCCTCGCGGATGAGGAGGCGCGGTGATAGATTTTCTGCTGAGGCGAGAGAGGGCCTTGTCGGGAGTACAATGTCGAGTTTGATTCATTGGCTCGGTATGTCCCAGCGTTGGTAGCTAATATGGAGGATAGTGTGCACCGCTCGTCGCGGGCTAGATGATTATATGGCGAGTGGGTGTGCGGGTGTTTCTCTTCGGGGATATGGACATTACCCGTGCGAGCTCGTGCTGCAGGATGTGAGGCGTAGAGACCGCCGGGTTGGCGAGCGGCGAAGAAGACGGGGCGGTCTTTTGGTGGCTATCGTGGTGGCGGCCTCGGCGATCTAGGTGCACCACGGCCGGCTGAGCACTCTGCACCGTCCTCGGCCACGGCGAGATATTCGAGGCGAACCGGGGCCCGGGACTTGAACATTGAGCGGCGAGAGGTTACGGCGTCGGGACCACCCGCCAGTGTGGCCGTCACGGTAGATCGGCCGGGAGTTGTGGTGCTACGGGAGTTTGTTTGATTGTGGCGGCGAGGTCACTATGCGGCTTGTCCGACCAGGCGATCTTGATGGTAGAGTCGACTACGAGTTCTTTCCGGTCTGCCGTCCCAAGCAGTTACTCGCCACGGAGGCAAGGTACTCGTGGACCCGGTCGCGGCGGTCGTGGCGCGAGTCGATTCTAGCGGTCCTCGAGAACCGCATTTATGCTTTGTCCGGTAAGCGGGATCGAGGCCTCGCGATGTCGTCACGGTACCTGCTCGGTTCTGGGTTTGATGTGTATGCTTTGATAGATCGGGTTACTCTGTCACATATATCTCCCTTGTTGCTAGTAGGATAGGGATAGAGCACGAGTCCATAGACCACTTCGAGGTAGCTACGCGATGGGTGATTCGGTGGTAGCTCGGCGGGTATATAGAGCTTGTCTGTGACCATTTACATTCGTGGACCACTGGCGGCTTGATAGAGTTGGAAATGATTGACCGGCGTGATCATGGGGATGGATTGGCTAGCTTCTTGCTATGCCAATGTAGGCTGCGAGAGAGAGTAATGCAGTTCCAGTTTCACGAGGCGGTTGTTGAGTGGGAGGAGCACGGTATCGCCAGAAGGGTAGGTTTATTTCCTACCTCGAGGCTAGGAAGATAGTGCGAGAAGGGTATATCTACCATCGTTGGGTGTTTGATCTTGAAGGCTGCGGTACCAGATTTTCGTCGATTCCGGTGGTCGAGAGAGTTCCCAGGCGTATTTCAGGCGACCTCGGGTATCCCTCACGAGAGGAGATTGAGTTTTGTATTGACATATTGCGGACACTCGGCTATTTCCATTCGCCATCTGAGAATGGCACTGCCGAGTTGAGAGAGTTGAAGTATCGGCTTAGAGATTTCTTTGGAGAAAGGGCTTCATCGGGCCTAGTGTTTCTCCACAGGCGCCGGTATTGTTCGTGAAGAAGAAGGGCGGGGCCGCTGCGCATGTGTGTTGATTCTGGCGGTGAACAAGGTGACCATTAAACGAATACCCCGCTTCCGGGATTGATGATTTGTTCGACCCGATTGCGAGTGCGAGATGTTTCTCAAGATTGATCTGCGATCGGGCTATCATCAGTGCGAGTCGAGAGGTGGATGTCCCTAGGGCGCATTCGGACGATGCGGGCATTATGAGTTGAGTCATGTCTTTTGGGTTGACGATGCTCGGCGGTATTCATGGATTTGATGAACAAGTGTTCAAACCATTTTTGGACACGTTCGTGATAGTGTTCATTGATGATATCTTGGTTTATTCTCGCTCGGAAGCGGGAGCATGCGGAGCATTGAGGCTATCTTGTGATTCTCGAGACCAGCGATTATGCGCCATGTTTTCCAAATGTGAGTTTTGGTTGACTTGATGGCGTTTCTTGGGCATATTATGGGTGATGGCATTAGTGAATCGGCCAAGATCGAAGCGATCGGGACTTGGCCTGAACCTCTACTCGCCGAGAGGTTCGCGATTTTACGGGCCTTGCGAGGTATTATCGGTTCGTGGAGAAGTTTGTATCTGCTGCACCGGTGACTAGGTGACTCGAGAAAGCGGCCAAGTTTGATGGTGATGCTTGTGGCGGGGTTTCGATTCTTGAAAGAGACTTGTTATACCGTATTTCCGAGGTATATGCGTAAAGGAATACGTGCAAAAGTTTTGGTCTTAAAGTTAGGCCTTGGGCGATTTTTAGGCCTGACTCATAAAGCGAGCGGTTTTAGGCGAAGCGTTTCCACAGCTTTCATAGGATAAATTCGGCTATGTCATTTCTTATTTTTGCGGATTTTTAGAGGCGTAACACTTTGGACCAATGAGAGGCGACACTTTCCACCCTCTCATTGGTGGACTAATCACGGCAATAGGGCCGATTGGATGCCAAGCCTTGTCATAAAGTTGGCTAGATATTTTGTGTGCAAGTTGGCCAGGACACTTGCCTAAATCCTCACCCTACACTTGCACTTGGCATAATCTTGGCCATTGGTTGGCCATGTCTTGACCTATAAATACCCCCCTTGTTGAAGAGTTATTTCATCCTAAATTGAGCAATCTACCTAAGTCTCAAATCCCTCCCTCTCCCTCTTGTTGTTCGTCCAAACACACCCCTCCTCGAGAAGCTTGGCGAGGCTACCCAGCAGCTGGCGAAACCAACCCCCTCATGGTAGAAAAGTTGCCTTCTTGTATTGTTATAATGCCCAAAATACCTAGCCCAAATACCTTAGCACTTAGTAGAAGTTGTGAAGAACTTCTAAGGTTTCCTTAGACATCTGACTTAGGAGCAAAACCTTGCTCGGTAGCGACTTTTCTAGGATATTATTGGGCTTACAGGGTAACTAATCCTAACCCTCTTTTGAATTAAAGAATACTTCTTGTTGTAGAATAAGAATAGTATAAATACTTAGAAGTATATCACGAGAATAGAATTGAAGTGTTAATCACTTAGAAGGGTTTAAAGAAGAATAATCAATTGTACTTACATGAATTTGTTTTCTGATGAACTTATATAACTCAGGGTAGGGTTGTGCTGCGACTTTCCGTAGAATTGAGGACCCTCTGTTTAGAATGACCTACAGAATAGTCTAGACCTTGATAGATATCTGTGACTATTATAGGTGATTCTCTGCGCGACATACTCGACTTGGCGGTGGATTTAGCGGAAGGTATGTGATTCTTCCTAAAGCATGATATTTTACAATATGTATATAGTGCGGTAGGCGTACATGTGTTAAGCGAATAATACTTACGGCAATGCCTCACGGCTTAAGCACGAATAATACTTACGGCAATGCCTGCGGCTTAAGCCTAAATAATAAGAAGCGAAAACATTTCAAAGACTCTTGAACCATTTAGTATGAAGAGAACTAATTGGTTTTAAGCGAAGCTTAAGAGTTATACTAGCTTTATGGGAAGTAAGTATAACCACTTAAGATTGATAAAAGAAACAAGTTTGCCTATGTGTTTATAACGGACTTATATTGTGAATAAGAAGATGGTTTGATAGGTAGACATGATATGATGCTATGTGTGTTAGTATCTTGTAACGTTGGTATAGGTGAGTATCCTTGTTGTGCTTGTGTTACTTAAAGGTAAGTTGTTATGCTAGTATACTATCACTCGCCTCTTGAGATGATCAGGGGTTAGGCGCCTCCGTGCGGGGTAGACTCGAGGCGATGCAGGACCGTGATTCGAGAATACCTCATGCGGGTCGGGGGCCTATGCGGGCTCTGAGAGTTCGAGGTTAGTATGCGGGGTTATACCTCATGCGATGTATGGCCATGTGCGGACGGCGAGTCGGGGCGATGCGAGGAGTAGCTACCCTCGATGCGGGGTTATACCATGCGGGCCCGTGAGTGGCCTATGTGGACTCGGGAGTCGAGGATTAGGCTGCGAGAATGATGATGAGGCGAGTGGCCTGTTTCGATCATTCGCAGCCTAGACAAGACTCATTCTGATTACCTATTATTGCTCTTGTTTGTGATGTGGCACTATGCGGTTTCCTTGGTTGTTTCATACATACTTGTATGGCGGTTTTAAAAAAATGATATGTTTCATTTAAGTACTTTCTGATTCGCATACTTAGTAATTGTTGTGACCTCGCCGGGTGGCGTATAAAGGCGAGCCTCTACCGAGAGCAGAACGGCCGTGGCTCTCCGTATGGCACGTCTGAGAAGGTCAAACCTCGAGGATCGCAAGCAGCCGGTACCATTTGTTAGTCGTCGGAGCAAGGCTCGCGACGACAAAGTGACAAAAGTGGTATCAGGCGATTAATCCTCGGAAAGTGTCTGACCGTATCTAGTAGAGTCTTGATTATCGGTGTGTTGTGCACCACGCCGATGTCGAGAGGCTATAGGATATTTAGGATTGGTTTCCATTCTTCTCATTACGAGATCGTGCTTTAGAAGTTTGTGTTATAGGTTGGACCTCTAACGTCTTCCTTTCTGTGCTGATTATGCCTCGCGTAAGGCAACCGGGCCCGAGAAGGGCAAGCGGCCAGAGGCTGCTAGCGAGACACCCGAGTCACGAGGGCTCGAGCCCGGTCTATACGAGAGGCGGCGAGTTCTATGGCGCCGCCCGGCCCAGCCTGAGACCACAGTACCCGCACCTCTGTCCCGCGGCTGGGCGGAGAGTTAGGAGTCTGAGAGATAGCCAGCTTTTGGCTAAAGTTGTGGCCCGTCTGAGAAGGCTGGATCTGGCGATTCAGCTCAGCTCGATCGTACCGTTGTTCACCGAGGCGAGAGTTTGAGGCTCTGAGACTTCTTGAGTTGTAGCCACGGAGTTTTATGGGTCGAGGCGGAGGATGATCGCGAGAGTTCATCCGTCGGTCGAAGGATTTTGAGAGTGATCGTGGCGTCGGAGACCGAGTCAGTGATCTTTGGTTCCACATAATTGCGTGACACGCGATCGATTGGTTTGATTCGTGGGAGTTATCGGGAGAGCACGCGTCCCAGCTACTTAGGATGAGTTCTCGAGAGGCTTTCCTCACTCAACTTCTTGCCTCGCGAATGAGAGGCGCGGTGATAGATTTTTACTCTGCGAGGCGAGAGGGCCTTTGTCGGGAAGTACAATGTCGAGTTTGATTCATTGGCTCGATATGTCCCGGCATTGTGCGAATATGGAGATAGGGTGCACCGCTATGTCACCGGGCTGAAGCGACTATATGGCGAGTCATGTGCGGGGTTTCTCTCGGTAGGGTATGGACATTACGCGTGCGAGCTCGCGCCGCGGATGCGAGGAGCGCGAGTCGGCGAGTGGGCCGGCAGCGAGAAGAAGGCCGGGGCGGGAGGGTCTTACGGTGGTTATCGTGGTGGCGGCCTCGGCGGCGATCTAGGTCGCACCACGGCCCGGCCTGAGCACTCTGCGAGTCCTCGGCCACCCGCGATTTGGCGGACCGGGGCCGGGGCTTGAGCGTCCAGTAGCGAGTGCGGCGGCTCGGGACCACCCCAGTGTGGCGATGTGGTAGATCCATTACGGGAAGTGTGGTACTACTTTTGGATCTTATTCTGATTGTGGCGGCGGTCACTGCGAGGCTTGTCAGGCCAGGCGTGGCTGGTGGAAGAGCTCGGCCGCCGAGTTACATTGCGGCCATCATCTCCTCTGATTACCGCCGGGCGAGGTGCTCATGGGTCGGCCAGTCGCGGCGAGTCGTGGCTCGAGTCCCGATTCTAGCGGTCCTCGTAACCGCATTTATGCTTTGTCCGGTAAGCGGGATCGGGAGGCCTCTTTGATGTCGTCGCGGTACCTTATCGGTTCTGGGTTTGATATTTATGCCTTGATAGATCGGGTTCTACTCTGTCTATATATCTCCCTTGTTGCTAGTAGGATAGGGATAGAGCACGAGTCCATAGACCCGTTCGAGGTAGCTACGCGGTGGGGATTCGGTGGTAGCTCGGCGGGTATATAGGGCTTGCCTGTGACCATTCTGATCGTCGGACCACTGGCGACTTGATAGAGTTGGAGATGATTGACTTTGGCGTGATTATGGGGATGGATTGGCTAGCCTCTTGCTATGCCAATGTAGCTGAGAGAGAGAGTAATGCAGTTCGGTTTCTGAGGCAGGTTGTTGAGTGGGAGAAGCACGGTATCAGTAGGGGTAGGTTTATTTCCTACCTCAAGGCTAGGAAGATGGTGCGAGAAGGGTATATCTACCATCTAGTTCGGGTGTTTGATCACGAGGCTGCGGTACGATTTTCCGTCGATTCGATAGTCGCGAAGTTCCCAGGCGTGTTTCGGATGACCTCGGGTATCCTCACGAGAGGAGATCGAGTTTTGTATTGATGTGTTGCGGATACTCGGCTATTTCCATTCGCCATACAGAATGGCTTTGCCGAGTTGAGAGAGTTGAAGGATCGGCTTAGGGATTTGCTAGAGAAGGGCTTCATTAGGCCTAGTGTTTCTCCAGGGCGCCGGTATTGTTCGTAAAGAAGAAGGGCGGGGCCGCGCATGTGTCGATCTGACGGTGAACAAGGTGACCATTAAACGAATACCCCTTCCTAGGATTGATGATTTGTTCGACCGGTTGCGAGTGCGAGATGTTTCTCAAGATTGATCTGCGATCGGGCTATCATCAGTGCGAGTCGAGAGAGGTGGATGTCACAGGGTGCATTCGGACGTGCGGGCATTATGAGTTAGGTCATGTCTTTTGGGTTGACGATGCTCGTGGTATTCATGGATTTGATGAACCGAGTGTTCAAACCATTTTGGACACGTTTGTGATAGTGTTCATTGATGATATCTTGGTTTATTCTCGCTCGAGCGAGGAGCACGCGGGCATTGAGGCTATCTTGTGATTCTCGAGACCCAGCGATTATGCGCCAAGTTTTCCAAATGTGAGTTTTGGTTGACTTGATGGCGTTTCTTAGGCATATTGTGGTGATGGCATTCGAGTTGATCTGGCGAATCGGCGATCGAGGACTTGGCCTGAACCTCTTACTCAAGAGAGGTTCGCGATTTTACGGGCCTTGCGAGTATTATCGGTTCGTGGAGAAGTTTGCTTATCTGCGCACCGGTGACTAGAGTGACTCGAGAAGCGGCCAAGTTTGATGGTGATGCTTGTGGCGGGGTTTCGATTCTTTGAAAAGAGGCGGCGACCGCCCGTTCTTACTCTTCGGAGGGTCGGATGGTTATGTCGTGTATTGTGATCGTCGGGCATCGGGTTGGGATGTGTGTTGATGCGGCATGGCGAGTTATAGCATATGCATCGGCGGTGAAGAAACACGGAGGAACTACCCGCGTGATTTGGAGTTGGCGGTGTGATTCACGCTTTGAAGATCTGGAGGCACTATTTGTATGGGGTTCACGTGGATATTTTACAGGACCAGAGCCTCGGTACATCTTGACCGGAGGAGCTGAACTACGGCGAGAGGCGGTGGTTAGAGTTGCTTAAGGATTACGATGTGGACATCTGTACCACGGGCAAGGCGATGTTGTGGCGGATGCCGCTTAGTCGTGAGTCGATGGGAGCCTATCGGATGCGGCTAGAGAGAAGGGACATGGTTCGTAATTTGCACGATTAGCGAGCCTTGGTGTCCGTTTGATTGATTACGATAGCAATGGGGTTAGAGTTCGTGAGGTTGCCGAGTCTTCCGTCGTTGAGAGGTGAAGAGGCAGCGATTCGAGGATCGGCTTTGATTCGATATCGTGATCTGACTCTTACGTGAGGCAAGGGTCCTTTTGAGGTAGCACGATGGGGTGCTAAGATTTGAAGCGGGTTGTGTGTTCGGATGTTTGAGGACTTGGCGTGAGTTCTTGGGGAAGCCTGCGGTAGCGTTACTCTATCCGTCAAAGTCGACCAAGATGTACCACGACCTTAGATCGTGTATTGGTGGGATGGCTTGAAGAGGGGCGTTGTAGAGTTCGTAGCTCGGTGCGTGTTGTCGTGGTGAAGGTAGAGCACGAGACACGGTGGTTTTATTCTGACGATAGAGATCCCGACACGGAAGTGGGAGGTAATCAACATGGACTTCCGCGGGATTACCTCGCACTCGGAGGAGACATGATTCTATATGGGTTATCGTCGGCGGTGTGAAATCAGCCCACTTTCTTCCGTCGGGGCGACTTTTGGTGAGATTATGCGGACTTTACATCAGAGATCGTCGATGCGTGGAGTCCCTACCGCCGATCATATCGATGAGAGCCCGGTTCACGGCCAACGGAGAGTCCTTCGAGAGGGTTTAGGGGCGAGTGAGCCCGATCTTGCATTTCATCCACGAGCAGACGGACGAGCGAGCGCACTATCCGGACTCTTGAGATATCTGCGAGCTGTGTTATTGACCGATGGTAGTTGGGAGGATCATTTGCCTCTGGTTGAGTTCGCGTATAATAATAGCTACCCTCCAGATTCGGATGGCGCCTTATGAGGCCTTGTATGGGAGGAAGTGCGGTCGCCTATAGGTTGGTTGAGGTGGGCGAGTGCGGCTAGTGGGACGATTTTGGTGCGGCGAGCGATGGATAAGGTGAAGCTTATCCGAAGCGGCTATTAATGACTCGAGTCGGCCAGTCGTATCACAGATCATCGTCGTCGGCATCTTGAGTTCGAGTTCATGATTGGGTTTTCTAAAGGTGTCACCCATGAAGGGTGATGAGATTCGGGAAGAAGGAAACTTCGACCAGGTACGTTGGGCGTTTAGTTGTCGCGAGGTAGGCAAGGTTGCACATGAGTTGGACTGCCGTCGATCCGGAAGCGATACATCCGGTTTTCACGTGTCTATCTTGAGGAGATGTATCGGGGATCCATCTAAGGTACACGGTTGGCGATGTCGGTGGCCAGGGGTTATCGTATGAGAGATTCCCATAGCGATAATCGATCGTCGGAGTTAGGCGTCTGCGGACGAAGGGCGTGGCTTCCGTCAAAGTCTTGTGGCGGAGCGAGCTCGGGAGGAGATGGCGTGGGAAGCCGAGGAGGACATGAGGCGAAGTATCCTCACTGTTCCCACCCTCCGGGTAATTCACTTTCCTACTTGTAAATCTTACGTTATCGTTTATGCCTAAGTGTTGTTTATGGCCATGTGTGGCTTTTGCAAGCTGTTTAAGTTTTGAAGAACCTTATCGTTATACGTCTTGGGAAGGAACATTCGGGCGAATGTTTCTAAGGAGGAGAATGTTATACCAGTATTTCGGGGTATGTGCGTAAAGGAATACGTCAAAAAGTTTTGGTCTTAAAGTTAGGCCTTGGGCGATTTTTAGGCACAACTCACAAAGCGAGCGGTTTTTCGGCGAAGCGTTTCCACGCTTTCATAGGATAAATTCCGGCTATGTCATTTCTTATTTTTGCGGATTTTTCAGAGGCGTAACACTTTGGACCAATGAGAGGCGACACTTTCCACCTCTCATTGGTGGACTAATCGCGGCAATAGGGCCGATTGGATGCCAAGCCTTGTCATAAAGTTGGCTAGATATTTTGTGTGCAAGTTGGCGAGGACACTTGCCTAAATCCTCACCTACACTTGCCTTGCACTTGGCATAATCTTGGCCATTGGTTGGCGTGTCTTGACCTATAAATACCCCTTGTTGAAGAGTTATTTCATCCTAAATTGAGCAATCTACCTAAGTCTCAAATCCCTCCCTCTCCTCTTGTTGTTTCGTCCAAACACACCCACTCCTTGAGAAGCTTGGCGAGGCTACCCCTAGCCTGGCGAAACCAACCCCCTCCTTGGTAGAAAAGTTGCCTTCTTGTATTGTTATAATGCCCAAAATACCCTAGCCCAAATACCTTAGCACTTAGTAGAAGTTGTGAAGAACTTCTAAGGTTTCCTTGGAGCATCTGACTTAGGAGCAAAACCTTGCTCAGTAGCGACTTTTCTAGGATATTATTGGGCTTACAGGGTAACTAATCCTAACCCTCTTTTGAATTAAAGAATACTTCTTGTTGTAGAATAAGAATAGTATAAATACTTAGAAGTATATCAGAATAGAATTGAAGTGTTAATCACTTAGAAGGGTTTAAAGAAGAATAATCAAGCTGTACTTACATGAATTTGTTTTCTGATGAACTTATATAACTCAGGGTAGGGTTGTGCTGGACTTTCCGTAAATTGAGGACCCTCTGTTTAGAATGACCTCTGAGAATAGTCTAGACCTTGATAGATATCTGTGACTATTATAGAAATTTGATTCTCTGTGGCGACATACTCGACTTGGCGGTGGATTTGCGAGAAGGTATGTGATTCTTCCTAAAGCATGATATTTTACAATATGTATATAGTGCGGTGAGCGTACATGTGTTAAGCGAATAATACTTACGGCAATGCCTGGCTTAAGCTTTGAATAATACTTACGGCAATGCCTGCGGCTTAAGCCTAAATAATAAAGAAGCGAAAACATTTCAAAGACTCTTGAACCATTTAGTGTGAAGAGAACTAATTGGTTTTAAGCGAAGCTTAAGAGTTATACTAGCTTTATGGGAAGTAAGTATAACCACTTAAGATTGATAAAAGAAACAAGTTTGCCTATGTGTTTATAACGGACTTATATTGTGAATAAGAAGATGGTTTGATAGGTAGACATGATATGATGCTATGTGTGTTAGTATCTTGTAACGTTGGTATAGGTGAGTATCCTTGTTGTGCTTGTGTTACTTAAAGGTAAGTTGTTATGCTAGTATACTATCACTCACCTCTTGAGATGATACAGGGGTTAGGCGCCCTCCGTCACGGGGTAGACTCGGCGATGCAGGACCGTGATTGAGAATACCTCGTGCGGGTCGGGGGCCTATGCGGGCTACGAGTTCGAGTTAGTATGCGGGTTATACCTCATGCGGTCTGTATGGCCGTGCGGACGGCGAGTCGGGGCGATGCAGAGTAGCTACCCTCGATGCGGGGTTATACCTCATGCGGGCCCGTGTGAGTGGCCTATGCGGACTCGGGAGTCGGGATTAGGCTTGCGAGAATGATGATGGGCGAGTGGCCTGTTTCGATCATTCGCGGCCTAGACAAGACTGCATTCTGATTACTATTATTGCTCTTGTTTGTGATGTGGCACTATGTGCGGTTTCCTTGGTTGTTTCATACATCTTGTAAAGCGGTTTTAAAAAAATGATATGTTTCATTTAAGTACTTTCTGATTTAGCATACTTAGTACTGTTGTCTTGACCTCCTTAGCTGCGTTAAATGCCGCGGTAAGGGCGGCAGTGCTAGATCCGCATCCTTAGGATCTCACGTTGGTGTCGAGCTCCATCTCTTGGAGGCTCTACTTTTGGTATGATCTCCTGTTGTAGTTAGTTTTGTCTGATCGGGGTATGGCGGGGCCACTGTCGCCATAGTTGTATATTTCCTTAAGTGCTGTAGTCATGTTATGCGATGTCGGATGTAGCGCTAAAACATGATTATATATATATATCGAAAGGCCACGTTTTCTCACAAAATCATGTCTTGTTTTATAAACGTTTCATGTCTTGCTTTATGTTTCCGTGATTACTCGATGTATGACTACTTGGGTGCCGGTAAGGCACGATCACGGGCCGGAATGGGTCGTGACAAGGCGGCAACGACCGCCCGTTCTTACTCTTTCGGAGGTCGGATGGTTATGTCGTGTATTGTGACGCGTCGGGCATCGGGTTGGGATGTGTCGATGCAGCATGGCGGGGTTATAGCATATGCATCCCGACGGTGAAGAAACACGAGGAACTACCCACCCATGATTTGGAGTTAGCGGGTGTGATTCACGCTTTGAAGATGGAGGCACTATTTGTATGGGGTTCACGTGGATATTTTTACTGACCAAGAGCCTCGGTATATCTTCGGCGAGGAGGAGTGAACTTACGGCGCAGGCGGTGGTTAGAGTTGCTTAAGGATTACGATGTTGATATCTGTACCACGGGAAGGCCAATATTGTGGCGGATGCTCTTAGTCGTGGGTCGATGGGGAGCCTATCGGATGTGCGGCTAGAGAGGAGGACATGGTTCGTGATTTGCATCGGTTAGCGAGCCTTGGTGTCCGTTTGATTGATTACGATAGCGGTGGGGTTAGAGTTCGTGAGGTTGCGAGTCTTCCATCGCCGAGGAGGTGAAGAAGCAACGATTCGAGATCGGTTTGACACGTTATCGTGTCTGACTCTTCGTGAGGGCAAGGGTCCTTTTGAGTAGCACGATGGGGTGCTAAGGTTTGAGGCGGGTTGTGTGTTCGGATGTTTGAGACTTGGCGGAGTTCTTGGGAAGCACCGCGGTAGCGGCGTTACTCTATCCATCCGGAGTCGACCAAGATGTACCACGACCTTAGATGCGTGTATTGGTGGGATGGCTTGAAGAGGACGTTGCGAGTTCGTAGCTCGGTGCCCGTGTTGTCGGCGGTGAAGGTAGAGCACGGATATGCGGTGGTTTGTTGCGGCGATAGAGATCCCGCACGGAAGTGGGAGGTGATCAGCATGGACTTCATCACGGGATTACCTCGCACTCGGAGGAGACATGATTCTATATGGGTTATCGTCGGCGGTGACGAAATCAGCCCACTTTCTTCCCATCGGGGCGACTTTTTGGTGAGGATTATGCCGAACTTTACATCAGAGATCGCGGTGCATGGAGTCCTACTTCGATCATATCGAGACAGAGAGCCCGGTTCTGGCTAACTGGAGGTCCTTCGAGAGGGTTTAGGGGCGGTGAGCACAGTCTTGCATTTCATCCACGCGAGCAGGCGGGCGAGCGCACTATCGGACTCTTGAGGATATCTGCGAGCTTTGTGTTATTGACCGATGGTAGTTGGGAGGATCATTTGCCTCTAGTTGAGTTCGCGTATAATAATAGCTACCACTCCGGTATTCGAGATGGCGCCTTATGAGGCCTTGTATGGGAGGAAGTGCGGTCGCCTATAGGTTGGTTCGATGTGGGCGAGTGCATCTAGTGGGACCAGATTTGATGCAATGACGATGGATAAGGTGAAGCTTATCCGAGGCGGCTATTGGACTCCGTGAGTCGACGAAGTCGTACGCAGATCATCGTCGTCGGCATCCGAGTTCGCGATTGATGATTGGGTTTTCTGAAGGTGTCACCCATGAAGGGTGTGATGAGATTCGGGAGGAAGAAACTTCGGCCCAAGGTACATTGGGCGTTTGATTGTCGCGAGGTAGGCAAGGTTGCCTATGAGTTGGATCTGCCGTCCGTCCGGAGGCGGTGCATCCGGTTTTCACGTATCTATCTTTGAGAGATGTATCGGGGATCCATCTAGGGTACACCGATTGGCGATGTCGGTGACCAGGGGTTAGCGTGCGAGGAGATTCCATAGCGATAGTCGATCGTCAGGTTAGGCGTCTGCGGACGGGGCGTGGCTTAGTCAAAGTCTTGTGGCGGAGCGAGCTCGAGGAGGAGATGGCGTGGGAAGCGAGGAGGACATGAGGCAGAAGTATCCTCACCTATTCTCCACACCTCCAGGTAATTCACTTTCCTACTTGTAAATTTTCGTTATCGTTTTTGCCTAAGTGTTGTTTTGTGGCCGTGTGTGGCTTTTGCAAACTGTTTAAGTTATGAAGAACCTTGTCGTTATCTGTCTTGGGAAGGAACATTCGGGACGAATGTTTCTAAGGAGGGGAGAATGTTATACCCCGTATTTCCAGTATGCGAAGGAATACGTACAAAAAGTTTAGCCTTAAAGTTTAGGCTTGGACGTTTTTTTTGGGCACAACTCACAAAGCGAATAGTTTTCCGACGAAACGTTTCCACAGCTTTCGTAGGGTAAATTCCGGTTATGCCATTTCTAATTTTTGCGGATTTTTAGAGGCGAAAAATTTTGGACCAACGGGAGGCGACACTTGGCACCCTCCAATTGGTGGACTTGAATCGTCCATTGGACGAAATTGGAGAAGCTTGGCACGTTTTTTGTGCCTTGTGCACAAGTCAAGGAGTTGGTAGGATATTTGTGTGGAGTAAATCTTCACCCTACACTTGCCTTGCACTTGTCTTAATCTTGGCCATTGGTTGGCCACTTCTTGACCTATAAATACCCCCCTTAAGATGAAGAGTTCTTCATCCACAAATCTTTCCAAGTCTTGAAAATCCTCTCCTCTCCTTTGTAGCCTTTTCGTCAAACACTTCCTCCCGCATGAAGGCCCTTGGCGAATACCCCTCAGCCTAAGTAGTTTGGCCGGGCCCCCTGCCTAGCCAAACCTACCCCCCCTCACTTGGTAGAAAAGTTGCCTTCTTGTATTGTTATAATGCCCAAAATACCCTAGCCCAAATCCCTTAGTGCTTAGTAGAAGTTGTGAAGAACTTCTAAGGTTTCCTTGGAGCATACAACTTTGGAGCAAAACCTTGCTCAGGCGCGACTTTATCTAGGATATTATTGGGCTTATCGAGGTAACTAATCCTAACCCTCTTTTGAATTAGAGAATACTTACTGTAGTAGTATAAGAATAAGTATTAGATACTTAGAAGAATATTGCAGAATAGAATTGAGCTGTTATCACAGTAGAAGGGTTTAAAAGAAGAATAATCAAATCACTTGCATGAATTGTTTTCTGATGAACTTGAGTAACTCGTGGGTAGGGAAGTCTTGCCCAATTTTCCGTAGGATATAGAACCCTCTGTTTAGAATCGTTTACAAAGTAGTGCGAGCGTTGATAGGCGTGTCGACTATTATAAATTTGATTCTCTGCGCGACATATTCACTTGGCGGTGGTTTTTGAGAAGGTATGTGATTCTTCCTAAAACATGATATTTTACAATATATATATGATGCGGTAGGCGTACATGTGTTAAGCGAATAATAACTACGGCAATGTCTTTGACTTAAGCTGAATAATACTTACGGCAATGCCTCGGCTTAAGCACGAATAACAACTACGTGATGCCTAAGCCTGAATAATAAAGAACTGAAAACATTTCAAAAGATTACTGAATCATTTTTAACAGAAGAGAACTAATTGGTTTTTAAAACAGAAGCTTAAGAGTTATACTAGCTTTATGGGAAGTTAAGTATAACCACTTAAGAACGATAAAAGAAACGATTTGCCTATGTGTTTATAATGGACTTATATTGAATTGTGAAAAGAATAATAAGATGGTTTGATAAGTAGACATGATATGATGCTATGTGTGTTAGTGTCTTGTAACGTTTGTATAAAAGAGTATTCTTGTTGTGCTTATGTTGTTTAAAGATAAGCTGTTATGTTAGTGTACTATCACTCACCTCTTGACATATTGCCGGGGGTTAAGCTGCCCTCCGATGCGGGGTAGACTTCGGTGATGCAGGACGTGATTCGAGAATACCTCATGCGAGTCCGGGGACTATGCGGAGCTACGGGAGTTCGGGTTAGTGATGCGGGGTTATACCTCATGCGGTCTATGTGGCGTGCGGACTACGAGTCGGGGCGATCGACGAGAGTAGCTACACCGATGCGGGGTTATGTACCCTATGCGGGCCTATGTGAGTGGCCTATGCGGACTCTGAGTCGAGATTAGGCTTGCATGGTGATACTACGGGCAATTGGCCTGCTTTGATCATTCGCGGCCTAGAAAAGACACATTACAGTTTACCTATTGTTACTCTTGTTTATGATGTGTACTATGCGATCCTCGTTGTTTCATACATACTTGCAAACTGATTTTAAAATGATATGTTTTCATTTAAGTATTTTCTGATTTCATATACTTAGTACTGTTGTCTTGAACTCCTTGAAGTGCGTTCATGCAGCGGTGAGAAGCAGTGCTAGATCCACGTTCTTAGGATCTCTACGTTGGTGTCGGGAGCTCCATCTTTTAGGAGGCTCTACTTTTAGGTATGATCTCCTGTTGTAGATAGTTTTATGCGATCGAGGGTATGGCGGGGCCACTGTCGCCATAGTTGTATATTTCCTTAGAGTGCGTAGTATGTTATGCGATTGTCGGATGTAGCGCTAAACCGTATTTTTATATATATCTTAGAAAGCGATGTTTTCACATAAAGCGTGTCTTATTTTATAAAGCTGTTTCATGTCTTGTTTTATATTTCCGTGATTACTCGATGTATGACTACTTGGGTGCCATTAAGGCACGATCACGAACCGGAATGGGTCGTGACAAGCATGATATTTTAAAAGAATATATATAGTACGGTAGATGTACGTGTGTTAGCGAACGTGGTTTCTTGCGATGTCTTTTGACTTGAGTCTAAATAATAAGAATCTTGAAGTATTTCAAAAGAATTAAGAATAGTTTTTTTTTAAGAAGAGTAATACTTGGTTTTAAAAGCTTAAGAGTTATACTAGCTTTATGGGAAGTTAGGTATAACGACTTAAGAGAGATAAAAGGCAGTTTACTTAATTGTTTATGAGCATGTATTGATTTGAAATGAGAATAAATGCAAGACAAACCACTAGCTGGCTAATAAAGGAAATGTATTGGTGATTAAGTATTATTAAAACACGTAGAAACCTCAAATGCATAGAAGCTAAGATGAGACAAAATGATATTACATTTCCTAGATCATGGCTGCTTTAATAAGATTGTTATGAACAAAGAATAACCTACTCACACATAAGGCATATGTTTCTCAAATTGTTTTAAAAGAGAATTATATTATTAAGTGATTAAGACTATGAACTACAAAACCTTTCGAAAATAAGAGACTTGAGTCTTTGAACTTAGGCAAACTTGAACTTTTAGAAAAGAAGGTTGTTACCTGTCTTTAAAAAGGGAAATTGTTTTGGTTTACTTAAAAAGATAGTCACTCTATTTTATACTACGGGTATCATGTGACTTTTGTGAAAGAAACGGATCTTTTAAAGAGTTAATGTATGAAGTACTTTGGGGATAAAAACCCGAACTTGTAGACATAAAGTAGAAATTACCTTGTGTGAATAATTTGATTATGTTGGTTGGTGATAGCCTTGTAATACTTTCTTGTTGATTTGATAAGTAAACATGTTAGGATGCTACGTGTGTTAGTATCTTGTGATGTTTGTGTAAAGGGGTTTCCCTTGATTGTGCTTATGTTGTTTAACGATAAGCCGTTATGTTAGTATTGTACCACTCACCTCTTGATATGTTATACCGGGGGTTAAAGCCTCCGACGCGGGGTACCTCGGCGATGCAATGTGACTATGATTCGAGATACCTCATGCGGGTCGGTGGCCTATGCGAGCTACGAGAGTTCGAGGTTAGTGTGTGGTATATATGGCCATGCGGTCTATGTGGCCACGCGGACCACGCAGGTCGGGGCGATCTTGGGAGTAGCTACCCTCGATGCGGGAATACCTCATGCGGGCCTATGTGTGTGGCTGTCGCGGATCTGCGGAAGTTCGAGTTGTAGCGCACATTGATCACGAGGCGAGTGGCGGCCCCGATCATATGGCGCGGTCTAGAAAGACCTCGTGATACGATTTTATGGCATTGTTGAGTGCGTGGGTTTTAGTAGTCGGCTATGCCTTCGTACTTACCGTCACGATTTTATTATGACACAGTGGGACACGGTGTTCATGTGTATTCCTTGGTGCTTTTATATCATAGGCTGAAGCGGTGAGAAGGTATTCCACGGGCATGATTGATGTTGTGGGCGTGAGACCCATAGTTATATTTGAGTGATGACTTTGAGGCGTGAGTCCACGACTTGACATATTCGCTTATTTATTGTGAATGTAGTTTGGTTATCATACATGTCTCTGCTTTATATAGATTACTATGATTTCATTTGCGGTATTTTGATTTCACATACTTGGTACTGTTATGCGACCTCGCCCGAGGCTGCGTTCATCTGCGCGGTAAGTACGCGATCGTCGATCCTCGCTCTTAGGATCACGATTCAACGTTTTGGGAAGCTCCGTTTCTCAGGAGCTTATCGGTGGTATAGTACCATCGTTGTAGGTACTTACATTCGGGGTATGGCGGGGCCTGTCCGCCATTGTTGTTATATCAACTCTTAGAAGTGCGTGAAATCTTGTTATGGGCGAGTTTGTAAAGGGATATAGCATTGAGTTCAAGTTTATTTATATATATGCTTAGAAGGGCAATTTTCTCGAGATAAACCGTTTTTCACTTCATATTATTTCATGTCTTGTTTTATTTTCGTGATTATTACGATGTATGTCTACTTGGGTGCGGGGTAAGACACGATCCACGGGCAGGTTCGGTCGTGACAAAAGTGGTATCGAAGCGATTAATCATCGGAAAGTGTCTCTGAACCGTATCTAGTGAAGTCTTGATTATCGGTGTGTTGTGCACTACACCAATAATCAGGAGGCTATAGGATATTTAGGATTGGTTTCCATTCTTCTCACTCTGAGATCGTGCCTTAGAGTTGTGTTATAAGTTGGACCCCTCTAACGTAATTCCTTTCCTTTACCAGTTAGGCCTCCGCGTAAGGCAAGCCTGCAAGGGCAAAGCGAGGAGGCGAGTAAACACGAGAGGGTTCTGAGGCACAGGCCCAATCATCACACGGGTGGTGTTTCATTCGGGGAGTTACTGCGACGCGATCCAGCGAAGTCTAAGCGCGGCGGCGATTCCTGCTGCGACCATGATATTTGAACCTTGGTTCCACGACCCGATGGCGAAGTATGGATTGCAAGAGGCGACCACATTACTAGTATGGATTTAGCAACCAGAGAGTATATTATGTACCGGTTTATCACGGGTCTTGATGATTATCTAAGAGAGGGTTGTGCAAGAGTTGCTCTTGATCGAGCGTGAGCATGGCTGCATCTGAGCTTATCGCGTGGCAGAAAGCGTGAGGATCGACGGGCTAACCAAGGTCAGTAGAAGAGGGCCAGAACATCAGGGCCATTTTGCGAGAAATTGTCCGACCAGAGGTGGCGCGGATGTAGAGACTCATCCTTCAGGATCCGCGGCTAGTTCATCACCTTTCCTAGCTATGCGCCCAGCAGGGCAGGATTGATTAGAACGACAAAGGGTAGTGAAGCGATGAATCTGGTATATCCTTAACCTACAGAGATTTGTATGTGTGATAAGATGTGTATATCTTAAGTGTTATGTTCAGATAGCATTGTGTTAATTGTGATTAGAAATCATGGTTAGTTAAAAGGGTAAGATTGGGGATAGGGAAAGTGTGAGCCTTAGAATTTTATACATGGAGACCTTAGAGGTGAGGCCATCTTGAGTAAAAGATTTATTTTTGACCCTTATCGGAGTGCATAGTATACGTGAGATATGTTTGTGTGATAAGTCCCTGAGTGGTATGAAATGAAAGAGGGTAGTTGAGCTAAGAAGACCACTAGGTTTCGTGACTCGATGGTGAGATTGTGCGGATCGGAAACAAGAGTTTTTGCGCGATAGCGGCCGGGTTGAGGACCGTCGCGGGTCAACCCGCGACTGTAATGTGGTGGGGTCGGTTAGGTGGTCCCGGTGGTGGGTCACGAGGTGTTAGGCCCAGTTTAGTTAACCAGTCTGAGTTCGTGGATTCGTTCGACCGATGGTCGGGCGATGAGTGCGCCCGTCTTGTCTTCGATCGAGGATCGTTTACTCGGCGATGGGTTATGCGAGATGTTATATATCGGGAAGGTTGTAAGGCTGCACGAGGTGCCTACTTTCACCTTATGACGATGTAGCCAGTTACGGCTATTTCTTTTACGGAAGTTTTACAGCGAGGTTAGGAACTGGTGAGTCTCGATGCTCGCATTCACCTCGGGCGGTGTTTTGATTTTGAGGGTATTGTGAGGATTTTTGCCTCTGTTGAGGAGTGTTTTATAGCTACCATTTCGATTCGGATGTCGCCTTATGGCGCCTTGTAGGGCGGAAGTGTAAGTTGTCGGTCGATTGGTTCGATGTTGGCAAGGTTGAGATAGTTGGTTAATACTTGTTTCAAAGGATGTGGATAGGGTGAAGCTTATCCGTAAGAGGTTATTAGCGTGAAGTCAGCGAAGTCGTGCGGATAATCGGCGGCGGCGCTTGGAGTTGAGTTGATGGTGGGTCTTAAAAGGTACCACCGGAAAGTGTGTGACGAGTTTTGGAAAGCAGAGAAACTTAGCTGAGTACTTAGGCGTTTCAGATCCTTTGGAGGATAGGCCAGGTTGCCTATAAGTTAGCTTTGCCGTCCGACGTGGGAGGCAGTGCGTCCGGTCCTTCTTGTTACTATGTTCAGAAAAGTATCGGAGATCCATCTAGAGTGTTCCCAGTTAATGATGACCAAGTTGGAGATAGTAACCCAGAGATTTTGGAAACTGAAGCAATAACAGAAAGGTGGTAAGTTATGAGAAAGAATTCGAGGTGCGAGGAAGTGCGGACGAGTAAGGGAAGAAGTGAGCACGTGTTAAGAGAATAGAAGAGATCATTTCTTTTGTGAAATGAAGGTGCGAAGGGAGTGTCTTTTAGACCTTGGGTGGGAGCTTTTGTGGTAATAGAGGTGATTCCTTGTGGACTTGGATTAAGTAATTGCGCGTGAGTTATTTTGTGGCCAGGTGTGGCATTGGCAACTTGTTTAAGTTAAGAGGAACTTATCATTATCCGTCTTGAGAAGGAACATTCGGGACGAATGTTTCTAAGGAATGGAGAATGTTATACCCCATATTTCCAGAGTATGTACGTGAGGACGTACGTACAAAAGTTTAAGCCTTAAGTTAGGCAATGGACGAAATTTGTGCACAACCCCTGAAAAGAATTGTTTCAGGACGTTTTCCAAACTTTGCGGGAAAATTACGGTTCGCGACATTAATAATTTTGCGGATTTTTAGAGATGAAATATTTTGGACCAACGAGAGGCGACACTTGTCACCCCGAGTGAAGTGATCATGTGGCCGATTGGTTGCACGTTCTTGGCATGTTTTGTGGCCTAAAACTTGGGTCAATGTTTGGAGTGATTTGTGGAGTAGATGGCTAGGGTGCACTTGTGCAAATCTTCACCCTCCACTTGCCCACCACTTGTCTTGATCTTGGCCATTGAAGGCCCTATAAATACCCCCCTTAGTTGAAGGATTTCTTCATCCCTCAAATGACTTCTAAGTCTTAAAAATCCGTCCCTCCCTTGTAGTGAAGTTCTCGTCCAAGTCCCCCCCTCCCCTTGTAGTAGTTTCGTCCGCCACACCCCTTCCTCGAGTTGCTCTCGTCCAAACATACCCCCCCCCTTGGTAGAAAATACTCTCCAAGTATTGTTACTATTCCAAAATACCTTGGCCCAAATACCTTGTAGTATTCCAAGGTTACCTCTATACTAAAAGCCCAGAAATACTACTATACTTCCCTTCAGTCACAAAACGAAATCTTAAGGAAAATCTTCATAATTGGTTGAAGTATTAAGAAGAAGTTGCGTAGAACTTCAAAGGGTTGTTTGGAGCGGGTTGGAGCACCCAGAGTAGGAGCTAAACGTTGCTCAGGATCGACATTTAAACTTGGATAATTTTGGGCTTATCGAGGTAAATACTCTTGTCCTTCTATTGTAATTAGAAATTACATACTGTAGTTGTATAGAAATGAGTATAAGATATATAGAAGGATGGTATAAGAGAAGAGAATTGAATTGAAATCACATCAGAAGAATATTAAAGAAGAAGATTGAACTGTACTTACATGGAATTTGTATTTCTGATGACTTGTGTAGTTTGTGGGTAGGAAGTCTTGCCCAATGTTAGTAGAATTAAGAACCTACTGCTTAGAATATTCTGCAGAGTAGTCTAGACGTTGATAGACGTATATGGCCTTTATAGGTTGAAAGTTCTGCGAGTAGCATGTTCTACTTGAGAGGTGGACAAGACTAGCCGGGTTATAGCCATGGAGTGTTTTGCTAATTGTCGATAATCGTCGCGAGGTTTGTGATTCTTCCTATCCTCTTGAGCATGATATTTTAAAAGAATATATATAGTACGGTAGATGTACGTGTGTTAACTGAACGTGGTTTTACTGCGATGTCTTTTGACTTGAGTCTAAATAATAAGAATCTTGAAGTATTTCAAAAGAATTAAGAATCGTTTTTTTTTGAAGAAGAGTAATACTTGGTTTTAAAAGCTTAAGAGTTATACTAGCTTTATGGGAAGTTAGGTATAACGACTTAAGAGAGATAAAAGGCAGTTTACTTAATTGTTTATGAGCCTTATTGATTTAGAGAAATGAGAATAAGTCTGCAACAAACCAGCGGCGCTAATAAAAGGAAATGTATTGGTGATTAAGTATTATTAAAACACAGTAGAAACCTCCATCTGCATAGAAGCTAAGATGAGACAAAATGATATTACATTTCCTAGATCATGACTGCTTTAATAAGATTGTTATGAACAAAGAATAACCTACTCACACATAAGGCATATGTTTCTCAAATTGTTTTAAAAGAGAATTATATTATTAAGTGATTAAGACTATGAACTACAAAACCTTTCGAAAATAAGAGACTTGAGTCTTTGAACTTAGGCAAACTTGAACTTTTGGAAAAGAAGGTTGTTACTGCCTTTAAAAAGGAAATTGTTTTGGTTTACTTAAAAAGATAGTCACTCTATTTTATACTACGGGTATCATGTGACTTTTGTGAAAGAAACGGATCTTTTAAAGAGTTAATGTATGAAGTACTTTGGGGATAAAAACCCGAACTTGTTGACATAAAGTAGAAAGTACCTTGTGTGAATAATTTGATTATGTTGGTTGGTGATAGCCTTGTAATACTTTCTTGTTGATTTGATAAGTAAACATGTTAGGATGCTACGTGTGTTAGTATCTTGTGATGTTTGTGTAAAGGGGTTTCCCTTGATTGTGCTTATGTTGTTTAACGATAAGCCGTTATGTTAGTATTGTACCACTCACCTCTTGACATGTTATACAGGGTTAAGGCGCCTCCGTCGCGGGGTACCTCGAGCGATGTGTGACTATGATTCGAGATACCTGCATGCGGGTCGGGTGGCCTATGCGGAGCTACGAGTTCCAGTTAGTGTGCGGTCTATATGGCCATGCGGTCTATGTGGCCATGCGGACCACGGGTCGGGGCGATGTCGGGAGTAGCTACCCTCGATGCGGGAATACCTCATGCGGGCCTATGTGTGGCCTATCGCGAGTGCTGGAAGTTCGAGATTTGGCGGCATTGATCGAGGCGAGTGGCCGCTTGATCATATGGCGCGATCTAGAAAGACCTCGTGATACGCTTTTATGGCATTGTTGGTGCGTAGGTTTTAGTAGTCGGCTATGCCTTCGTACTTACCGTCACGGTTTTATTATGACACAGTGGGACTGGTGTTCATGTGTATTCCTTGGTGCTTTTATATCATAGGCTCACGGTGAGGAAGGTATTCCACAGGCATGATTGATGTTGTGGCGTGAGACCCATAGTTATATTTGAGTGATGACTTTGAGGCGTGAGTCACGACTTGACATATTCGCTTATTTATTGTGGCGTAGTTTGGTTATCATACATGTCCCCTGCTTTATATAGATTACTATGATTTCATTTGCGATATTTTGATTTCACATACTTGGTACTGTTATGCCGACCTCCCCGGGGATGCGTTCATGCCGCGGTAGAGGTACACGATCGTCGATCCTCGCTCTTGGGATCACAATTGACTTTGGGAAGCTCCGTTTCTCCGGAGGCTTATCAGTGGTATAGTCCCCTGTCGTTGTAGGTACTTACATTCAGGGGTATGGCGGGGCCCTGTCCCGCCATTGTTGTTATTTCAACTCTTAGAGGTCTGTAGTACTGTTATGGGCAGAGTTTGTAAAAGGGATATAACTGTTCGAGTTCAAGTTTATTTATATATATGCCGAAGGGCAATTTTTCTCAGATAAACCGTTTTTCACTTCATATTATTTCATGTCTTGTTTTATTTTCCACGATTATTCGATGTATGTCTACTTGGGTGCGGGGTAGGCACGATCCACGGGCCGGTTGGTCGTGACAAAAGTGGTATCGAAGCGATTAATCCTCGGAAAGTGTCTCTGACCGTATCTAGTGGAGTCTTGATTATCGGTGTGTTGTGCGCCACACAATAATCGAGGAGGCTATAGGATATTTAGGATTGGTTTCCATTCTTCTCACTCGAGATCGTGCCTTAGAGTTGTGTTATAAGTTGGACCTCTAACGTAATTCCTTTCCTTTACGATTAGGCCTCGCGTAAAGGCAACCGGGCGAAGGGCAAAGCGGTAGGAGGCTGCGAGTAAACACGAGAGTTCTGAGGCACGAGCCCAATCATCACCTAGGTGGTGCTTCATTCGAGGAGTTCTGCGGCGGCGCGATCAGCGAGTCTAAGCGCGGCGGCAGCGATTCATCTGCGACCATGATATTTGAACCTTGATTCACGACGATGGCGAGGAAGTATGGATTGCAAGAGCGACCTGTTACTAGCTATGGATTTAGCAACGAGTATATTATGTATGCAGGTTTATCACGGGTCTTGATGATTATCTAAGAGAGGTTGTGCAGAGTAGCTCTTGATCGGCATGAGCATGGCTGCATGCGAGCTTATGCAGCAGCCAGAGGCGTGAGGATCGGCGGGCTAACCAGTCGATGAAGAGGGCGAAACATCGGGGCCATTTGCGAGAAATTGTCAGGCCAGGTGGCGCGGATGTAGAGACTCATCCTTCAGGATCGCGGCTAGTTCATCACCTTTCTAGCTATGCCACAGGCAGGATTGATTAGAACGACAAAGGGTAGTGAAGCGATGAATCTGGTATATCCTTAACACTCTAGAGATTTGTATGTGTGATAAGATGTGTATATCTTAAGTGTTATGTTCAGATAGCATTGTGTTAATTGTGATTAGAAATCATGGTTAGTTAAAAGGGTAAGATTGGGGATAGGGAAAGTGTGAGCCTTAGAATTTTATACATGGAGACCTTAGAGGTGAGGCCATCTTGAGTAAAAGATTTATTTTTGACCCTTATCGGAGTGCATAGTATACGTGAGATATGTTTGTGTGATAAGTCCCTGAGTGGTATGAAATGAAAGAGGGTAGTTGAGCTAAGAAGACCACCAGGTTTCGTGACTCGATGGTGAGATTGTTCGGATCGGAAACAAGAGTTTTCGCGATAAGCGGCCGGGTTGAGGACCGTCGCGGGTCAACCAGCGACTTTGTAATGTGGTGGGGTCGATTCGGGTGGTCGCTTGGTGGTAAGTCACGAGTGTTAGGCCCAAGTTTAGTTAACCCCAGTCTGAGTTCGTGGATTCGTTCGACGATGGTCGGGCGATGAAGTGCGCCCGTCTTGTCTTTCGGTCGGGGCCGTTTACTCGCGATGGGTTATGCGAGATGTTATTTATCGGAAGCATGTAAGGCTGCACGAGGTGCCTACTTTCACCTTATGACGATGTAGCGAGTTACGGCTATTTCTTTTTGGAAGTTTTACCAGCGGTGTTAGGAACTCAGGTGAGTCTCGATGCTCGCATTCACCCTGGTGTTTTGATTTTGAGGGTATTGTGAGGATTTTTGCCTCTGTTGAGAGTGTTTTATAGCTACCATTTCAATATTCGGATGTCGCCTTATGACGCTTGTAGGGGCGGAAGTGTAAGTGCTTGTCGATTGGTTCGATGTTGGCAAGGTTGGATAGTTGGTTCATACTTGTTTTAACAGGATGTGGATAGGGTGAAGCTTATCCGTAAGAGGTTATTGGCGTATGAAGTCAGCGAAGTCGTGCGGATAATCGGCAGCGGCGCTTGAAGTTCGAGTTGGCGGTGGGTCTTAAAGGTACCACCCGGAAAGTGTGGCGAGTTTTGGAAAGCAGAGGAAACTTAGCTGAGGTACTTAGATAGCGTTTTGGATCCTTTGGAGGATAGGCGGGTTGCCTATAAGTTAGCTTTGTCGTCCGCGTGGGAAGCGATCGTCGGTCCTTCTTGTTACTATGTTGAGAAAAGTATCGGAGATCCATCCAGTGTTCCCGATTAATGATGACCAAGTCGGAGATAGTAACCCAGATTTTAGGCGAAGCAATAACGAGAAGGTGGTAAGTTATGAGAAAGAATTCGGAGTGTGCGAGGAGTGCGACGAGTAAGGGAAGAAGTGAGCATGTGTTAAGAGAATAGAAGAGATCATTTCTTTTGTGTAATGAAGGTGCGAAGGGAGTGTCTTTTATACCTTGGGTGGGAGTTTTGTGGTAATAGAGGTGATTCCTTGTGGACTTGGATTAAGTAATTGCGCGTGAGTTATTTTGTGGCCAGGTGTGGCATTGTCAACTTGTTTAAGTTAAGAGGAACTTACCATTATCCGTCTTGAGAAGGAACATTCGGGACGAATGTTTCTAAGGAGGGGAGAATGTTATACCCCATATTTCCAGAGTATGTACGTGAGGACGTACGTACAAAAGTTTAAGCCTTAAGTTAGGCAATGGACGAAATTTGTGCACAACCCCCGAAAAGAATTGTTTTCCGACGAAACGTTTTCCAAACTTTGCGGGGGGAAAATTACGGTTGCGACATTAATAATTTTTGCGGATTTTTCCGAGAGATGAAATATTTTGGACCAACGAGAGGGCGACACTTGTCACGCCAGTGAAGTGATCGGTCATGTGGCCGATTGGTTGCACGTTCTTTGCATGTTTTGTGGCCTAAAACTTGGGTCAATATTTGGAGTGATTTGTGGAGTAGATGGCTAGGGTGCACTTGTGCAAATCTTCACCCTCCACTTGCCCACCACTTGTCTTGATCTTGGCCATTGAAGGCCCTATAAATACCCCCCTTAGTTGAAGGATTTCTTCATCCCTCAAATGACTTCTAAGTCTTAAAAATCCCTCCCTCCCTTGTAGTGAAGTTCTCGTCCAAGTCCCCCCTCCCCTTGTAGTAGTTTCGTCCGCCACACACCCCCCCTTCCCTTGGAGTTGCTCTCGTCCAAACATACCCCACTTGGTAGAAAATACTCTTGAGTATTGTTACTATTCCAAAATACCTTGGCCCAAATATCTTGTAGTATTCCAAGGTTACCCTATACTAAAAGCCGAAATACTACTATACTTCCTTGGTCACAAAACGAAACCTAAGGAAAATCTTCATAATTGGTTGAAGTATTAAGAAGAAGCTGCGTAGAACTTCTAAGGGTTGTTTGGGCGGGTTGGAGCACCAGTAGGAGCTAAACGTTGCTCGGGATCGACATTTAAACTTGGATAATTTTGGGCTTATCGAGGTAAATACTCTTGTCCTTATTGTAATTAGAAATTACATCTTGTAGTTGTATAGAAATGAGTATAAGATATATAGAAGGATGGTATAAGAGAAGAGAATTGAATTGAAATCACATCGAAGAATATTAAAGAAGAAGATTAGGCTGTACTTACATGGATTGTATTCTGATGAGACTTGTGTAGTTTGTGGGTAGGAAGTCTGCCCAATGTTCCGTAGAATTAAGAACCTCTTTGCTTAGAATATTCTCTGAGTAGTCTAGGCGTTGATAGGCGTATATGGCCTTTATAGGTTGAAAGTTACTGCGAGTAGCATGTTACTTGAGAGGTGGACAAGGCTAGCGGGTTATAGCCGTGGGCGTTTTGTTAATTATCGATAATCGTCGCGGTATGTGATTCTTCCTATCCTCTTGAGCATGATATTTTAAAAAGAATATATATAGTGCGGTGAGCGTCGTGTGTTAAGCGAACGTGGTTTCTGCGATGTCTTTTGACTTGAGTCTAAATAATAAGAATCTTGAAGTATTTCAAAATAATTAAGAATCGTTTTTAAGAAGAGTAATACTTGGTTTTAAAAGCTTAAGAGTTATACTAGCTTTATGGGAAGTTAGGTATAGCGAATTTAGAAGATAAAAGGCAGTTTACTTAATTGTTTATAGGCCTTATTGATTTGAAATGAGAATAAGTACCAAGACAAACCACGGCGCTAATAAAGGGAAATGTATTGACTAATTAAGTATTATTAAAACTGTAGAAACCTCCATCTGCATAGAAGCTAAGATGAGACAAAATGATATTACATTTCTAGATCATGTTTGCTTTAATAAGATTGTTATGAACAAAGAATAACCTACTCACATAAGGCATATGTTTCTCAAATTGTTTTAAAAGAGAATTATATTATTAAGTGATTAAGACTATGAACTACAAAATCTTTCGAAAATAAGAGACTTGAGTCTTTGAACTTAGGCAAACTTGAACTTTTGGAAAAGAAGGTTGTTACATCTTTAAAAGGGAAATTGTTTTGGTTTACTTAAAAAGATAGTCACTCTATTTTATACTACGGGTATCATGTGACTTTTGTGAAAGAAACGGATCTTTTAAAGAGTTAATGTATGAAGTACTTTGGGGATAAAAACCCGAACTTGTTGACATAAAGTAGAAAGTACCTTGTGTGAATAATTTGATTATGTTGGTTGGTGATAGCCTTGTAATACTTTCTTGTTGATTTGATAAGTAAACATGTTAGGATGCTACGTGTGTTAGTATCTTGTGATGTTTGTGTAAAGGGGTTTCCCTTGATTGAGCTTATGTTGTTTAACGATAAGCCGTTATGTTAGTATTGTACCACTCGCTCTTGACATGTTATACCGGGGTTAAGGCGCCTCCGTCACGGGGTACCTCGGTGATGCGTGTGACTATGATTGAGATACCTCATGCGGGTCAGGTGGCCTATGCGGAGCTACGAGAGTTCGAGTTAGTGTGCGGTCTATATGGCCATGCGGTGCATGTGGCCATGCGGACCACGCAGGTCGGGGCGATGTCGGGGTAGCTACCCTCGATCGGGAATACCTCATGCGGGCCTATGTGTGTGGCTATGCGAGTGCGGGAAGTTCGAGTTGACGCGCATTGATCGAGCGAGTGGCGCCCGATCATATGGCGCGATGCAGAAAGACCTCGTGTCTGATTTTATGGCATTGTTAGTGCGTGGGTTTTAGTAGTCGGCTATGCCTTCATACTTACCGTGCGGTTTTATTATGACACAGTGGGACACGGTGTTCATGTGTATTCCTTGGTGCTTTTATATCATAGACGCTGAAGCGGTGAGGAAGGTATTCCACGGGCATGATTGATGTTGTGGGCGTGAGACCCGTAGTTATATTTGAGTGATGACTTTGAGGCGTGAGTCACGACTTGACATGATCGCTTATTTATTGTGAGCGTAGTTTGGTTATCATACATGTCTCTCGCTTTATATAGATTACTATGATTTCATTTGCGGTATTTTCGATTTCACATACTTGGTACTGTTGCGACCTCCTTGAGTGCGTTAAATGCAGCGGGTAGAAGTACGCGATCGTCGATCCTCGCTCTTAGGATCACACCAACATTTTGGGAAGCTCCGTTTCTCGGAGGCTTATCGATGGTATAGTCCTGTCGTTGTAGGTACTTACATTCGGGGTATGGCGGGCCACTGTCCGCCATTGTTGTTATTTCAACTCTTAAGTGCAGTAGTCTTGTTATGGCGAGTTTGTAAAAGGGATATAAGCATCGAGTTCAAGTTTATTTATATATATCGAAGAAGGCAATTTTCTCGGATAAACCGTTTTCACTTCATATTATTTCATGTCTTGTTTTATTTTCCGATTATTACGATGTATGTCTACTTGGGTGCGGGGTAAGGCACGATCCACGCCCGAGTTCGGTCGTGACATTATCCGCACCAGATTGAATCAAGTCAGGGCTAATTATCCGAACCTCGCCACGTTGAACCAACAATCAGCGATTCTACACTTCCTTTTCATACCAAGCCTCATACGGGGCCATATGGATCTGGAATGGTAGCTTTTGTTATACGCAAACTCAACAAGAGGCAAATAATCCTTCGGTAACTCGAAATCAATAACAGGCCCGACCTATCGCCGAGTGCACGGATAGTACGCTCTGCTGTCCGTCGATGCGAGGGTAAAATGCCACAGAGACTCACTGTGTCCCTAATACCTTCGGAAAACCTCCGAGTTAGCGTAAACTAAGCTCATCATGCGACATCATAAATGTAGGAACCCCGTGCAGTCTCACAATCTCCCTGCTATATAATCTAGCATAAACCTCAGCCGAGTAAGTGGTCCTGACCGGAAGAAATGGGCTGATTTTTTCAGCCTATCTACCATAACCCATAAGGAGTCGCACTTCCTCTGAGTACGATGCAACCTTGTAACAAGATCCATATTAATCACCTCTCATTTCTAAGTCGGGATCTCAATCGCCTGCAATATCCCACTGGGCTTCTGGTGCTCAACCTTGACCTGCTACTAATTCGGACACTAAGCAACAAACTCTGCTACGTCCAACTTCAGGCCATCTTACCAATACATACATCTGAGGTCATGATACATCTTAGTCTACCCCGAACAAAATAGAGCAAGAAGCACTGCGTGCCCCCCCTAAAACCTGCTGACAAGTCCTGCAGCATTGGGCACACACAATCTTTCCTCATATCACAGCACCCTATCCGGTGCTATCCATACATGTCTCCCTCCTCTGGGAGAGCCGTTTCTCAAATTCGCCTAGGCGGATCCTTATACTGTCGCCTCTTCACCTCCTCAACGAGGGAAAACTCGGCAACCTCTCGAACCTGAGCTCCACTATTATGCTCCCGTAGCTGCCGGGAGATATAGGTTGTTACCCTATCGTGTTGCATCCGCACACAACCCAGTCAAACACCCAAAGTGTTACCATAACAACCTAACCCTCTAGTCCCTCAGGCCTCAAGAGGGGTTAGAACTGTAGTCGTAGTCAACTTACTTTCAAATAACTGGGAGCCTGTCTCATACTTCCGAAATATTCGGGGATATAATCTCAATTATGATTCCTGTTTCCATTTCTCTGTTGCAACCAAACTTGGTCACTATACTTAGATTTGATTCCTTTACTTGACTCATGGCTAAGACTTCCTGCCAATCACAATTTATGGGGAGATTTCCTTGATCTTGTCAAATAGTAATCCTATTATTCTCTCCCAACTCATAGAGCTTATAGTCAGGTGTTCAACCTCAATTCATGGTAATACATAATCCAATGGCTTGCCAAGAGTTCTTATCGTTCGAGTGCCTACTCGTCTTACTTTTATTTTTCATTTCAAGTTGCCCTGGGGTCTCTTACTGTTACACCCCGTATTTCCAGAACATGTTTATAAGAACATACGTAAGAACTCAAAAAATGTTAAGATTGAGACTAGTAAAAATTTATCGGAATTATGGAATTGTCGGAAAATGAAATATTGCGATGAACGGGAGGGCGACACGTGTCACCCCCCTTAGTTAGCCTTGGACGATTTAGACATGGGTTAAATGGTCATTTGACCATAATTAAGATGGGCAAGTCTTGCTAAGGCTAGAGCTTGAGTTATTTGACTTAGTCGAAGGGCCAGCTTGACCGTTAATGAATTGTATCTAAGCCACCCATATGTTCAAATCTTGACCCTCCATAGTGTTATATATGTATAGTAGTAGCAAGACAAGGCTTCCATACTTAGAAAATTTTCAAGAAAACTTAGAATGACTACATGTTGCTCTCGGCTTTAGCTAGGGTTTCAAGAAAAAAAATTCGTTTGTTGTTCAATAACATCCATACTTTAAACCAAGGTTCCTAAGAGTGTTGTAAGGGTATCTCAATAGAAAGATCTGGAAAAATATCGTTTCGTATTAGTCGAGGTGAAAACCTAGTCACTTTCTAGGTTTAGATTGGAAAATAAGGAGAGTTGTTTGTGATCTTCTAAGGGCTTCAAGTGGCGGATTGGAGTGTCAAGGAAAGGCTCTAAGTTGCTAGGTAGCGACTCTGGATCTTGAAGTGGATTAAGGCTCATTAAGGTAACAATCTTGTTCTCTTAGTGTTATAAAATTACATATTGTTGTAGCCTTACATTTTAACTAGCATGAAGTATTATGTGTTGAAGATTTATAAGTGATATGGAGAGTAGTAGCCTAGAATCTGAAATGACATTCTAGCCATTTGAGATTGAAATACAATTTGGTCGCTAATTAGAATCGTCGCATGTTACCTACTTGAAGATTGTAGTAGTTATAATCAATTGCGGCTTGATATCATGTTATACTAAACAACTTGGATTGAAAAGGATTTGGATAATAATTTGTGTTGTTGTACCTTAAGTTGCCGAAATGACATAGTATGTTGGACTAGTTTGATATCAATTGTGGGGCGGAATTTTACACGTCTTGTAGGCGTGTAATCCCCTATTGTTAACTTCATTGATTGAGCCTTAAATGTGGCGTGTTTGGTTATTGAATTCGGGCCTTGAAAAAGGTGGAAAAGTATGTAGAAACAAAGGAAGTGCTGTCCGGTTTTCCGTAGAATTTGGAGATTTTACACTTAGAATATTCTACGTTTGAAGCTAGAGGTTAATAGACATATTATGACCATTATAGGTTGAAGTACTACGAGTAGCGTATTCTACTTGAAGGGTGGAAAAGCTAGCAAGGTTATAGTACTTTGGAGCATTTTGCTACTTGTCGATAATCGTCGCGAGGTATGTGAACCTCTTCCTTCCTTTGGCATGATTCTATGTATGGAATATACATGTGGTATTATTTCATGTTCCCTTCTACTCTTAGAAGTTAAGAGGTATGTATGTGATTTACTCTATGTAAAGGTCATGTCTAAGTTATCCTAAGTTCTTACCAAGTCTTATGGGGGATGTTGATAAGAGTCGTTAGGAAGTATTTGGAGTCGAGTTGACTTTGCTAAGTTACTGCACGAATGAGAATAAGTATCGAACAAGCCATTGCAGCGTTAATAAAAGAAAATGTATCGACAATCTATTAAATTAAAATGAGTAGAATTCTCCATCTGCATAGAAGCTAAGATAAGACAAAATTGTATTACATTTTCTAGATCATGGCTGCTTTAATAAGATCGTTATAAACAAGTATAACCTATTCACAATTCATAAGAGTATATGTTACTTGATTTAAAGAGTTTTATGTCATGAAGTTTTAAGACTATGAACCTTGGTTTTCTGAAAAGGCTAAGAGACTTTATTTTTCATGTTATGAGACTTGATTCTTAAAAGAAGAAAGGAATTGATTTAAAAAGTATGGTTTCTATGTTTTATTTCAAAAGTTAAGAGACTTGAGTTTCAAAAGGAGAAGTTATGGATTTAAAAAAATGATAAGGAGTTTTAAGATTCTTTTAAGTATGTATGTACGTAGTACTTTGGGTTTAATTTTCCTTAAGTAATAAGGAATAAAAAAGTGCCTTAAGTTCTCTAACTTAGGTTGCTATAATAGCTTTATGGGAAGTTGTTATAACGACTTAAGAAGAAGTGAGAAGAGGGTTTAAAATGTTATGCAAAGAGTTATTATCGCGTCCCAGGAATGGGCCGGGCAGTATACCTTTATGGGCAGACTATATGACATTATCGCGTCCCAGGAATGGGCCGGGCAGTATACCTTTATGGGCAGACTATATGACATTATCGCGTCCCAGGAATGGGCCGGGCAGTATACCTTTATGGGCAAACTATACGACATTATCGCGTCCTAGGAATGGGCCGGTCAGTATACCTTTATGGGCATACTATATGACATTATCGCGTCCCAAGAATGGGCCGGGCAGTATACCTTTATGGGCAGACTATATGACATTATCGCGTCCCAGGAATGGGTCGGGCAGTATATCTTTATGGGCAGACTATATGACATTATCGCGTCCCAGGAATGGGCCGGGCAGTATACCTTTATGGGCAAACTATACGACATTATCGCGTCCTAGGAATGGGCCGGTCAGTATACTTTTATGGGCATACTATATGACATTATCGCGTCCCAAGAATGGGCCGGGCAATATACCTTTATGGGCAGACTATATGACATTATCGCGTCTCAGGAATGGGCCGGGCAGTATACCTTTATGGGCAGACTATATGACATTATCGCGTTCCAGGAATGGGACGGACAGTATACCTTTATGGGCAGACTTATGTGACTTTATCGCGTCCCAGTTAGGTAGGCGATAGGCGTCCTCGTAAAGGGCCGGATTATGTTATGTAAGGTAAGTAAGTTATATGGTAATGAACTTGATGATTTTTCCTAAGTATGTACGTAAGAAAGTGACTATATGTTATACCCCGTATTTTCAGAGTATGTACGTGAGGACGTACGTAGAAAATTTGAGCCTTAAGTTAGGCAAGTTTCGAAATTTGTACACAACACCCGATTAGAGTCGTTTTCGTAAACGTTTCCACGACTTTTGTTGGGAAAATTCGGCTATGTCATTTATTATTTTTGCGGATTTTTAGAGGCGAAACATTTTGGACCAACGGAGGGTGACATGTGTCACCCTCACATTGGATGAGGTTGAGCGGCAATGGTGGGCGATTTGGCCTTGGCTTTTGTCAAGGATTAGGTAGGATATTTTGGTGGTAGATGGATAAGGTGTACTTAGGTGAATCCTAGCCTACACTTGCTATACACTTGGATGGATCTTGGCCGTTGGTTGGCCATTCCTTGACCTATAAATACCCACTAAGCTTGAAGAGTTCTTCATCAAAAATGTGCCTAAGTCTTGAAATCTCCTCCCTCTCCTTGTTGTATTCGTCCGCCACACCCCTCCCCTTTGAGAAGGCCCTTGGCGAAAGTATCCACTCCTAGTAGTGCTAGCCGTGGGGTACACCACTAGCCTAGTTGTCTCGTATAAATACCCCTTTGTGGTATAGAAATACTCTCCAAAGTATTGTTGTAATGTCCAAATACCTTGGCCCAAATACCTTGTAGTATTCCCAAGGTTACACTTATAAAAGCCAGAAAATACGATTATACTTTCCTTTAGCCACTAAACGAAACCCTAAGAAATCTTCATTGTTGTTTGAAGTCTTAGAGAAGTTGGTTAGAACTTTTAAGGGTTGTTTGGAGCGGATTGGAGCACTCGGAGGAGGAGCTAAACCTTGCTCGGGAAGCGACATTAAACTCGGATAATTTTGGGCTTATCGAGGTAAATATCTTGTCCCCTATTGTAATTGGAAATTACATAAGTGTTGAATATATAGTTGTTGTATACTATATATAGAAATGAACTTAGTATTGTGGCAATGTCTTTTGACTTAAGCTGAAGAATAAAATGAACTGTAATTACATAGGTGTATTACAGATGAACTTGTATAGCATTCTTGTGTAGTAGAATTGTACACGTCAGGTTAGGCGTGTAAAACCCTGGTTGGCTTGGTAGCGGCCTCGATAGAGGAGGAGATTTCTGTTGTTGCGGGGAGTCTTTGCGAATTTTACGTAGATTATGGAGCGTTGAGATCTAGATGTTAATAAAGCGCCTTGTGGCCTTATAGGTTGAAGTACTACGTGTGGAGTGATCCGGCAGCTTAGGAGTAGCGGCGGTTTGGGGTACTTGGGCGTTTTGCTATTAGTCGACAATCGTTGCGAGGTATGTGAACCTCTTCCTATCTCTTGGCATGATATGTGTGAACTATGTAGTGCGGTAAGCGTACGTGTGTTTGTGTTTGATTGTTCTTAAAACATAAAGTGTTATAACGGCTTTATGAGAAGTTGGTTATAACAGCTTTATGTAAGTAAGAAAATACTTTGTGGTTTTAAAAGGTAACTGATGTGAATTATAACTGGCTAGTTATAATAAAGAACTCGATGTATTTCAAAAGATTTATAAATCGTTTTGGAAGGGAGAGTAACACTTGGTTTTAAAAGGTTTTAAAAAGAGTTATACTAGCTTTATGGGGAGTTAGGTATAATGTCTTAAGAGAGGTAAAGAAAAATGGTTTACTGATGTTAGAAGTTAAGAGACTTGATCTTATAAGATAAGAGACTTAACTTATTTGTTTTAATGTGAATGTTTGTGTGAAACCTCATTCGTGAGTAATGAATACTTGGTTTTATTTAAAGGGATAATGTTTCTTGATTTGGAAATCAGAATGTGTATCGACAGGACCAACTGCGGCGTTAATAAAGGAAAATGTATTGAATAATGATGAATTGTATTAAAACCGGTAGAAACCTCATCTGCATAGAAACTAAGATGAGACAAAATGATATACATTTTCTAGATCATGGTCTTTGTAATAAGAATGTTGTAAACAAGAATAACCTACTCTCGCGTGAGACATATATTACTCGATTGTTCTAAAAGGAATCAAGTGATTAAGTTTGGGAACTATGAAACCATTTGAAAATGAGAAGCTTGAGTAATTGAAACTAGGCAAACTGGAACTTAGGAAAAGAATGTTGTTACTTGATTTTGAAAAGGAATGTGGGTTGGTCATTCTAATACTACGGGTATCGGGTGACTTTTATAAAAGTAATGGATCTCTTTTAAAAGAACTTAACGTATGTAGTACTTTGGGGTTAAAACCCGGACTTTGGCATAAAATGAAAGTACTTTGAGTTGTTGTGAAACTTGCCTATGCTTGTTGTTGTGAAACTTGCCTATGCTTGTTGTTGTGAAACTTGCCTATGCTTGTTGTTGTGAAACTTGCCTATGCTTGTGATGATAGCCTTTGTTATGCAAGTGTGGTATTTACGTATTCTGGCGTCTACCGATGGAGGCGGTTGACTTGTTGAGAACTTACTTGGGCGTCTTGGCGGTGATGGAGAATTCCACGGGTATGTTTCCATTTTGATTCTTGTCTTGTTGTTGATGTCACGTGGGCGTGTCTACACCGTCGCGATTAGAGCGTGCGGCCGTGCGGTGGGTTGATTACCGATATATGGTTATGCGCAACATGGGCGTGTCTGCCGTCTGAGATTCGGGGCGTGTGGCCGTGCGGCGGGGTTGACCACGGTATATTGTTATTGAGGTTACATGGGCATGTCTACCGTCACGATGTCCGGGGCATGTGGCGTGCGGCCTTGTTATTGTTGCATCATGGACGTATACACCGTCGCGATATTAGGCACGCGGCGTGATGCGAACATGATGGATGTTGTGGGCGTGAGACCATAGTTATATTTGAGTGGTGACTTTGAGGCGTGAGTCACGACTTCGCTTTTATGTTGCGTCTTGTATTTTGGTTATCATACATGTCTCCGCTTTTTAAGCTATTATGATTTCATTCTGATGTTGTGATTTCACATACTTGGTACACAATGCCGTCTTGACCTCGGGGGCTGCGTTACGCCGCGGTAGAAGTACATCGGTCGTGGATCCGCTCTTAGGATCTCATTTAGCGTGTTGGAAAGCTCGTTCCTTGAGGCTTATCTTTGGTATGTTCCACGAGTTGTAGGTTCTTGTACATTGAGGGTATGGCGAGAGCCTGTCCGTCATAGTTGTTGTAAATCTTAGAGGTCTCAGCCTTTGTTGTGGGCGGGGTTTGTAAAGGATAAGCGTTCGGGTTTTTATGTATATCTTGAAGGCAAGCTGTTTGTTTTGGTTGCTTTGTTTATTTATTATATCTCTTGTTTCATGACTCGTGTTTTATTTTCCTTGGTTTTCTCGATGTTGTATCACTAGGGTGCCGGGTAAGGCACGATGAGCGAGGTTGGGCGTTACTATAGCTTTTATGTAAAAATGGGGAAAGATAATAAGGTACGATTAAGTTCACGAGATGGTAATGACACGGTAGGATCTGGTATTTACCCTTTTCATACTTGCCTCTGTCATTCTTATGTACAGTTATGATTTGTTTACTGTACCTTATTTTTCCGTTCCATATTCGGTACATGTTATCTTGACCAGCCAGTGCGTTAAATGCCGCAGTATTATGTACACAGGTTTGTGATCCTTGCTCTTAGGATATCGGTTCAGTTTTGGGAAAAAGCTCCATTTACTCCGGAGGCTTATCTTTTGGTACGGTTTCCCCTGAGGTTGTAGATTCATGTATATTCAGGGGTATGGCGGGGCCCTGTCCCGCCACAGTTGTTATGTTAAAACTCTTAGAGGTCTGTAGTCACATATTGTGGGTCAGTTTGTAAAGGAAGGGAGGCAACTGCTTCAGTTATGTATATATATGTTCAGGGAGGTAGCCTTATCGGCTAACCTCTTGATTTTATTTCTGTTGATTTATTTTATAAATTTCATGTATGTTCCGCTGATTATCTCTGATGTATGCCTGTAAGGGTGCCCAGGTAGGGCACCAGTCGCGGTCCCAGGGTTGGGTCGTGACAAAAGTGGTATCAGAGCCAGGTTGTCCTCGGAAAGTGTCTACAGACCGTGTCTAGTAGAGTCTTGATTATCGGTGTGTTGTGCACCACATCTATAATCAGGAGGCTGCAGGACATTTAGGATTGGTTTCCATTCTTCTCTCTGAGATCGTGCGATAGAGATTGTCATAGTAGGTTGAATCCTCTCTGACGTATTCTTATGTATATGAATCAGCTATGCCTCCACGGAAGGCGACCAGGGCCCAGAAGGGCATGGCAGCAGAAAGAGCCGCTAGTGATCCACAGAGGTTACGATACTCGAGCCCGGTTATGCGGCGTTGTAGCTCGGGCGAGTTAGATTCGCCGGCGATGTTAGAGGAGCTTGCGCGGCTCGAGAGGTTCCAATATTCGAGCCTCGATTCGCCGGCGGAGTTTATAGATTATGGAGAGCGGATCGGGTTATTGACTAGCATAGTCGTAGGCGGGCAAGGGAAGCGAGTAGCTAACCTGGCAGCGGTTTGAGGATTCGGATTTTACGGGTTGTAGTCCACGAGTTCTATGGTTCGAGATCCGAGGATGATCCTCGGGAGTTCGTTCGGCGACTACGGACTATGCAGTACTTAGGGCCTCGGAGGCAGTCGATCGTGTTAGCTTTTCTGGATTCTGCGATATTGCGTTGAACCGGTTTGAGTCATGGAGCTGTCTAGAGGTGTGGGTGCTCTTCCAGCAGTTTGGGGTGAGTTCACGGAGGCCTTTCTTGATCACTTTTTGCCTCCTGAAATGAGGAGAGCCCGTGTTTATAGGTTCTTGTCATTGAGGCAGAATGAGATGACCATCGTGAGTACAACACAGAGTTTGACTCGTTGGCGGTATGCGCATACTATTGTGGCGACATGGCGGGCGAGTTCACCGCTATGTGATGGGGCTGGCCGTTATATGATTCTGCATGCACAGGTGGCCCTTGGCCCGAGTATGAATATTGTCAGGATGCAGGCGTATGCACATGGGATCGAGGACAGAGAGAAAGAGGACCAGCCAGACACAATCCAGCCCAAGAGGGCGGGGCAGCGAGGTTTGAGGAAATTTTCGGCGGACGGCCTGTGTGAGCTAGGTCTACATTTCAGCCCGTGCAAGTGCTCCTCGCGATTTCCGGTGGGGTTTTACAACCGGGAATGCGGCGGTCAGATCTCTAGAGCTCCGAGTCTCGGGGAGATGGGGTTCGGTCGATCGAGGCCACTTTTGCCTCAATGCACGCGATGTGGTAGGTTTCGTGCGGGATATGTCGCCGATGCGGGTGCTTGTTTTTCTTGTCGTCTACGCCATATGTTGAGAGTGTCCTTATAAAGGTGGCACTAGTGGGGCATGATCTGCCGGATCGATTGCGGGTTCTTCGCCCAATAGCTAGGCAGGATGTTAATGCGGCTGACCAGTGTGGCGAGAAGGTCGTGGTGGAAGTTCGGTTTAGCGGTCCTTTGAACCGCCTATATGATTTCGGTATGTCTTGACCGCACAGAGACTTGTATGCATGATAAAGTTGTTGTATGTTTAAGTGTCATGAACGGATAATATTGAGACTATGTATATATGATAGAAGGGGGATGGAGGTACGAAAAGATAATCCCTTTTGGGCTTATGATGGACGGATATGTGTTTGCGAGGTATTAGGGCCATATGTGGCATAATTAGGTTTCATTAAGTGTAGTTCTATGAGATTATGCCTAGAAACGATAGATTGAGCTCCGAAAGAACATTCGAGGACGAATGTTTCTAAGGGGGGAAGAATGTTACACCCCGTATTTCCAGGACATGCTTATAAGAACATACGTAAGAACTAAAAAATGTTAAGATTGAGACTAGTAAAAATTTATCGGAATTATGGAATTGTCGGAAAAAGAAATATTGCGACGAACGGAAGGGCGACACGTGTCACCCCCTTAGTTAGCCTTGGACGATTTATACATGGGTTAAATGGTCATTTGACCGTAATTAAGATGAGCGTCTTGCTAAGGCTAGAGCTTGAGTTATTTGACTTAGTCAAAGGGTCACTTGGCTTGACCTTTAATGAATTGTATCTAAGCCACCCATATGTTCAAATCTTGACCCTCCATAGTGTTATATATGTATACTAGTAGCAAGACAAGGCTTCCATACTTAGAAAATTTTCAAGAAAACTTAGAATGACTACATGTTGCTCTCGACTTTAGCTAGGGTTTCAAGAAAAAAAATTCGTTTGTTGTTCAATAACATCCATACTTTAAACCAAGGTTCCTAAGAGTGTTGTAAGGGTATCTCAATAGAAAGATCGGAAAAATATCGTTTCAGATTAGTCGCAAGGTGAAAACCTAGTCACTTTCCTAGGTTTAGATTGGAAAATAAGGAGAGTTGTTTGTGATCTTCTAAGGGCTTAGTGGCGGATTGGAGTGTCAAGGAAAGGCTACAAGTTGCTGGGAGCGACTCCGGATCTTGAAGTGGATTAAGGCTCGTTAAGGTAACAATCTTGTTCTCTTAGTGTTATAAGATTACATATTGTTGTAGCCTTACATTTTAACTAGCATGAAGTATTATGTGTTGAAGATTTATAAGTGATATGGATAGTAGTAGCCTAGAATCAGAAATGACATTCTAGCCATTTTAGATTGAAATGCAATTTGGTCGCTAATTAGAATCGTCGCATGTTACCTACTTGAAGATTGTAGTAGTTATAATCAATTGCGGCTTGATATCATGTTATACTAAACAACTTGGATTGAAAAGGAATTGGATAAGAATTTGTGTTGTTGTACCTTAAGTTGCCGAAATGACATAGTATGTTGGACTAGTTTGATATCAATTGTGGGGCGGAATTTTACACGTCTTGTAGGCGTGTAATCCCCTATTGTTAACTTCATTGATTGAGCCTTAAATGTGGCGTGTTTGGTTATTGAATTCGGGCCTTGAAAAAGGTGGAAAAGTATGTAGAAACAAAGGAAGTGTTGTCCGATTTTCCGTAGAATTTGGAGATTTTACACTTAGAATATTCTACGTTTGAAGCTAGAGGTTAATAGACATATTATGACCATTATAGGTTGAAGTACTACGAGTAGCGTATTCTACTTGAAGGGTGGAAAAGCTAGCAAGGTTATAGTACTTTGGAGCATTTTGCTACTTGTCGATAATCGTCGCGAGGTATGTGAACCTCTTCCTTCCTTTGGCATGATTCTATGTATGGAATATACATGTGGTATTATTTCATGTTCCCTTCTACTCTTAGAAGTTAAGAGGTATGTATGTGATTTACTCTATGTAAAGGTCATGTCTAAGTTATCCTAAGTTCTTACCAAGTCTTATGGGGGATGTTGATAAGAGTCGTTAGGAAGTATTTGGAGTCGAGTTGACTTTGCTAAGTTCTCGCCTGAGAATGAGAATAAGTATCGAACAAGCCATTGCAGCGTTAATAAAAGAAAATGTATCGACAATCTATTAAATTAAAATGAGTAAATTCTCCGTCTGCATAGAAGCTAAGATAGCAGTCGTAACAAGTCGAGACGCGTGCCTCAAGTCATTTCTAAAATATAACCATGGGTCTCACGCCCGTAATATCAATCATGCCCGTGGAATCCTTCCTCTTGGCGATCCATGATATAATATAACACCAATAGGCATACATGAACACCAAGTCCCACCTGTGTCCTAAAAGCATGCGGGCGAGTAGGAAAGCGAACCACGAGATCGGCTGCGTCATAAAGCGGCGGGGCAAGTCACGAAAGCCAACTACGAGATCGGCTGCGTCATCAAGCCCGAGGCAAGTACGAAAATCTAACTACAGTCTGACTGTCGTCACGAGATATGGCGGGGCAAGTGCGAAGCTATCTCGGAGTCTGTACCAAAGCGTGCAATAGCAGCGGGGAGCAACGAAAGCTATCTACCAGATCGGTAGCGTCGTCAAGCGAAGCGGGGCAATGCAGCTAACTACGGATCCGGCTGCGTCACTAAATCTCATGGAGGGCCATCCATGGAACAACAATATCTCGTGGTCGCATGCCGGAATCCCATCGTATAAGCATGACCATGGGGTAATACAAACAAATCAGAATCTAACGCCTCACGGTCACATGCCGGAATCCCACATCGTATAAGCATGTCCAAAGAGTAATACAAATAATGGAAGCATACCGTGGAATCCCATCACCGTCGATGCGTCCAAGTAAACTTACAAGACGGTAGGCCCTCGGCGAAGTCGCGGCAACGTAATAAAACATAATACTTGCACTCAAGGCTATCACCAACACACATAGGCAAGTTCATAAAATCTATAGACTTTCATTTTATAAACTCAAGGCAACATAGAATAATTCTCACTTAAACAAGCCAAAGTACTTATCAAGGCACTCGTAGAATAATTCTCAATTAAACAAGCCAAAGTACTACGTCGTACATTCTTTTCAAAAGACTCTTTTATGTAAAACCCCAAGATACTAACACGTAGTATCAAGGTGTGTCTATTTTTCAAAGTAAGTTACTACACTTTTAGAAAACTCATTTCAAAGCTTGAAATCAAGTAACTTCAAATTTTCACAATCTAGGCAACTTATGCCCGTTAATCAAAATAGACAACTTTCTTAACCTTCCATAAAGCCGTTATAACCAACTTCCCATAAAGCGTTATAACCACTTTATGGTTTAGACATATCCATTCCTTTTATAACCAAGAGACTTATACTTTTAAAACCAAGTTTCTTCTACTTTTAGACCTCAAGTAAATCACTCATTTAACTCCTAAAGTCATTATAACAACCATAGGTTTTGGAACTAAGGCCTAGCCAAAGGTTTTGGAAACCACTTCCTTTTCAAGACTCTATGTACTTTAAGTAAAATATTTTCACTTTAAGAATCCAAACTTCACTAAGGAAATGGATTATACAACTTACAATTTAAACATCAAAGTACAATCAAGGAAGTACATAGAACAAATTCTATTTTTAGGCAATCCAAATACAACGAGGAATGGATCGTTTAAGAGTAAGACATACTTTCTTTATCTTAAGGAATCATGCTAGAAGAGAGATAGTTGTCACGACCCGTTCGGGGCGTATTTGGTGCCTAAGGGCACCCAAGTAGTCATACATCGAGTAACGGCGGAAATATAAAGCAAGACATAAAACAATTTATAAAATAAGACCAGTTTATGTGAAAACATCGCCTTTAGCGTATATATATAAAATCATGGTTTAGCGATTACATCCGGCAACTTGCAACATGACTACGGACCTCTGAAATATACAACTATGGCGGGACGGGGCCCGCCATACCACTATGCAAAACTATCTACAACAGGAGATCATACCAAAAGTAGAGCCTCGGAAGAGATGGAGCTCAGGCATAGCGTAGAGATCCTGGGATGCGGATCTAGCACTGCTTTGCCCTTACCTGCGGCATGAGCGCGGCCCAGAGAAGTCGGTCTGACAGTGGTACTAAGTATGCGAAAGCGTAAAGTACTTAAATGAAAACATATCATTTTAAAACCGGTTTACAAATATGTGGAAACAACGAGAAGCGCGTAGTATAGCATCCATAACACAACATGATGAGTAAGCGTAATAGGTCTTGTCTAGGCTGCGAATGATCGAAAGCAGGGCCACTCGCCCGTATCGTCGTGCAAGCCTAATCTGAACTCGGTCGCGGGCCACTCACGTGGGCGTGAGGTATAACCCGCGTCGAGGGTAGCTACTCCTCGGCGTCGATCCTGGACTCGTTGTCGCATGGCCCATAGACCGCGTGAGGTATAACCCGCATACTAACCTGGAACTCTCGTAGCTCCGCATAGGCCACTGGACCCGCATGAGGTATTCTCGAATCATGGTCCCAGACCGCCTGAGTCTACCGCGTCGGGCGACAACCCGGTATCGTCTCGAGAGGTGAGTGATAGTATACTAACATAATGACTTATCTTTAAACAACATAATCACAACAAGCATACTCTTTTCACAAGCGTTACAAGACACTAACACACGTAGCATCATATCATTGTCTACTTATCAAACCGTCTTATTATTCTTTCACGATTGAATATAAGTCATTATAAACACATAGGCAAGTGTTTCTTTTATCGATCTTAAGTGGTTATACTTAACCTCCCATAAGGTTAGTATAACTCTTAGCTTTTGTTTAAAAACCAATTAGTCTTACATTTAAAAAAGATCCGATATTAACTTTAAAAATGCTTTGAGATCTTTATTATTAGGCTTAAGCGTGAGGCATTCACGTAAGTGTTATTCGAGGCTTAAAGCGTGAGGCATTGCCATAAGTATTATCGGGCTTAAGTCAAAGACATTGCCGTAGTTATATTTTAGTTAACACGTATCGTCTACCGTACTATATATATTGTAAAATATCATGCTTTAGGAAGAATCACATACCTACCGTGAAAACCACTGCGAGTTGAATATGTCGCGCAGTTGACCTATAATAGTCACAGATATCTATCAAGGACTACTCTGAAGGTCATTCTAAACAGAGGGTTCACAATCCTATGGAAAGTTGGGCAGTACCTCCCTACCCGGTGAGCTATATAAGTCTATTGTGAAAACAGTCCTATGTAAATGCGGTTTGATTATTCTTCTTTCAAACCACCTACGTAGTAGCAGTTCAATTCTATACTGTGATATTCTTCTAAGTATTTATACTTATTATTATATTATAACATGAAGTATTCTCTAATTCAAAAGAGGTTAGGATTATTACCTCGGTAAGCCCCATAATATCTAGAAAAGTCGGCGCTGAGCAAGGTTTTGCTCACAAGTTGTATGCTCAGAACCTAGAAGTTCTTCAACCTACTAAGTACTAAGGTATTTGGGCTAGGGTATTTTGGGCATTATAACGATACAAGAAGGTAACTTTTCTACCAAGGGAGGGGGTAGATTTGGCTAGGCTAGGGGGTAGGCTCGGCCACACTACCTGAGGAGGGAAGAGGTGTTGGACGAAAAGCAAGGGAGAGGAGAGGATTTTTAGACTTGGAAGATAACTTTGTGGATGAATAACTCTTCATCTCTAAGGGGTATTTATAGCTCAAGCCTTGGCCAACCAATGGCCAAGATGAAGACAAGTGCAAGGCAAGTGTAGAGTGAGGATTAACTAAACACAAATATCCTACCAACCATGACATTGCCTGAGGCACAAAAAAGCGTGCCTTGGCTCTCCCGATTCGTCCGTGGGCGATTCAAGTCCACCAATGGGAGGGTGCGAGTGTTGCCCTCCGTTGGTCCAAAATGTTCGTCTCTCGGAAAAATCCGCAAAAATTAGAAATGGCATAGCGGAATTTCCTACGAAACGTGGAAGCGTTCGTCGGAAAGCGATTCTTTAAGCGAGTTGTGCACAAAGCGTCGAGGCTAACTTTAAAGCCAAACTTTTATGCGTATTCCATACGTACATACTGCTAAATACGGGGTATAACATTCTCCCCTCGCCCCGAAACATTCGTCGAATGTTTCCTTCTCAAAACGATTATCGAAGAAGCTTAAGCGATTAGCAAATGCCACCTTGCGGCGCGAAAACAACACTTAGGCATAAATGATAATGGAAATTTACAAGTAGGAAAGTGAATTACACAGCGGTGTGGGGAATAGGTGAGATACTTCTGCCTCATGTCCTCCCGGCTTCCGCGTCATCTCCTCACGAGCTCGTTCCGCCGCAGACTTTGTGGAAGCCACGTCCTTCGTCATGGAGCCTAACACGACGATCGACTATCGCTATAGGAATCTCCTCATCACGATAACCCACCGGTCACTGGACATCGTCGATCGGGTGTACCACTAGATGGATCCGATCATCTCCTCGGCATAGATCGTGAAACACGGATGCCTTTGCCTCCAGATCGGACGGCGGATCCAAATGAAGCAACGCCTACCTGCGCGGTTTTCATCTGAAGCGGCCCGATGTACCTTGGTGAGTTTCCTTCTTCGAATCTCATCCATGCCATGGGTGACGCTAGGAAAACCCAATCATCTCTACTGCGAACTCGGATCTGAAGCGGCGATGATCTGCATCGACCATGCGACTACGGTATCGATAGCGCTCTCGGATAAGCCGCCTTATCCAGCACTGCTTTGTACCGTCTGGTCCCATTGTTGTCCTCGCCCACATCGAACCAACTTTATGGCGATCTGCACTTCCTCCATACAAGGCCTCATGGCGCCGTCGAATCTTTGGGTGGTAGCTATTATTATCTGTGAACTCAACTAGAGGCAAATGATCCTCCCAACTACCGGAAGTCAATAACACGGGCTCGTATCACCGAGAGTGCGGATAGTGCGCTCTGCTGTCCGTGCATGCGTGGATGAAATGCGATGCTCGGGCTCACTGCGTCCCTAAACCCCTACGGAAGGACCTCAGAGTTAGCGTGGCGGGCTCCACATGCGATATGATGGTAGGGACTCATGCGATCAGCGATCTCGGATGTAAAGTGCGGCATAATCCTCGGTAGAAAAAGTCGTCTGCGGGAAGAAAGTGGACTGATTGCGTCGACTGTCGATGATAACCCGTATAGAATCATGTCTCATACGAGTGCGGTAATCTGTGATGAAGTCTGTTGATTACCTCGGCTTCCGGTCGGGATCTCTATCGCTGTAACAAACCACCGGGCCTCACGGTGCTCTGCCTTCCTGCGACAACCGGGCGAGCTCACGAACTACGCAGCGTCCTCTTGAGCCGTCCACGATACTGGCGATCTAAGGTCGTGGTACATCTTAGTCGACCGGATGGATAGAGTGTGCGATGTGCTTCCCCCGAACCTGCGCAGAAGTCACGAAACATACGGAACACCGATGCGCCTCAAACCTTAGCACCAGTGGTGCTACCTCAGGACCACTTGCCTCACGAAGAGCGTATCGCGATGTCGAATCAAATGGATCACCGAGCGTTGCCTCTTCGCCTCGCCGGCGATGGAAGACTCGGCAACCTCGCGAACTCTAACCTGCTGCTATCGGAATCAATCAAGCGGACACGAGGCTCGCTGGCGATGCAAATCACGAACCATGTCCCTCACTCTCTAGCCGCGTCGATAGGCTCCCATCGACCTACGACTAAGGCATACGCCTGGCATTGGCCTTGCGGGTGATGCGGGATATCAACATCGTAATCCTTAAGCAACTCTAACCAGTCTACGCCGTAAGTTCGGCTCCTGCGGCGAAGATATCTTGGAGAGCTCTTGTGAGTGTATAAATATCACGTGAACCCCGTACAAATAGTGCCTCAGGATCTTGGCGTGAATCAGGCGCGACTCGAATCATGGGTGGGGTAGTTATGCCGTGTTTCTTAATTTGTCGGGATCGTATGCTATAACCCCTGCATGCTGCGTCAACACGTCCCAACCCGTGCGGCGCGTCTGATACGACATAACCATCGGACCTCGGAAGAGTAAGAAGAGGCGATGCGTCGATCTCTCTTTCGACAGCTGGAAACCACGCTCCAAGCATGAGTCGGCTGAAACTTGGTATATACGAGTCGGCCTAGTCAATGGTGCGAGAGATAGAAGCAAACTTCTCCACGAACGCCGATAATAACGCAGGCCAGACTGCGAACCTGCGCCGGAGTAGTAGTGCAGGCGAAGTCATTGCGCCGATCTTGGCCGTATCCACTCGAATGCCATCAGCCGGAGCAATATGCCCAAGCGCGAAGTCGGCCAAAACTCACGTTTGGAAAACTTGGCGTACAAGCTGCGATCTGGAGAAGCGCCGGCCGGTCGCCAAATGCTCGCGTGCTCTGCTCTGGCGAGAATAAGCGAGATATCATCGATAAACACTATCACAAGCGTGTCCAAAAATGGTTTGAACACTCGGTTCATCAAATCCATGAATCTGCCGGGCATTGGTCAACCCAAAGACGCGACCACGAACTCATAATGCCGTCTGGGTCGGAATGCGATCTGGGACATCCGCCTCCACGACCACGAACGATGATAGCGAGCGGTCGATCTTGGAGAAACATCTCGCGCAACGGCGGTCGAACAAATCATCAATCACAGGAAGGGGTATACATTCTTAATGGTCACTTTGTTAATTTGTAATCAACACGCGTGCATGCGTCGATCCTTAACCGCGAACATCACAGGCGCCCCGGAAACACTTGGGCCTAATGAATCCGCTTCTCGGCAAATCCCTCGGTGGTCCTTGACTCTCTCGACTCGGCGGTGCCGTTACGTATGGCGGAATGGAAATAAGTGAGTATCGCAATATGTCAATACAAAACTCGATCTCCTCTCGGGAGGATACCGGTAAATGCAGGAACACGTGCGGAACTTCGACTACGGGGCGGTGAAAATCTGGTGCGCTGACCTCGGTATCAAACACTCGAACTAGATGGTAGATATACCGCCACGCACCATCTTCCAGCCTTGGTAGGAAATAAACCTACCGCCGGCGTCTGGTGCTCCTCGCTCCAGCCGGCTCGCCGGGAAAGCTGGAACCGTACTACTCTCTGCGGTCTACATTGGCAGCAGAAGTAGCGATCCGTCCCGTAATCACGTCGAAGTCATCGTCTCGACTCTGTCAAGTCGGCCGGTCGGCGGCGTAAATGGTCACGGACAAGCCACATATACGCCGAGCTACTGCGCATCACCCATTTGGCGTAGCTACCTCGAAAGGGTCTATGGACTCGAGCTCTATCCATCTACTAGCGACAAGGGAGATATATGGGGCAGTAGAACCGGATCTGTCGAGGCATAAACATCAAACCGAGCGATAAGGTACGTGGCGACATCGGTGAGGCCTCACGATCTGTCGGTGGACAAAGCATAAATGCGGTTACGAGGACGCTAGAAGCGAGACCGAGCCACGACCTGCATGACCTGTGACCCATGAGCACCACGCCTCGGGCGGTAAGCGTAGGAGATGATGAAGCGGCAACGAACTGAAGGTGAGCCTACCACAGTGCCCCGGTCGGACGATCCTCGCAAAGTGACCACTGCAGCTACAGCGCAACAAGCTCAAAAGTAGTACCACTTCCCGTAATAGGATCCCGCGTCGGCCACGCGGGGTGGTCCCGTCGGCGATACCTCTGCTACTACGGGCCTGAAGCCACAGGGCCCGATGCGCCCTCGAAAACTCTGCATTGTCTTTGAGGACGGTGCGGGAGTGCTCTGAGCTGGCTGTGGTGCGAATCTAGGCTGCTGCGAGGGCGCCCGCGATAACCACGGAAGACCCTCCGAATCACGGCCTTAACCTGCTTCTTTGTCGTCGCTCGTCGACACCTGCGCTCGCCGCATCAGGCGTGAGCACGCGTGCGGGTAATGTCCATACGGCGGAGAAACCCCGCACAAGACTTCGGCCATATAGTCGTCTGGCGGTGACATAGCGGTGCACCATCCTCATATCTGCTGCTCTTTGGGACATATCGAGCCAAAGAATCAAACTCGACATTGTACTCACGGCGGTCGTCCTCTGCGCCTCGGCGATAAAAATCTATCGGCCGCGCCCTCGCCGTCGTAGGCAAGAAGTGAGTGAGAAAGCCTCACGAGAACTCATCCCAGTAGTGGGGCGTGCTCTCCCGGGATAACTCCGTGAATCAAACCAATCGATTAGCGGTATCACGCGACCTATGTGAACCAAAGATCACGGACCGATCTCGGCGTACGATCGCTCTCAAAATCCTCTGAATCGGCGGATGAACTCCTGCGGATCATCCTCGGCCTCGACCCGTAAAACTCGCGGAGCTCTGACTCGAAGTCTCGTGGCCTCAAACTCTGCCTCGGGTGAGCAGTGCAGTTGGGTGGAGTGGGCTGGGCCAGCGCATCGGCCTCTCCTCGTGTCGGGCCACACTTTAGCCAAAGGCTGGGCCCGTCTCCTTGTACCCTAACTCCTCCCCAGGTGTGGGACATGAGGTGTGGAGTGCTTGTGGTCATTCTTTGAAATTTGGCGGCGTCATAGAACTTCGCCGTCTGGTATGTGGGCACGAGCCCTCGTGACTCTGGGTGTCTGCTGGCGGCTCCTCGTACGCGCCTTGCCATACGGGCGGGTTGCCTTACGTGGAGGCATATGCGACTACGAGGAAAGGAATCGTTAGAGGTCGACTATAACACGGCTACAAGCGCGATCTCGGAATGAGAAGAATGAAACCAATCCTAAATATCCACATAGCCTCACGATTATTGGCGTGGTGCGACACGGCGATAATCAAGACTACTACTACGAATTGCTGCAGACACTTTTCAGAGATTAAGCGCTGCGATACCACTTTTGTCACGACCGTTCGGGGCGTGGCGGTGCCTATCTGGGGCACCCAGTAGTCATACATCGAGTAACGTGGAAATATAAAGCAAGACATAAAACAATTTATAAAATAAGACCCGATTTATGTGAGAAAACATCGCCTTTGGCATATATATATAAAATCATGGTTTTAGCGATTACATAGGCAGCAACAACATGACTACGAGCCTCTGAAATATACAACTATGGCGGGGCGGGGCCACATACCACTGTACAAAACTATCTACAACAGGAGATCATGCCAAAAGTAGAGCCTCGGAAGAGATGGAGCTCGGCACGGCGTAGAGATCCCCAGGATGCGGATCTAGCACCTGCTGCCCTACTGCGGCATGAGCTTAGCCCCAGAAGGAAAGTCCCGATCTAGCCAGGTACTAAGTATCTGAAAGCTGTAAAGTGCTTAAATGAAAACATATCATTTTAAAACCGGTTTACAAATAT